>VXBC01006749.1:1051844-1132439 GCA_013399945.1 Ploceus nigricollis
AAGTCCATGTCTTTCCTCAGCCCATTCTCAGCACTCCCAGCTACTAATACTTAACAACTTACTCTCCCTACAATATTTACCTACAACGATATGGCAAAAACTGACTGGAAAAAAACAAAAGGAAAAACAAAAAAAAAAAAAAAAAAAAAAAAAAAAAAAAAAAGACATCCGACGTCTGAGCCTGTAACCTCTTTTCGGTGATGGGGGCGGGGGAGGATAACCCACACCACCTCAGAGAGCTGGAGAAACGTTCCGCCCATTCCCCAGCCTCACCCTGCCTCCCCCTGACAACAAACACCTCCTCAACACGTCAAGATTCCCGCAAAAACACCCTGAGTGAGAACTGCTCTGGTGCGTGCTTGAAATCGCTGGCAACGACGGGGTGTTAGGTGCAAGAGNCACCCTGAGTGAGAACGGCTCTGGTGCGTGCTTGAAAGCGCTGGCAACGACGGGGTGTTAGGTGCAAGAGGGACGTTCGGGGCAGTCAGGGGCGCCTGGGGCGAGGATGGGTGCTTGGGGCAAGGAAGCTGAAGCGGAGCTTTCTCCTCAGGCCTTAAGGAAAAGAAAGAGCTTTTTTTAACAGGGAGGGAGGTATTTTTTTTTAAAGGTACGAGATGGNCGTTGATAGTTTACGGAATTAACCAGTAATCGTTCCGTGGACATCCCCCCTTTAAAAGTCAGAAGGCTCCGGAACGGCGATAGCTGCCGGCCGGACAGGGCCCGTTGTCTCCCGGCACGGCTTTACCAAGGAAAGCTGATCAATACCGTCCTCCTGCAGGCAAAGTCGGATCTGCGTGGGCTTTGCACGCCTGCGAAGTGCAGGGTTGCAGGATCGGGGCTCTGCGGCCACGCTGCTGTTGAAGATAATGGACGGGAAAGGCCGATCTTCTGGTGTGTGTTCCGTGGTGACTCGTCCAGCGCTGGAAGCGCTGCCACTGCCCCTCCAGGCTCACCTCAGCCAGCACCCTGCAAAGGAGACGTGTGCCGCGACGGAAAAAAGGATCTGCAGTCTCTTGTTCGTGTGTTAAACGGCATCATGGAGTGAACGGCATCATAGGAATAGGTCGCAGCTAGATGCATTGGTGGGTGGTGAAAAGCTAAAAAAAAGTCTAGGCTTCCTCTTAGAATGGATCTACAGTATAAATAAATAAGGAGGAAAACTTCCATTGTCTGGCACAGGCTGATGGTGAGGGTTTAGGCTGTGATAAGCCTCTGCGGTTTGCTCCAGTCCCACAGAAGTGGGACCTCCAAACATATCTCAGGGATTTCTGAGTGATGAATTTCTGGTTGTTAGTGAAGCCCTGGCTACTCAGGCTTTGAAGAGTGGGCTCTAGGTCTGGAATTAACATGTGGAGGGAGTCTAAGAGCAGTGAAACCTGTACCCCCTGCTTTTTCTCATGCTTTGGAGATGTGCTACCAAATCCTGCTCAGAGCAATGTCTGTGTTGCCTCAGTCTTCAAATCCTATTACAGGTGATTAAAATAATCTAGAGTTAACAAATTCCCAAATCACCCTACCCAAGTCCTTGTATGAAAGAAAGGGCATCATTTCCGACAGACTGGATGTGGAAAAATTAATTTTCTGGCATCCAAACATAAGAACAGCCATGCTGGTTGAGAGAAGTCCATCCAGCCCAATAGCCCTGTCTCAAACATAAACAACAGCTGATGCCTGGGGAACAGCATAAGACAGGGGTAAGCACATAATGATAGTTCCCTGGCATGCTGTCCCAAACTCCAGCAAGCTGTGGCTCAGGGACTTCCCTGAGACAGATGTGGTATCTTTAAATTTAATAGCCCTTGATGGATTTTTGCTTCCATGAATTTGTGTAATTGCTTTTTGAACCCATATCAATTTTTGACATTGCAGCATCCTGTGACAATTAGTGGCACACTCCAACAAAGCAGGGTTTAAAGAAGAGCCCTTATTTTGTTTGTTTTGAACAGGCCTCCTAATAATTTCATCTGATCCTCCTAGTTCTTGTGGTATAAGAGTCAATTACAATCATTCCCTATTTGCCTTCTCGGTGCCATTCATGATTTTACAGATTTTTCTCATGTCCTCCCTCACATTTTGATTTTTCAGACATGTATTCTTCATCTACTGTGAAATCCCAGTACAGAAGCCATGTCACAGCCTGGACCTTCCTCTGGCCCTAGTGTTACTGTTTTGGAGCTAGCAGGCTTGAACAACACCATTTTCAGGGTGTAGACACATCAGATGTATTTATATCAGAATTGCAGCAGTGTTTTTAGCTTTGTTTCTTCCATACTAAATTTAAAATTTGATTTACTTTTTTGAACACTGCTGAGAATGGATCTGGCATTTTCATAAATATGTCTAGATTTCACAGCTCTTCAAGGATTTCTTCTCCGAGAGCTAACAGTGAGTCCAGCACCCTCAGCTCTGTATGTAAAGTCCGCTTTGCCCACTGGTATTACAGTACATATATCTATGTTGCCTTTTCTCTGTTTTATCACCCGATTACTCAGTATCATGAGATGATGTTTTTGTCATGTGCCATGTTTCTGCTACCATAAATAACGTCGTGTCACCCACAAGTTTGCCACCTTGCTGTTCAACCCCTTTCTAGCGTATGAGTCTGGCAGATGGGTTTGATACTTACTTAAGATCCTGGTGATATTAGAGGGGTGCTGGAGGAGGAAGTAGTGGGCAACTCTTTCTGCTCTTTCCATCAGCACAGCTTGCATCTCACCTAGATTCAGACTGAGCCAGCTGCTCCTCGGGGAGGTGCTGGCAGGCTCTTTTTGACCCTGCAGCACATTTGGAGGGATGCTGGTGCAGGCTGTCCGTCGTGCGCAGGGCCAGCTGTTCAGCTGACACAACCAATTTAACGGCTGGAGACGAGGAGCCAGCCATCACGGGCATGGGGACAGCTGACATGGAGGTGGGGTGGCCTCAGCTGGACACAGCGATGGAGACAGGTGGGGTGGCCTGAACAGAGTGCACGGGGCAGTGCTGGGTTGAGGGTGAACCTGCAGAGGCAGTGCCCATTCTTTGCCCACCTTGTGGTGGTGTCATCGTCGTTCCCTCCACACAAGCTGACAGGTATGTTTGTTATTAATAGCAAGCAGGACTTTCAGAGGCAGGCCCCTGCTTCCTCGCTGCTTGTCAGTGCTGAGCATGGCCGGTCAGAGCGTGCTGTGAGCGCTGCTCACACAGCCAGAGCTGTCCCCGGTGTGTCCCCATTCCAGCGTGTCAGCCAAGCGTTTAAGACACCTGCTTCTTTTCGCTCCTGTGCTGGCCACAGACTAATAGGGACAAACGGGAAGAGGACCTAGCAGAATGCAGAAAATAATCGTCCTGTGCCAAAAGGGAATGTATGATCAAAACTACAATGGGCAGGCAAGCAGCGAGGCAGTGACCCGAGGCAGCGCAATGTGTCAGGAAGAGAGAGCAGCAGCCCAGGGACAGCAACAGCCCAGAGCCTCAATTTGTAATGACTGTGTGGACCACATGCCAAAAAGTCTCTCCCCACCTCCTTGCTCCAGAGAGCTCTCCTAATGCTCTTACCCACTTGGACATCACAAGAGAAAGAGCCTGCATGTTTCCAGCACACAACCAAAGGCATTTGCTTAAGCAGAGCACTGCTGTGCTTCGGCACTGCCGAACCTGCCTCTGACTCGGAGTGCTCCAAACACCTGTGAGTCAGACGATGGGAAATTCTCCCTGTCTTCACAAGCACAGATGAGTTTGAACCTTCTGGGCATTTTAGCAGTTTACCATCTGCACATATAACCTTTTTTCTGAGCACACTGAAGTCTTGTAGGAGGATGTTAAATCCAGGAACCAAAATAAGGAAACATGTTTACACCTGCTACATCTGTTCAAGAATTTCCAGCCTCTATTACACTTTTGACTTTCACATTCCCCCTCCTCCTCCTTCCTGTTTGGTCAAATGCCACCATGTTAAAAACAATCCTGTATTTTTCCCCCCAAGTCTCACAGACTTTCTATCAAATCTTGTGAAAACTTACAGCATATGAAAGAAGCTGTGAAATGGTCTAGCAACAGAAGCAAGTGCTGGCTGCAGTCTCTCTTCCTTATCCAGGATTTTCAGATACTGGGATTCACTGTGAACAAAAATGACATTAACTACATGAAATATGGTGATTTTAGTTTTTTTAAACTAGAATGAAAAATGAAGAGTCAAACTGTTTCTGATACAGATTAAATCTTCCAGGAAACCAGGTACAATAAAAAAAATTTAAAATAAATTATGAAAAGCATTATAGCACACCAAAAAGGCAGCACAAAGAAGATCTCTGTTAGCAGATGCCCCAGTCAGTTATAACTGGTTTGCTGTAGAAGAAAAAACATATTAGTATCTTCTGTCAGAGGTGATCTGTTTCACTAAAAGAATTACCTGTATGATTCCACCTACTGCCAAGTCAGACCCATAGATATGAAACATTTATAAAAAGGAAAAAGATTTCTCACTTGTTGGGCGATGATAGCGAAATAATTCTACTGAGCAGCATTCAAAGTAGATTTTCATAATTTTTACCAAATTTTATGGTAAGGTTTTTACTGTAACTATTATAAAATATTTTTCAGCGAAGCAAGTACTTTGAATAAAATTAATTCAAGAGTGTCCAGTAGCATTTTTATAACCATTCAAATTAGGGTATTGGTAAAGAGGTTGAAAAATAGAGCAAGAGATACAAAAAATATTGCATAAATTCAGATATTTTTCTCTGAGTAATCTGTTTTTTCTAATATCTTTTCTCTTGGAAGATTTACATTGGATTTGTGAATATGTGAGCTGGATTATTAATAATATGGGCGAAGTGGTGGTAGTGGGAAAAATCCTCTTCTCCCTGTCATTTCCTAATAAAGCCCAGTTAATGGAAGTCAAATGTTTTCACGAGTCAACAGGTAACTAAGGAGAGTGCCATTTAGTAATTGTGGCATTTGGTGTTATGATAGGGGCCTCTGTTTCTTTGACTTGCTGTGGGATGCTTGTGTGAAGCATGCTTCCTAAAGCAATAAGAGAAATTAACAATATTAAGGTCAATAAGGGAAGGTTTGAGGCAAGTCCTGTGGTCCTAACTCAGGCAAATTCTCACTGACAGGTCTTGGCCAATACAATCTGCAGGTGTCCACTTTCTTTCAGCATTTAGTCCAGTATTCAACCAGAAGAAAGCAGTTCAGTAATTCATTAGGATATGATCATGCCGGGCTGGTTACTAATTGTTCAAAATACCATTGGAGGCACTCCAGGATGCTGCACAGCACTCCACAGCTGGCAGCCATGGTACACAGGCGGGTATGCCACCCAAATAGAGCTGAATAGCATGAGAGCCACAGGAGGAAAGCAAAAATCCCTTGCTTCCAAGCCCATGGGAACCTTCCTGTGTTGTGAGGAGGGAGCTGCAGGTGCGGGGAGCTGCAGGCAGGATGAGTGCAATGCGCAACCCCACTGCCTCATGCCAAAGAGAAATGTTAGCGGCAAAATAATTTTACTCCTGGCTGTCAAATGGGAGCTGCGGGGTTCCTCTCCTAACAATGAAAGGCAGACTACTGTGCATTAACAGCCCTGCCGGTGCACAAAGTGGCCTAGCCTGTTATTAAACTGTACAGCTAAAGCTGTTGTTCTCCACTTAGCTGAAAGTGAGTTACCATATTGCAGGTCCCCCAAGACGTTCCCTACCCTTGACATATCCTCTCCCTCGCATGAGTGGTAATGACTGGGATCAGATCCCTTAGGCTCCTGCCTGCACTGTTTTACCTTGCTTTAGAGCAGCTTTTTTGAATAACAGAGATCTGGTCTGTCTCCTCTCCTCTTCTCTGCTCTCCCCCTCAACTCCCCTCTTTCCCCCAGCTTTTATTCCTGAAACTCTTTAGTGGCCATAAGGATCTTTCTCTACAACAAATACAGCCAAGATAACTCAGCTGTCCTCTAAGAAGGTTGCAGGTGGGGTTTCCCTGCACAGCATAGATTGGATTTTAAATGTATGCAAATAAGCATTTGTGTGCTCGACCCATGACACAGAAGCATCAGGATTTACTCACTGACAGTTTTTTCTTGCACTTTTGAATTAATGTTTGCAAATTTGGCTCTGAAATTAACAGAACTGCAGTAATAACATAATTCTGACTTCCTGGGAATTCCACAGCCATACTTAGTAAGGACTTGAGCCTAAAAAGCTGTACGAAGGATACATAGATTTATTTTGTTATACACACATATTTTTTTAAAGGAAAAGATTTGCTTAGTATTAATCTCACTTCCTCAGGATAGACTGGATGGCCTTCACATACAGCACCATAACAGATAAAATCAGTCCTTTCCCTAGCAGCCTTTTTGAGTCACTGCCTGGCTTTGCTTGTTGTGTATATGCAGTCTTGATCTGTCGCTTTCTCCAAGGCCAGCAAAGTAAACTCATGCTCCTGACTCATAGCTCCAGATGGATTCAAGCTCAAGCACACCGTCCCCCTGGAATTTGGCATATGTAGGTTTATATGCCCTAATCAATCAGGCTGATTTCAGTTAATCCTAATCGTCCTATTAGGGTTCCCAGATAGCAACAACAGCAGCTAGAAATCCCCAAGCAGCCTAATTGACTTCATCTAATTACATTCCTTCTTGAGATTTCCATTAAACTACCCCCTGAATTCATTACAGTGGTTGGCTGTAGGTTTTTAGGGCTTCTTAAAAAACATATGCAGCTATTGGGATAGCTCAGTTCTAAGGAGCTGAAGTAGTTACTATATATAAGGGCTTGCCACCTCCACACAGCTATCTGTCAGTTGTCCTGCTCTGGCATATATCAAATGTGCCATCTAATCACTGTGGGGGATACCAGTTTTGACTCCTGGCACTTAGGCTCATTTCTGTCAACGTGCCGGCCGTGGTTCTTCCCTTGTAGCACTGAACGAACTGCATGAGTCAAGAGACTGCCAGCTCCTATTAACCTCTTGCATAAAGGATTTATAGATATGTCTCATTATAAAGTAAGGAGCTGACATTCATCTCAAAAGCAGTTAGCTTGGAAAAGAATGCTCTTTTGTCAGTATTCACCTTCCTCTGTGCTCCTTCTGTGGTAGTAAATTGTAAACTGCTCAGTCGAGATGGCATCTGTCATAGTTAGGTTTTTCAGCTAATTTGATCACTTCTTCCATTAAAGTAATGCTTTGGCTTCCCAAATGTAGCTAAGCTCTGAATTCCTGCCTTTTGCAGAATACTACAATGCAGCCCTGAAAAAAAAAAGGCCATTTCTACCCTCAGCATTTAAAAAGCTTAAATTTCTGGGGTAAGGATGAAATTGTTTGATCCCAGCCTGGTTTCCTCTGTACATGCAACTGAGATCACCTTCCATGAAACCTGGGGAGGCTGGAAGCAAAGGGTCCTTTTCATAGACAGTTTTGTATATAGTATGCATGCATATCAATGCTTTGACTGGAGTTCACTTAAAAATGAAAACAAAGCGCACACTAGACGCTGGGAAATAGGCACTTTGACAACTGTCATGTTGCAAAATGCCTTATAAGTGAGACAAGCCTTTGTCTTCAGTCTGTTTGGAAACTGATGCCACTGATCACTTTTACGGACAGTTCCTCTAGGTGGGAATGACACAGATATCATTCACACAGAAACTGCCAGATTGATGTCAGTAAGACAGCAGAGTGTTCAGGTTCATTGGAAGGAATACAATACCTTTGATAAAATAAAATCCTTGACTGCGCAGAGGGAGCAGGTCAAAAAGGAGCATACCCCTGCCAAATGTTTACTCTTGCATCTCTGCCTCATGGAGGGTGTTCTCTTTCAAGGCAGAGTCAAGGACAGCTAGGAAGTTCTGTGGGAATAACACCTGATTGTTGCAGGGAAACAACTCTGTAATTAAGCTATAAACAATGTTGTGGTGATTTTAACTAAGTTTAGGCCTTTGCAAATCACAAAATCATAACATTTTTTTGAGGGGAGATAATATTTTACAAAAATATTAATGTTTACTCTAGATTAATGGCTGCTTGACTGTAGAGACCACCGGTGAACAGAGTGTCTGTCCAAGGTCAGAACTGCAGACACAATAAGTCACTAGAAAGTTTTCTGCAGAAGGAGTTGTCCTAAACAGATATTTCTAAGAGCTGGCTAAGGTTGCTAATTACTCCTCAGAATAACTTTGAACTGACATTTTTCAAATCATTTTCATTCCAGAGGGATTAGTAAATCTTTTTAGTAGAAGGAACACACACCAAAACTTATAAAATGCATTTACAAAAAAATTCTGAAATAATTAAATGCCAGTTTTAGACCACTTTTCTCCCTTTTCTTGTTCTGTTTTGGCACTAACATGCAAAAGGAAGCTTGGGAGGGGAAGCGTGGGAGGAAAACAAAAACCAAAGAGAATACAAACCAGAACCAAAGAGACTTTAAGGGCTTTCTTAGAATTGGAGACATTGGTGACTTTATAGGAGATGCAGACACTCTGTACTTTGTAGGCATTGGGATAAGCAAAGGCCTAATTCCTCCACACTCAGCAGAGGCATTGGCTGAAAATCCCTCTATTGTTTCAGCAAACACAGGCAGTATTTCTACCAGTGCAGTACATGCTCCAATGCAAATCAACCTTATGTAAACAGCTCGACTCCTTACATTCAACATTATGCTCTCCAGATTATTTATGCAACACACATAGAGGAAGATCTCAGTAATTTTTGGGGTGTAAGTTTTAGACGTTTTGGGAAAGCACACCTTTCCTGTGCAGCTCACTTTAAAACAGTAAACATTTTTACTTCAGTCCAGAAAAATCTGTTCTGACATGTTTCTCCCACTGATACACAGTGTTCCACATCCCAAACTTCTTGCTTGTCATCAAATTATATAATCTAACTAATTCTTTTGTCCCTTCTAAAATACAGAACCATACAGGAGCATGGAAAATAGGCAATTTTAAAAAAAGCTCTTGAAATTATGAGGAGTAGAAATGCACTATGTTCAGCTAACACTTCTTTTGAAGCAGTCAGACACTGATGTGTTCATACAGTGAGTATTTCCACCTCTCTTTGTGGGCATGGACAGGTGTGTGCACAGGCAAAGTGCGCTTCTGCTGTGAGGTTGTCTTAAATAGTGCTGCTAGAGGCACAGGACGAACCATAAACAGAGGAAGGTTTCTACTTGCTTTTTCTTGGGAAGACATTTCTGAAAAAGCAGGGCTCAGTAGGGCTAAAAGTTTATCACTGTTTCTGGGGGTTTTTTTAAAAGTATGTGTTATTTGTGGTCTGCTGGGCATAGCTTTGGGGGCCCAAAGCCACGTAAGGCAGAAGTGCCTAGATGCTTCAGAAAGCCTCCAGATTACATGTCATCCATGGTACCTCCTGCTGGCACTAGGACAAATTCTTCACCTGTTTCTGGTTCACCACTCCCAGCTGTGCCTACGCTCACAAACACCACATAGCTGCCGACCTACGTGTGGGGAACAGCTGGCTCCCCAGGAAGCCCACAGAAGTCAAGGGGAGGACAACATTAGTGAATGACAGACTATGGGGAGGTCCCCAAAGTGCACTTTTGTTCATCTAGTCAGTCATCAATTTCACCAGCTCAGCATGTTGGCTGGCAGCTCCTTGAGGTTTGCAGAAAACAGTAGGGCACATTGATGTTTTCTGTTGCACCAACTGGAACAAGAACTGGACAGGGTGATGTTTCTGGTTTCATGGACACATTGCAGCCTTCCTTCCCTTACAAACACAGGGGCTGCATTGTTTGCTCAGAGTAATGCCGTGAATGTCACAGTCTGAGGGGGCTAAGGGATGGGGGAGAAGCAAGTGCGTTTTGGCAGAGAAGTGTCAAGCAGTAACACCTCACGCATCTGACAGTGGATGCTCAGTGTGATCTTGAGATCAGGTGTGGTTCTGTTGAGGGGGCCAGGTCTGGGGGGGACACAAATCCTCAGTGCTGTTAGATAATGATGCTTTGACCAGCTGACCAAACACCCTCAGGTAAAAATTAATCTTAGCATTTGTTTCCCTGCACTGGGACTGCCTGTACAGCAAATACCCTGTGTGGGTGATAAAGGTGGATCCTACACTGTCACTTCCTTTGCCTGTCATATATTTTCTTTAGTGAGACAAGCAGGATGAGAGAAAAATCTGTTCCTGCAACGTGAGCTCAGACAAAGCTGATCTCACTCTGAGAAAGTATTAGCTTCTTAATTTGTACTATTGAAACTGTTCTGCGGACTTCCATTTGGTTGGGAAAGGAACTCCAAAGTACAACAACTGCCGTGCAGGGGAGGCTGCAGATGGCTCAGTAGTAACACACATACTGTACACCTGCACATGTTTGGCACAGAAGGGTTTGAGTGCAGATTTGTGAGCTAGCCAAGGGAAGACAGATTTATTTTTTTGAGGAGGCAGGAAGATCAGATCACCTCCAGGTGCTACCCTGATAAACACTGAGAATAACTCACCAGTCCTCTACAGTTCTTCTATGATCAACTTCATCCTTGAGATAGGAATTAGGATAGATACATTATCTGGGAAGTTGTCCAGATTCATTTCTGAGGGAGTTAAATTCCCAACACAAGCCTGCTATAAGGAAAGTTGTTTGGATTTTTTTGGGGATTTTTTCTGCTTGGTTTGTTTAGGGGTAGGGTGGTGTTGATTGTAACAGTGTTGTAGGCAATTGGAACATTAGACACAGTTCAAGCTCTCTCAGTTCTTCCATGGCTGAAAGTTTTTGGGGACCTTTTGAGGAGAGAGGCAAACCTCTCTTGTGTTTTGCTTTTTAGAGTTGCTCTTCAAATTAAAACTCAAAGACATTTTGTAAAACAACCAAACACTGAGCCCCCTCTATAGCATCCAGAAGAGAAAGGGACCTCCTCCAGAAATCTGTCTCAATTAGGGAAGAAGCTCTGAGGGGATTTTCCACTTGCTCCAGCAGGCTTTGAGTTCAGCCTGTGCTACAGGGAATGGCAGCAAGTATCCTTCAGTTCCTCCCCAGACCCCAGCAGTCAGCAGCAGAAAATGGGAGGTGAGCAAGAACGGGGTTAAATGCTCATCCAGATTTCCTCATGCCATGTACCTGTAGGATGCCACATAGCCCACAGTCCTACCTAGCTGTGCCTTTTAAGTCAGGTATAACCTGGCTTTCTTAGGTTGGACATATCCCTGCAGGAGGCAGGCATCACATCATACAGTCCCCGAGCTACTTTGCTTGAAGCAAGGGCTGTGTTGCACCACCTGCATGTGCCCTTCTTAAAACATCCTGAGGTCTCTACCCTATAAAATAGAAAGATCTTGAAAGAAATGCATGCAGAAGGAGAAAGCTAAGAAATGCTCATTGTTGGTCCTGTTGTTTCAGCTAAAGCCTACAGGGGTAAAGCAAAGTCCTTTCTTTACAAGGTGGTCACAGCAATTCAATCTAAGTTCTTTTTTAAACCAGTGATTAAACTGGTGTAAGGCACAGTGTGTTCACCTCAGTTCAGTTTAACATTGGCTGACACTGATGACACCTTGCATTGATTCTTGTGTGTCTAATCTAAATTGATATAAGCCTGATTTCAAATGAACTAAGCTATAAGAGTGTTATGCAGTCTTCAAGTTCATGAATTTAAAAGAAAAACCTTTGACCAAAAGGCTGCAGGTTTGTCACAAAGGCAAAACTCACAACTCAGTACTGATTTTGACAGTTCTCTCATTAACCTTCACTATAGACAGCTGAGGATAGTTATTTGGGAAGCAGAATGGTTAATACTTTGCCTAAGTAAATATATAGTACAAACAACCTAGGAAGACATACTTATTTTGTGCAGTAAGAATGAGAAATAATAGACCAGACAATTCATCTAGATTACTTTCATCATTCTAAGTAGGATTCTCCATAGAGAAAATTAACACCAGAGTAAACCTAACGCTGCATGAAAAGGCAAAGATGTTACTTCTGTCCACATTTTTTCATGTTCTTAAACTCTGCAGTTCTGGCCCTCATCAGAAGCAAGGTGCTGAGCAGGATGGAGTGTTGATCTCACCCAGCACTGCCATACGTCTGGGGCTGTGCACAAGCAGAACTAGAGGAGAGAAGGAGAAAGTAAGCAAAGAGGAAATAGAAACATAGAGAATCAAGAGGGTGAACTGCAGAGAAAGTCTTCTCAAGAGTTTGAGTGGTAGCTGATGTTCTTTGCCTTGGGAGAAGTTGGGAAATAACAAGGACCAAAAGCTGTGGTGCACAGAGGTTCACGTTCTGCGCAGTGCTTGTCTGCCAGTGTTCAGGCAGTGCCTGCCACAGACCTCTCTGGACAGAGGCTGTCATGTGTCCACTCCTTCCGAGTTTTGGGGCAGCCTGAAGCAAGTATTAGCCAAAGGAAGCCAAGTTATCTCTGGCCCAGGAGCAATGTATCCAATTCAGCTTGGGTCTAGTTCTCAGCTACACCTTGCTGGGGTGACTGTGCAGTCCTGCAGGGGCAATGCCCTCTATGGGATGAAACGTTTGCAATTGCAGGCACTGGCCATTAGCAAAAAAATGTCAGCTGTTTCATTTCTTTCTGAAAAACAGGACTGCTATGTGCATGTGGCTGTGCAGATAGGAGAACCAGCCAATTCAAAGTCATGTGTGTATGTTTTTTAAAGGAAAATAACAAAGTTCCCTTCTCTTTACAATTGTTTTTAATATCTCCCTTTCCACATGCTCATCACATGTGTTGGCTCAAGATCACATAATGCAAAAATTGCAAATTCTTTGCAGTGCTCAGCTTTCCATGCACATTTATCAAGCACAGCCTGGTAAAATCCAACAACAAGCAAGAAAGAAATCTCAGAAAAAAGTGTTTTCAGACCTTAAAATTCCACTGTGGAGAAGAAAAAAAACCCTAAAAAGTACAAACAGCAAACCATCACACTCACCACAGCTGTATTCCAGCAGGCTGATAGGTTCTACAGCTTCAGGAAGGGTATCTTAACCTTACAGAGAAAATGGCTACCATTTTCAGGTGCCAAATTACAACCATCCTTGAGGTTTGAAAGCTAGAAGCACAGTGCTTAGTTAAAGCAGACAACTCTGTTCCAGTCTGGCAGAAGTGATAAAATACATAGTGAAACTTGAGAGAGTGAGATCCTCTCTTTCTCTCCTACTCCCCTTTTTTGCTATATTTTTCCTCTGGTGGGTTGAGGTACCCAGTTGGAGCTCCCAAAATAGAGGAAATCCAGGCAGAAGAGCCTATCCAAGTCTATCAGCAGCCTGCTGTGTTTCACTCCATCAGCCAAACTTTGCCACTGGGCTGACATGTAAAAGTTCTTGGGGTTCTCACTCCTTCCCCCTAGTCTTGGCCTGGTTTGTATTTTTCATGATAAATACGGCATAAAGAGCCTGTCCCTTTAATGCAGATGAAGTGAGAAGGGCAAAACTGTTCCCAAAAAGTCAGTAAAAGTGGTAATGCCTATTAATGATTGCAGCAGAGTGCTTTTCAGTTGCCCTATTAAAGGAGCTCTTTGTCCTAATAAATACCAACGAAAAAGCTTTGTCTCAGAGCACCTTCCCTGTACTTTATTTATAATGAGTCTTCTAATGAGTACATAGTGTTTATGCTTCCTTGAGAGACTCATCACTCCCTCTCTCAGTCTGTTGTTTAACATACAGTACTCCGTGAAGGTGTCCCACTCATCCCAAATGCTTCCCCACCCCCGCCCACACAAACATCCACATACTGCTTGTTTCAAGGGCGTTATGCATCTATGAAGGAAAAGTGAGCGCTGGAAGAGAAGCCCAAATGTTGTTCATGACACATCAGGAAGAGGAGCTGGTGGCCAGAATTGTCATCATGACAACATTGGCCCATCAAGGGTGGCTCTAAAGCAGTTTCCTATGTGCGTCTCAATCAGAGGTGTGCTTGCACCACTATTTAAACGGGTCATACAACAGTCTGTTACACCTGGTAAAATACTGAGTAAACTGCAGTAGTTTGACTCTGTTGGCTGTGTGTCCCAGCCCTCAGTAGCTACTACTGACTCACAAGACCAAGAAGCACTCAGCCACTGAGATTCGTAGGTATCCTCCTGGTAGTAATATGGAAAAAAGCAAGTCTGTTCATCTTCGATGGGTAGTTTTAGGGAAATTGTTGGGACAAAGAGCTCAGTTGTCAAGCAGCATTTTTGCCAAAGCACCTCATGGCTGTAATTTGCCACGGCACTTTCTATATCTGGCTGTTTCTGGGCGTGACACGAGCTGAATTAATAATTCTGTGAGGCACCGTGTGGTTTTCCATTGCCATTTGGAGTCACGCCTTGAGATTGTGGTATCCTACAGGACACATCCCCAGTGTGTTCTTGTGACAGAACACAAGTAATTTATGTTACTAGGGTGCCTGAGAAAAAAAAAATAGCCTATTATAGGGTTGTTCCATTGCCTTAGGCCAGAAGATAGACTCTGAAGACTCTCTTTTATTCTCTGTGTTTTTCCGTTAAGCTTTGAAGCAAGGAGTAAAAGGGTTTCCCATCCTTAAGCATATCAATTCCTTGTCCTTGTCCTGAGCCCCTACAATGCCTGTTTCCACAGGAGACCAAAATTAAGCACAAGAAGATTACATAAGGAGGCTTGGTATCAACGTTCGACATTAAGAAGAGTCGTATATTTGCTGCTCATCATCGACAAACCCCCATCAGCATAAAATCACAACAGCAATAGTCTTTGTGGTGCCTAACACTTCAGCATTTAGAAAGTCAAAACAGTGTTTGGGGTTGAAGAATTCATGGGAATAAAAGGACTTTCTGATCTGCAAGCATAGAAGAAATATGCTCCTCAAAGCTGTTTTATCAGTGCTTCATGCAGCCAGGCAGACTCATGATTCCCTTGATCTCTCTGGAGGGGGACTCCCAGGCCTCTCACACCTCACCTTTGGCTTTGAAATCTGCTGACCAGGAGAAGGAGAGCTCCTAAAATAAGGTGGTGTGTCCTATGTAGCGAAGGCTTGAACCTTTTGTTCTTCTGGAAGCTCTCTGGGAATCAGTAAGGCACAAGTTTGAACTCTTTAGCAAGTGCACAGCCAACTTCTATAACAGCCAAAACTTGCATGTTATGTTCACATTCAGCTTCAGACGTGACACAACTCAATAATCCATCCTGGAGCTGACAAAAACCATCTGATCCTTGTCTGGACCATGTTTCCAAGCAAGTTGAAGAGAAAATAAAGTACTTTGAGGAACAGATGATACCTTGCTGAGAAAAGAAAAAAATATGTCTGTGAAGCCTCTGCACTTCCCTGAGTCTGTTCACCCACTCTCTCTTTTCACTTTTCTCTGAATGAGAAATAGGTTTCCAAAGGAAAAAGAACAGCAGAGATCTCACCTGGAGAAAAGGGAAGATAACCAGATTTATTAATTTCTTGTCACAGAATTGGCCAGCATACCACAAAAAATGGGACCCTCATCTTTCAGGAAGGACTGATAAGGAACATCCACAAGGTTGGACAAGATGTGAGGGAGCAGTCACAACTACAAGACTCAAAACACAGCCATCCTGAGAGCTCCTGTGGATTTTTCAAATTTGAAACTGTGTGCCTCATTCTCATAACTGACAATTACTGCTGAGTGATAGATCATGAGGATGAAATTAGGAGTGAGATTCACTTTCAGTCTTGATGTGGGACCTGTCTTTTCCACTGGAGCATAATATATACACAGTAAATGTATATATGTTGTAGTCATAAATCATGCAAATGATTTATGAGACTAAAAAAAATGATGGGTTTTTTCCTCAAGAACAAGAAGGACGCATTCATGGCTAAGGTTTTGTTTGGCCATTATAAGTGACATTTGATGGCAGGCATGTGCATATACACCTGTATGTTTCTGTGTGTAATGATACATTCTGGAGCACTGAAATCACATGGACATGTCTCCCACCTCCCAGTTTTTCCACACAGCATGCTCTCACACAGTTCCCTGAAACTTGCCAAGTCCTACGATACCTGTATATTAGTTATTCTTTCATTACAAGTACTCTGCTCATGGCTAATGAACCTGTACCTCACTCCCAGAATAGCAAGAAAAGTTATTTTGGTGGGCTGCTTCCATCTGACAACATTAACAGTGTGTACCCAGGAAGATCTAAAGCGTTAGTAAAGCTAAATGCCAGAAATAAGGGAATTTGGATTATCTGCATTGAGCAGATCATGGATTCACAACAGCAGAAGGGGCTGCTTTCTTACATCAGCTTCACCAAATGTCCAGTGAATTTTCTACACAGTAAATAAAGTTTTTGCTTGTAAGAATGGTGCTGGGAGGAATTAATTTTCTCTGGCAATTGCACTTCAACTGTTCAACTTATCAAGAGAAAAAAGCTGTCTTAAATTGCTCTATTAGCTTACTGAGGAAGAAAGCATCCATTTTAGCACAAAACCATATATGGCTGCTTTTTAGACCAAGAGAGACCTTTGTTGATCTAACTACTTCCAGAGATTATTTTATTCCCATCAATTAGTTTCTATTTCATCACCTAAGCAAACAACACTCAGTAGTCTATTTTTTTTAAGGTATAGGCTTTGGCAGTGCCTTTCATCTTGTCTGCATTTTGTATGAAACAATACTTTCTGAAGTTCTTCTGGAAGGGGGGAAGGTCGTGGGGAACAGATGGAAAGGACACACCACCACCAATCCAGCAACATGAAGCACTGGAATGAACTCTTCCAACTGTATCTCTGCTCATTTC
Source organism: Ploceus nigricollis (assembly GCA_013399945.1). NCBI lineage: Eukaryota > Metazoa > Chordata > Aves > Passeriformes > Ploceidae > Ploceus > Ploceus nigricollis. Next base: position 1,068,508 of record VXBC01006749.1, read on the forward strand.
TTGATGCTGGGGAGGTTGAGTGATAAGGGAGAGTTCCTGGTTTTTTCCCCTCCTACTCCTAACTGACTGAAAGGGTTATATTTACATAATGGATCCCTTAGTCCTGTCTGCTCTGCAAGCTGATGCTCAAGTGGTTGTTTCTTTATTGTAAAGCTGATAACACCATTTTTAAATGCAGAGCCTTCACAGCAAGCAACTGAATGGCTGGCCAGATGGCTGGGTTGTTATTTGGGAGTCCCTGAACTAGCAACTCCTTAGTCATCAAGGTTCTCCAGTTATTGTCATCTCCCACTTACATGTGTCTCCATTGATTCATATCAGTCCCACAAAGGGCCGTTTGTTGACTTAGCCCTAAGGAACAACGATGGCAGAAATGTATGGGAATAGCTATTCACAATAGCCAAAATTGGCCCCTACCATTGCAACCAAGGTTTGTTCTTGCTTCTGTCATTGCAGGTTCAGCAGTTCACAGTAAATGGCATTCAGTATCACTAGGGACCATAAAAAAAAATCATCAGTGAGGCATTGGTACAGACTTCTAAAAGCAAGACTGTCAGGGATCCACTTCTTAATCTCATTTGAATTCAAATGCAGCTTTACATGTGTTGGATGCATATGTTTTTTCACATTAAGATGTAAAGTTTATACAAATCCGAGGTGTGAATGGTTCCCCTGAGTGCTGATGACAAATATTCCAGTATCAACACTTAGCTGCTAAGCTTACCTTAAAACTTGCTGGGGTGATAAGCTGCTGGTAATTTCTCTGCCAGCATTAGACAGAAACAGCGGAGCTCCTGTGCACTTCTCACAGTGACTAACTGGAGTACAGGGTATGTATGAACTTTCCTTCTCCTGCTGTTCCAGCGGGCTGGTAATTCATGATTAAAGATCTACAACATGAGAAGTTGCAGCCCAGAATCGTTGAAGGAAGTTGAAAACAAAAGTCTTGAGAGTCCTGGGAGTAGATAGCCATGGTCTTATGCAAAGGAACCAGAAAAGTCAATTAATCCTTCTTGACTGGGTATATAGATACTGATTTATTAAAAATTATTCACATACACTCTCAGTAAGAAAAGTTCCAACAAGATTTCTATAAAGGAAATGGCAAAAGAAGTAAAAGGCAGAAAAAAATATTAACTTATCTCTACTTTTAAATGTCTCCTAGATATCTTGGTATTTCACTGATGGGCGTAGGAGAGATAAGAGAATGCCCAGTTTCCACAGATAACTTTATCTGGTATAGTCCCCACAGTGATCTCAGAGCAGACAAGGAGAATAAACAATTGAACTAACAGGGCTCTTTCTGCTGCAACTTCTTTAACTCCTGATGATCCATAACACTTTAGTGGGGACATAAGGCTTTTTTAATAATAAAAATCTAAGGCAGTTTTGCAAATCAAAACCTAGGGGACTTCAGCCAGAATCCCAAGAACCCAAATAATTTCCGTATCAGATTTCATTACAGGAAAGCTTAGGGAATTTCCACATGAAAACTGAAGGAATGAGTCTGAGCAACTGTTTAATATCAAAATGTCAGTAGAAAAGGTTTTAAAATACATCATCAAAATTAATAGCAAATTTTCACATTCATGTGGTGATACCCAAACTCATGAAGAAAGTCAAATGTACAAAACTGGTCTTCATATCAGAGGTACAGAAAGGGACAGAAGTGATGCCACTATTGAAAAAAAGGCTCTGCAGGGGAGCTTGTCCATAAAACTACAGGCAAATTGTCTGAGTTCCACACCAGCTGTAAGAAAGTAATCCACTTACATATAGATAAATTCGTTATAATGATATGGCCAACAAAGCTTTTCAGGAAGGAACTCACATCATCAAAATTTATGAAGGTCTTCAAAGGGTGAACAGATAGAAAAGGACAATGTCATTGATAAAGTTTACTTGCATATCCAAAAGGTTTTTTATGAAGGCTTACATCAAAAGATAAGATTCTCATGAGGGGTGGTAACTTGGTAAAAGACAGAAAGCAGAGAAATATATGACCAGTTTTCACTGAGTGGAGGGAAGTCTAGTGGAATCACACAGTGATGTGTACTGAAACTATATTCACAAAATAGGATGAAAGCCTCAGTAAATAATGAAGTATGTTGATGTTACTAAATAATTCAAGGCAGCAAAAATGCAATTTGTCTGCAAAGAGTTCAGATATATCTCTTGATATTGAGTGGCTGGAAAATAACAGGGCAAAGTAAATTTGATTTTGACAGTTGTGACATACCATGCACAAAGAGAACAGCATCTATGTGTGCACATATACACAGTGTGTTCTGGCTGAACTCAAGCCTCTCAGGAAAAATGTGTTGTGTCATGTGGACAAGGCTCTGAACACATCCCTTCAGTGCCTATCATCTGCTAAAACAGCATATAAACTGTTAGTAATTAGTAGGAAAGAAACCAAGGGTAAAAAAAGAGAAAGCATCAACCCATGTATTGTATAAATTGTATGAATATTTTGTGTTGCACCCACCACCATGAAGAGGAATTACTTGAGAGACAAAGTGCAGAGCAGGCAACTGGGATGACTGGGGTTTAGACAAAGTTTCCATACAGGAAGAATAAGGTCACATCTACGGTAGAAGGTAATTGGGTGCTGAAGGGTGGACTGACAGATCAAAGCAATTGCTGTTGAGAGCTCTGCTCCTGGAGGAAAATCATTTCAGGCCAGATATAGTTCAATCACCTGGGCTGAATGTCCTTCCCACACATGGGGGCCAAAGCTGACAGCAGAATCAGTGGTGGGTTGGACCCTTCTGTTTCCGGTAGGACTTGGAGCATGTTTACAGCAACGCTGGAGCAGTGCTTCTAGCCTGGCACAGCCAGAAGCAACCAAGCAATGTGCAGTACATGAAAGTAGTTGCTTCAGATCATACTTTGAGTAAAAATGCTAATGCCGGTGCAGAGTAGTTGGATTGTTGTTTCTTTGGGGTTTTGGGCTTTTTTAATTGCATAGGATTTTCTTGTTCAAACCAGAAGAGAGGTGGTTGGAAAAGGCTGTAATAGAAGTCTATAAAATTAAAGATTACTTAGGAAAGGTAAACAAGGAACAACAATTCTCTCTTTCTTCTATTATAAGAAGTAAAGATATCTAATGAAAGTATCAGGCAACAGGCTTAAAGCAAAAGGAAGTACTTTTTTACATACTAGATAATGAAATTGTGGAATACATTACTCAGGATGCTTGCAAGGCCAAAATCATAAATGAGTTCAAAAAGAAATTATACAAATTAATGGAAGAAAGGTCCATGATGGGTTAAACCTGATAATGTAGATGCAATTTTTAGGTCAGGAAGAGTCCCAGATTTTCTGAAGCTACAACCACTGTGTACATTCCTTATTCTTGCTCCTCTACCCGCCACAGAGGCATGATGGGTGCTCTGGCCTAATTTTCTTCTCAGGAATTATATCTTAAGGTTGCTGTGAGCCTGGACAGCCCAGTCTGCAAAGTTTAAGCACAACAATGTCATCAGATTTAACCCCTCACACATTTGTGGTCTTTTGATGGCAATTCAGCTCTCCATTTTGGCACCTTCTGGTTTTAAGCTCTCTCTGATTATCACAGATGCATCATGCAACAACTCCTGTGTGCACATTCATAAGGACTAGCTCAGGCTATGTTCACCTTGGCTGGAACACCTTTCAGATAGCTCAGTTCAGTTGAACTTCCTGAGCCTGAGGAGCAGTCTGACAAGAGTGAAAACAGAGAAAAGGTGGTAACAAGCACTTTAGTTGTTCAGTAGCAAGTTCTGTAGCCAGAGGAGCATCTATAGAGTGGAATTAACGGTGCCGAGCATTCTGTATCTGCACTATATGTCTTTCTATGGGGTTTAATTTAAACTAGCTTCAGTTTGATCTCAAAGATATGAATACTGTGGACAGTTGGATCACACTAACTGTACTGCTGGAGCACATGCTACAATTGAGTTTCATCCAAACAGAATCCAGTTTGCACACTCCAAGACCACTCCACAGTAAGAACCAAAGCATGGTGTAGGGGCAGCCAGGAGATTTATTGCAGGAATGCATGCCTGATTCAAACTCAAATGCTAATCTGGTACTCCCACTGACTAGTACAAGAAGGCTTTGTAAGGGGTTATTGTCAGTGTGCCATAGGGTAAGAGTTTAACCTACTGTGAACAATTAAAGTTCTTCAAATTATTTCCCTTCTTCCCCTTTCCCCTCCCTACAATTTACTTTCTGATTTTGTCAATCCATTTATTTAGCAGTTAATTCACTGCTTGTAAGTCAAAAATATGGCTCATTGAGCTTATAGACAATGTCATTTATTTTCCTTTTATTTTTTAAGCAAGAGCTTGAACATTTTGTCTTCTTTTTAAATAAAGCTTCCTAGACACCATCAAGAAGTCATATGTGATGGGGGCATATTCATGACATTACATGCTGCCATGACCACAACATGTAGCTCTATACATCCTTTGTGCTAGACCCATAAGGCCCTGGAAGAAAAATGCTTCTATATCTTTGCATCCAAAATGTTGGCATTGTCATGCAAGCTACTATATCCATATATTACAAAGAAATGTCTGCTTTCCAGAGCTGGGAAGGTGGGGCAAGACAGAGACTGAGCAGCCAGAGTGGGAATTTACCATATTCACTTTAGGGCCAGCATGTTTGTACCTGACAGAGTTTGAACTGGGTTTCTGTGGGTAACACTCTCACTGGCAGCACTCATTACCAACAGCAGACCTCAACAGATGCTGACAAACTGTGGTTTGGGAATCTGCCTTTTCAGGAGAGGCAAGTTAATGACATCAAGTTTTAGCCCCTCTACCAGCAGCATTTTCTCTTTCTTTGCATGCACAGGCCAATACAACAAACACTGCCTCAACCTAGTCTTAGAAACATAAAAATATACCCCCAAACAAAAATAAACAACCCCCCAAACAAACAAACAACAAACCCCCCCCCCAACTCCCAATAGTAAAGCAAAATAAATGCCAGACTGACATAATATCTACATTTGATTATATGGGCAATATAGACCAATTATCTGTGTATTTATTTTTCACTGAAGAAGGCATGAGAAAAGCAGATATCCCTGTAAAGAAAGCATCCATAATCTCTAGGTTTGCAATATTTAGTATTTCCTAGAAAGGGTAAGATGTGACATAAACAGTGGTGGGAATTATGGTTCTGTAATTCAGTTCAAATGAGCCTAGATCAAAGGCAACTAACAGGCTGATGAGCTGCAGTTTACAGGTTATAAGTCAGAGCAACCAATGGGTTTTAATAAAATAATTCCAAAAAAAGGTCCTTAACCTTGCTATGCCTCCTCTTCATCTGAATGAAAACACATTCATTTACTGAATTAAACCAGTGAGCACATCTCATTGGTGGTGTGCACCATCATTCCTAGTAGTTCCTCAGCAGCTCACCAGGATATGGAAGCTGAAGGCCAGGAGAGGGAAATTACTAATGTTAGTGTGCTAGAAGCGTGCTGAGTGCATCTTTCCTCCCTCTGAATGCTGAATTTTCTTTTAAGCTGCCAGTAGGTGAATTAAATGACATTGCAACTACATTCTTGTGAAAACAAAAAAAATTCTCTCTTAGCTTAAAAGTCATCATAGTTCTACTAAAACTTTTGCAACAAATATAAAGTCATTTTCTGTGTTAGTAATAGTTCAAAGTTCTGACTGAATCTAATTTGAATTTTCCCTTGCAGCTGTGTGTCCAAGCTTCTTACGTTCACAGTAGTTCATATTATCACATCAAACTACAAATCAGTAAAACTAAAGTGGTGGATCTCAGGTCCAGCTACTCTTTGCTATTTAAAAAAAAAAATCAAACTATCAATAATACTCATGGGAAAAAATCTTGTGGTTTAACAAAAGGGTTGTTTCTCAAACTACTTCTCAGGAGGTACATTGAGTTCCAGATTGACAACATCCAGGATAATAAGTAACATTAAAACTGCCTCATCCAACAGGATTTCAGAGCAAGTAAGAGCATACCCATATCATTCAAGCACTGAGGGTGGGAGCTTTCTCCCAAGATAAAGTGTCCTGCTGTGATTTCACTTGCAGCTGAAGGCTGGATGTTTATTTATGTGGAAGGCTGCAGTTTAACAGTGCACAGTACTATGTAGTATTTTTACAGAATGTACAGTATGTTTACAATATTACACTAATATCCAGGTCACACATATGAGAGTCGTGAAGTTGGAAATGTGAATACGACTGTGATAATACAGTAAGATCCTTAGGATGTTGTGGTGTTAAATTTACATCAAGAATGAAAGCTGCACTGAGACCAGGTTAGGGCTTATCTGCTTCCACAGTTTGCTTTCTCCTTTTTCAGCTCCTCTCTACCCCAAAACTGTACCTTAACTGAAAGTCAGATATTGAATCTGCTCTGTGTTCAGTCTCCTTTTGGAAGCAAATTCTCTTTTGCATCATTTCTAAGTAGATGACACTATCCTAAATACCTTCAGCTTCATTAACATTATCTCCCTTTTCTTGTTACAGCCTGATCATAAATGTTCACAACAGTGCACTAAAAAAAGGTTGAGTTTTAATGACATTCTGAGGCTATGATATATGATCACTGATCCCACACTATGTCTTTCTACAAATAGCCTTGCAAATAGCCCCAGTGTTAAACGTAAACCTTTATATCAGAGCACTGTGTTCAGCAGTTCCTCAAGGAAGAAAAGGCCACCAAAAAATCTTACAGAATTAATGATACATCCAGGGTCTGATCTGGAGAAAACATCCATTTCTGAGATTTGCTTAATTCCATATTGCAAGTAGTAGGAAGGAATGGTACATACTCTTCTTTCCATTTCTTACATGCAGGTGCCCTCATGGAGAAAAGTAAATAAAATGGAGACTTACTGAAAACCAAATTCTTCAAGGACAGTCATCAGTGCTATAGCATACTCGGCTTCCTATGCAGCTAGATATTTATATGTTGTCAAAATGCAACTTTTTTGCTGTAAATCCAATGGATCTTTTGAAAGATTTTTACAAAGAGCAAAGAGATTATTTAATATATTTTTTTTGTACATCTGACCGATTAAGCTCTTATTATAAACGAAACTTTTAAATCTCTGAAGCAAAATAACATCTAAAAAAGGAAACAAACAATTAGACCAAAAGATCTCATCAGGATTCACACGCAAGCCGACACGGTAGGAAGCTGACAGAGATAGAATTTCTAAAACCCAAGTTGTATTCACAACTGTATTCAAAGCTAGCTAGAAGAAAATATTTCTCTGCCTTCTCTAGATCAGCTCATGACAAATCCAAAGAGAAATGAACCTAGCAAGCTTGCTTCCTTTCTCATTTCTTATTTTTCATAATTGACTTCTATTAGATTGGATTATAAAGTGTACTCAAATTACTGACTCACCAATCCCAAGAAGGCAAGTCTTTAAAGTAATGAGATTAACAACTGTTGATCAAAGAAAATTGCCATAGATGCAAGGCTCTGCTTTTGTTGGTGAAATACATTGTTAGAGATCTGGCTGGACTGATACGTATTTCATGCTGGCCACCATGGACAGCTGCACGTGGGAAGGACTGCTCCTAGAACAACAGAAAGCCCTGCCCACGGGAGATAACCCCTAGTGAAAGTTCAAAGATTTCTTCATCTCTCTTTTCAGGGCTACTAGAAAATGTAGTAAAACCAGGAAATGAACTGTCCATCATAAGCAGACTCATCCTGGTGTCCTTTATTACTCCAGAAGCTCTGGGAAGGTCTTTGTGCCTGCTGGGAAGTTGTGTGAATATGGAGAAATTAAAGAAAATTGTCTTTGGAGGATGTCACCCTCTCAGAGTTTCTGTCAAAAATGCCACAGCGAATGTGACAGAGCTTCCTCAGGCTGGTTCATGGAGTTTCCCAACACCAGTTTCGATGTTTGCCGAGGAAAAGAAACATGAAAATCTTCCCATCAATTTCAGGGCAAATCCCAACATTTCATTTAAGTGTAAGAAAAAGAAGAGGATCAAGGTGGAATGGGTGCTTTTGGGGACAGGGAACTGGGGGGAAGTGAGCAATAAAAAAAGCAGCCAGGAAAGATTAATTTGAACCCCTTTGGCTGGATGGTGATTAGGTTGAACGCATTCTATCCACTTGGGCAAGTAGGCAATTTGTTGCTCCACATGGCTATTAGCAGGATAGATTAGCTTCATGGAAATAGAGGCTCTAAGGTTTGGGATAAGCACTCCTGAAGGAGAAAACTGAATACAGATAAACATCAATACAGCTTTCTTTTTTCCATTCTCTTCCCATAGAAAGCTAGGCTGGCATACCATACAGACTGTGCTTCTAGAACAGAGAAAAGCAGGGATGTTTTCCCTCAGTCCTACTTATACCCATCCATTTTTAGATCCCTCTGTGAAAAAATAAAAAGTAATAGAGAAGAAACACAGTTTGAACAAAAACAAATAAAAAGTCCATCTCTGCTATCTTGGTGATTGTTTCATACTCAGTCTGCTTTGAGCTTTGCTGATGGGACTCCTCACCAACACATACATGGGAACAGACTCTTTTAAGTACTCTAAGTGTTCACAGTGTGATGATGGTAAGAGGGTTGCAGGACCCCATTAGAAAGCACCCCATGAAGCAGAGCCTCAAGTGGCTGAATTGCCCTTGCCACAATCAAGTATCCCTATAGTTCTGTTCTCCTTTCAGTGAACATCGAAATTCCCCTGAAGAAACAAAAAATGCTTTGGGGTTGGACTGTATCCAGAACTCCTCTGCAAGTATTTTTGATGAAGGAAGAAAGCAAACTAATGACACTGTCTTTCCCATCACATCTATGCAGGCCATATAAATCACAGGAAGAGTGGCAGCCCTCAGTAAACAATACTCGACAGAGAGACTTCTTTTATCATGGCTCCCTCACACTCTGTGGAGCTGAGAATGAAGAACACTTTTCTCCAGATCTCATACTGAAACTTAACTGGGTGCAAATCAAACCACTAATAACGTTCAAAAGTGGAGGATGGTTCTTGTTACCACTAGGTTCTCATTTTTTCCTCTTGATTTCCATCCAAAAATAAACATTTTTTTAAAATCAGAATATTTGTTGAAGTGACCAACATTGGGAATATTGGGAATATAGACAAGTGGCACCAAAACCTTTTTCTCAGACCCATGCTGTTCAAATTACTTGAATTCCTTTCAAATATGCATTTAAAAAGCAAAATTCGCTCTCTACTCATACCACCCAAATGGATCCAGCTTATATTGCCCTTACAAGAAATTCGTGCAAATGATATTCACATGGCTTGTTCCTCCACTGAGATCAGTGGTGTAGGCACAGAGTGGAGGCAGATACCACTACCCAGCAGCAAGTGTGGTCTTGATCCTCTCTGAAACCTGCTACATCTCATCCTGGAACTGGCACTTCCTGGCTGGATAGGGCTTTGTATTTCTATTAGGCTAATTCCCATTGTAGTGCAGCCTCCTGATCTTACACAGGGCACAGAGAGTGAACTGAACCCAGAGACAAGTGTGCACCTAACTGGGTTGTTACAAGGCAGGCACTGAGTGGCCCCTTTTCTATCCAGTTCTCCTCTGCAAATCACAGGCACTGAGAATCTTTCACAAAGAAAATCTGGTTTTCTGTCACATTTGGAGCTATTTTCACATCACAAATCTTCCCTTGATCAAGCCACTCTTTGCTATTAAAAAGATTTTAAAAGGCTTGAGGCTGCACAATTTTATATGTTTTAGCACAGCATGTTCATGAAGGAAGTAGCTCGAGGCAGGTGTGATTTCAGGATATATCAGTTGACCTTAAAAGTAACCATGAATTTTAGCACAGTGATTTCCACAGGCAAATAACCACATCTATCCACATTCATGTCAAGAGAAAGATTAGAACTAGAATCTCCAAATGTCAAGCTCATGAAAGTAGTAAAAAAGAAAAAAAAAGCACATCAAGAACAATAGCAGAATCTCCCACTCCTGACCCCACTGGAAGAGGTGAACTCCAACAGGCAAAAGGAAATATAATGGCAGTGCCAATGAAGCAGTTATGCAGCTTCAGTCGCAAGGTCATCACTAGGATACCTCATTAAGAACTCACATCTAACAGGACTTCTGGGCTTAAAGCTCAAAGGAAATTTTGTGCAGTATTTATATTGAGATTTGCACATCTTCACACTTAGACCTGGGCTTGCCTTCAGCACATACAAGACCTCAGCAGAGAGATGAAGAAAAAAGCTTAGTTATTTGAGCAGTAAAGCTTGCTTTGCCAGAGAGAAGGTACAGATTGAATTTTCACTCTTTGTATGATTCCTGCCCTCTATCTTTTAACACAGTAGAATGTCTTGGCCATAACAAGAAAAAAAAAAATCCAAGTATAAAAAAGTCTCATAGCAGATGTGGAAACAAAGGAATTATTTTTCTCCAAAGAACTGAAGATGAGGCCTATGTACTTTTGAGGAAAAGAAACTAGATCAGGAATTCTGGCAGTGGGAGGAAAGGCATATGCAGAGACCTGCAGAAAGAGAGATGATTTGGAAACATAAATCACATTGCTGCAGTATCAAGCCAGCTGTAGCATCAGCTCTATAAATGGAACTAATCATTAGGTAGGTCCAGTTAGTCTTGGTTTCCTGTTTCATAGTGAAGCTTTCTGAAAAAATTTCCTGAATACTCAGTAGAAGGCAGGAAAATTCACCTGCAAATGAATAATTTCTTGCCAGAGATTCAGTGTGCACTTTTTAAATCACAGTCCTTCACTATAATCAGTGTGCACTTGAGTCTAACCCCAGCTCATACCCTGGGCAGAGGGCAATGATAGAATAAAGCTAAGAAGAATCCTCCCAAAGAGGGCAGAATTGAAAAAATAACCCACCTCAACAGATTCCAAATGCGTCTTTAATTTTACATTACCTGTCTCCATGAGGATTTGGCCAAGGAAAATTTTTTAAATGTCACTGAGTATCGACTTGGTGGTCAGGATGTAACTGTAGTAAGGGCACTGCCTCATCAGTTTCAGCTCCTCTTTTTGGCAGTCTGAACACTAAGTCCTAAATCAGCCTCGGGACTGAGCCTTACACTGAACCTCATGTGCCTGCTAGCACCACTGCCTCTGAGTTCTCCTCCCAGAATACTACAGGGTCAAAGTAAAGAGAACTCAGCTCAAAAACTGTTGTGGAGTGATGTGTGGGAAGTGAAAGCCTCCTGAAGACTGCAATTTCCTTCAGTGATTTTGTTGCTATTATATGCTCAATTTCTGCCAGAAGTTTGTGTTCTGGCAGGCCTCTAGCTAGAGCATGAGAAGGGGAGAAGACATTTCTTTTAAGAATTTTTTTCCTGAATTATGCACCACTGAAGAACGTTGTGACAAATTATTTTGCAGAGTGTGTTAAATAATATAAAAGGGGCGTTCCTACACATGATCACAGATAATTATGTTAAGAGCAGCTTAACAAACAACCCTTTCTCAATCTTGCTGCTGTAATTCCCCATGTGCATTTAGCCTGCCTACAGTGGAGAGGAAAAATGTACCATTTAGAACTTTGCTCTAACTTAGGGTATCAAGGAAGCCCCAATTTTGTGAAGAGAACTGGCACTTTTACAGAGAACTCACTTGAAAAACATGTGACATGGCATATTTTGTGCCAGCATAATTTCTATTGTGAAGAAAGAGAAGGCAAAAAAGAAAATTAAAAAAGGGAAAACCCATCCCTGCCCTGGAAATTTTGGTGAACACTGGAGTAACAAATAGGGGACACATGTTGCTTTAAGCATCGAACAGGGGATATGAAAGAGAAAATGGAGCTGCTGGGGCAGCTGAGGGGAAGAGGGAAGGACAAAGGAGTTTCCACAGGAGAAGGCTGTAAGGACACAGGGCACAAATCCATAAAAACACAGGCTTCACTGATTCCTACACTCATACAGCAACTTGTTTTTCGAGGGGGAAGCCATTTCACTATTAGGCCCCATTGTGCTACTTTGAACAAGAAACCTACTTTTCATTACCAGGAACCAACATTAGCCCTCTTCATGTCTGTCAGACTCAATCTCAGATGTCTGGCAATTACTTGAAATTGAACTCAAACAATACTGAGGTTTTATTGATAGCTTCTCATCAGTTGCTTGCTGTTTCTTGCCTTTCAACCAATAGCCTAGAGAGCATCCAATTCTCCTACACCGTGCCCAACAGGGTCAATTTTCAGCGAGGTTATTGATTGGGACTTGACATTTAAGGAACATACAACCACTGTGGCATGAACAGCTTTTTACCAGCTCATAAATATTGCTAGGTTGAAACATCCTCTTTCTCATGCTGAAAATTGAAATGTTATTTCCTTGTTTCTCTTCTGGCTCAGCATTTTAATACTGTAATTTGCAGTTTCCCTAGATTTCCAAACTGTGAAGGGATAAATGCTGCTGTGAGAGTTATTTCAGGTAGCCAATCCTGGAGCCTCTGCCAGCTGGACTAAACAAAATCAGTCAAATCTTGTCTAGCAAGAATTTCAAAGAGAAGAAGCAATAGATATGTCAATACTTCATGGATTTTTTTAAATGAAATCTCTTGGCAACAGGACAACTATTGGGGTTTTTGTTGTTGTTATTTTGATCAGACTCTGGCCTTTTACTTGCTGGGAGGGATGGAGGATTCTGTCAAGAGAAGGTCAACATCTTGAAGATGTGACTTGTTTATGGTGAAATTGGCCTTTGCAAGGCAAAACCAGTGCTATTGTATATCCCTGATTCCCAGTTTTTAGGACCCTACTTTAAATAAAATGCTAAAGCTAATGGTCTATTGACTGATGAGTTAAACTTTAAATTTCCCAGCAACTTGGAAATTATCTGCCTCCTTAAAAAGTAGACACTAACTGAAAAGAGAAAAAACCACATGGGTTTCACACACTTGTTTTCATCTAAAATTCAGCTGTAAGACTTCACTCGCTAGAAATCTGAGATGAAGTCCAGGACAGTCCCAAAGGCAATGTCTCAAAAGAGGGCAGAACTACTGGAGGCCTCTTGGCCCCAGCCTTAAGCAGCAGTTAACAGTGATTCTGAACAAATTAAAATGGTTTTATAATTGTTTCTAGAGGGTTTATTAATTACTGCAATATAAGGTAAATATAAGGCTTTGCCACTTCCTTCACACACATTTCATCAAATTCATTTCAGAGCAGAGACCACTGGACTCAACAGGCCCCTTGGGTTAATATTTTTTCGACATCTATTTAAAGGATGAGGTTCAGCTATAGTGCATTAAATAATCAACGCATTTTGTCACCTGGTTTACCATGATATTACTGAGATACAGCTTGCCTGTGAACTATATGTCCTTACAGCTGAAATCTTGTTTTCCTTATAAAAGTTCACTCTCTCTCCATTGAAGCTCATAAGTTGCATTCTTCTAAGATGCACTAAAAAGAGAGCTGGTTAGAAGGACATCGTACATGCTCTTCCATCAGAGAATGTATTTTGTTTAAAAAAAAATCCACACAAAATTCAATTACATTAATATTTTGGTATTTTTGGCTATCTTTTTCAATTATGATAGAACACATTATTCCAAGAAAATAAAAATATTTCATTTGGAGATTATTTTTCACCCTCTGTTACTGTATAACATGTATTATTTTCCTTATTCATTAAAAATATCCATATATCAAGCATCTCTTCACTTCTGACATCTTTATATTAATCACCATAAATATTTCTACTTATAAAAATATGTAATTTATATAATAAATACTTTAAAATAAGATTCAGCATCTCAATCAAGTAGAAACAAAACAGTTTGATGGCTTTTATTTGCTATTTTCACGGCACTGATTCCCTGAAAATTTCAAAATCCTCATTTAGAATTGAGATGCAGAGAGCTGATCAATTTGAAAAGGTTGCCATTCCCTGAGGAAAAGCATTTATTTGCTGCACATGGGTGCAGCTGTACCCTCTGCACACAAAACTCCAACACAAGAGAAATGTCACAGCCGGGTAAGAAAGCTGATGACAGGAAAAGCACTGCCCAGAAGCTTGGAACTTTAGCTGGATTCCAACACTAACAGTAAATCCATGGTACCCACAACTATTATAAATGAGACCTATACCCTTTCATCAGTGATGTGATTTCAAAAATGAGAAAAAAATATTAGTCAACCATGGAAATAAGTAAATAAACACCAGTCATGAAAAAAACCTCAAGTTTACCGCAGTGCTAAATGTTTTTGGGTTTTTTTTTATCTTAGCAGTATAGTTATGTGTTAATTATACATATTGCAAAACATTTCACTGTGTGGTAGAGCAAGTACACAATTTTATTTTAGAAAAATATTAGTAAAAGCAGCAGTCTGACTCAGTTGAATTGAAGCTGAGATTTGGGGAGACCTGAAGTGCTATCACTTAAATCAGATGATTTATGTACCAGCCAGGTGAGAACTAGCAAGACCTATGTGTAGGCAGTCAATTCTGAGACATTTGGTTTCACATAAACTTATAAGTATTATTTTCAGATGCTTTTCTCACTCTTCACAGGGTAGAAGAAGTTTACCTCGTAGTAAACTTGAAGGACAAGGACAAGGACTGCTCAAAAGCCAGTAAAGCAGTTCTACTTCCAGCTCTTCATTTTGGTCAGAAGAAGGAAAAGAATGGATGTTCTCAGCCATGGTGCCAGGGGCTGGTGGAAGGGGCAGCAGCTCAAGCAGAAAGAAAAGGAAAGCTGACCAATCCTCAAATTACCCTGACCCTCAAAGCCAGCGAGCTGCTTCATGGGCGACTTCATAACTAAGCCATGAATGATCGAAAAAGCCTTTAAAGATAGTCTCCCACTTGTTTTGCTTGTTCATGAGAATATGTTGCTCCTGGGAAGTGATGTGGCCAGCATGTTGTGAGTCATGAATTGCACTGATTGCAAGCACAGCTGGGAATCCTCTTCAGCCATTCCCAATTGCTTCCTTTCTCTAGCCTATTTTATCGTTTGATTTTTTACTGGCAGAATAAAAAAGTTACATTAAAAATAGGGCTTTGTTGCTTTTTCTGGCCCCAGCACTTCTTGGCAGCTGATTTCACTATCTCTCTTTTCCTTTCTTTTATTTTTTTAAAATCTTCATTTATTTAGAGATCATCAGACCCACCCTTCTCTATCCAGAAAGTCTCTGCTCCTCATTGGTCTGGTGACTTGCTGTGGCAAATCTTGTTTGCGGCAGGTTGACCTGGTATCACACCCCCTTCCTTCCCATTCTGCCTCCTGCCCTGTTCTTGCACAACCACCCATTTTGTGTATGGGCTTGATGCTGGAAATATCTTTTGTTAAACCCTCTTATTGGCTTTCCAGCACAACTGGTAGCTGAAACCCTGGCACTGTAACTCAGTAAACCTTTTTGTGTTCTTCTTTGCTCTTTTTTCATACAAGAGCCCAGAAATTTTCCCTGCAGGCTTATAATTCTGCTGCCATTATAGGATAGGTCTTTTAAGCCAATCATCTTAAATGCCCATCTTTCTCTGGTCGGCGACATTTTGTGTCAGAAAAAGCAAATCTTCCTCTCTCCTTGACATCCCGATGCAGAAATTAGGCTGTGAAAATCTCCTAACAATCCAAAATAAGAAATGAGCCTCACATCAAAGTCAGTGAAAAGTCTCCTATGGGCTTCAAATGGCTTAGAGTCAGATGCTGAGGGTGAAGCTGAGGTCTCTGCACATTCAAGTTCCTCTTTAACCAAATTGATTGATTGAGAATAGGTATTATTCATTATCGGGAGAGTAGTATCAATTTTGGAAAACTTTTCCTTATTCTGGGAACTGCTTGGCAACAAGGGATTGGGACACTGAGACCTGCTCCCTTTCCCTCTCCCTCACACGCACCCAGCAGCTGCCTCTGGCACGAGGAGCCCTGTGCTAAGCACTGCCTTTCAGCTCCAGTTTTTTTTGCCTGCAGCCCAAGCAATATTTGACACATATTGTATCTCGTTTCTGCTGCATCAGCAGTGTTTGTGTAAACATGTTAGCTCATCCAGGCACGAAACTCACCATTGTTGTCCCACTTGCAAAACAAACCACGTCCAATAAACCCAGGGGACGGGGCAGTTATTCAGATTTCTACTAAAGCTGCTCAACATGAGAGAAGTGGTTAATAAAGTTACTACTCTCCTTGGCGATCTGTCAGCTGCCTCTGATATATGAAGTGTTGCTGACATGGCAGGAATGATGACATTGTCTTTCAGCAAGCCCATCCCCATCCCTCTGAGGGGACTGAGCAGGTTGAGAAGACAGATAGGTTGTCTCTTCCGGATGGTAACAGGGGTCTGGTTCCCTTTCTGTTCAGTGCAGAGCAGAGGAAATAAAGCACAACAGCACTGCCTACAAATCCTGCTTAGCTGGGACTGACTGCAGGATCCCAGGTTGGAATGCTGTGGGGCTGATCTTGCTGGGAGGACACAGAGGTGAGGTTAGGTGAATAGCCAGAAGCAATCTGGGGAAGAAGGAGCAAAGGTCTCTCAGCTCTGGAACTTGCACAAAGCCAACCTGTTAGTTCACACAGGTCTGTTAGCTAGACAGACTCCCATCCATTTCTGAATATTGAGGGATAGGAAACAACAGGAGCAGCCAGGAGATATATTTACCATTCTCTATCTCAGATACACCACAGCAGACAGAGCCTTTTAGAGCATGGCAGTCTGAATTCTTCCCATCTACCTGAGTTTGAACCCTTTCATTGATTTGGGAGAAACACAGACAGAGAGACCACATGAGCTGTGCAAACACAGGGCAGGAAGAGGTGCCCTCTGCCAGTACCTTCTGCTCCACAAACTGGCTGAAGTCAGCCAGGACATTCCCGAGAGGATAGGCATACATTTTGTCTCCTGCACCAACTTCTTTGCTCCTGGATTTTGTTGTAGTTGTCATTGTCATTTATCACATAAGGTCTCTCACGGACTTTATCGAGGGCAGTAGCTGAGACTAGCCGAGGTGCTGATGGCAGCATTCCCTTCTCTGCCCCACCCTTCTCACGATTTTTGGTGGGAGGCTGCTGCTGGTGCAGCTCGCTTAATCTCTGACCTGTTGTTACTCACAGACCTGTCTGCACATCTGCAAATCGTTTTGTAAAACAAACAAAAACCCAAACCTTTCTAAAATATCTCTGTTAAAGAGACATGGTCTTTGTTCAGGTTCATCCACGTTACATGTTCCCTGCATTTCCAGCAAGTGGTGCCACTTGCTGTTAGTCTGGTGCTTCTGAAAACCTATGGAAAAGATTCATCCTCTGCCCAGTAGAATTTAGGATGCATTAATTTTGGGTCTGTGTTTCAGAGAAATAGAGAAACCTTCACATTTCTGGAAATTGCTCCTTTTGTTAAATCTGTTTTTAAATGTTAACGCATATTCTTTCTTATATCTGCCTCTTTTTTGTATCAATAAATATCTTCATATTTGAAAATAGAATATTGAATTAATACATTTCACTAAATCGATATGAAACAATATCTTAATAAGATCCATTGGGGCTGTTCCATTTAAGCTCTGATACTATGAACCAGTGAGTTTTAAACAGCCTGTTTAAATACAGTCATACATAATACATAATTCCTCAGGGATGGAGACAGAGCCTGGACCTAGCTGTTCTTTACTATCAGAAAGCACAGTCCCAGGGTCTGGCTGAACGGGGTAAGGAATAATACTGAACTGTGACAATGTTGAGTACAGGCAAGCCATGGCTTTCAGGAACACTTACTTTGCCTTTATTCTCCCAAAGTAAACTATATTGTACAGTCTATAGACTTTGTCCTCCAAAAATGGAAAGATAAAAAAAGTATGAAATCAGCAATGTCCTGGGAAACAGATGTTTTAAATTAATTCCTGATTTTATTAGGTGTTATTATTTATATGTCTGAATCCACAAAGTATATAATTTCAAAAGTGGGTGGGTTTGGTCCATGGCAAGGGACTGAAACTCAGATTAAATATAAAAGCAAATTGAAGTATTCTAAATTAATCTGTGAAGGTTTGTACATGTTGGATAGCAACAGAACTAGCAGTTCCAGATAACAGAACTGTATCTGGACTGAATTGGACATATTATAATATTATTATTCAACTGTCTAGGGCAGCAAAGTCCATCTGAACAAATCATCATCTCCAGCTTAGGATTGTGAACTTGTGTGAAAAAATATGAGGATTTGGATTGATTTTAATTAGATTCAGGGGTTATTCCACAGGGGTTTTTTGTTGACTGAAGGATACATGTTGTATTTAAATAATTTTACAGTAATGAGTAATAGTTTTCCCAGTGAATCTGCTAAAAATACACCAATATGATTTTAAGAAAATAAATACTATGTTGCCCTAGCACATGAAGTTGGTTCCCTCTTCTCCTAGAAAGTGGTCTGGAGTCTGAATGCCTGAAGAGGACTAAAATAGGCCTGAAACAGCTGTTTTAAAGTTCTTTATACAATCAGTGTAAGAATGGTACAGTGCTACTAAGAATCAGGTCCCCCTTCTATGTGATAATCAGATAATTGTTCAATAATCTGTAGTGCATTTTCCTTCTAACTCCTGACTTGTTGACTGAATCCTCCTGGAAAGTGGCAGTACAGAATTATCCTGCTACATGAGACAAGTTTTACTTTGGGGTCTCAAGGTATGCTTCAGAAATGTCAGGGGGTTGAGCTTCGTGGGTTCAGCCTTTTATAGCAAGCTGCTGAGGAAGAGAAACACATTGCAGACAAGTGGTAAATCCCAGCTAAAGGTGCACAATCTTCACTGATTCTGGTCTTCTTTTAGCGTCAGGATCAACTTCTGCTTTTACAAACACTAACAGTTAAATCCTATTGAGTCTCAGATGAACATTTACAAGAAGCAAGCACTTGTCCTCAAATACCAAAGGCTTTTGAAAAGCTCTGTCACTTCTCTCAGATGATGGAAAACAACATTTGTGGAAGAAATACTATTCTCTAATGACTGCCTGCTTTAATCCAGAGCACACCAGAGGCTAAATAAACTGAGTGGGTTAAGCCAAATGTGCATACAGTTCACATAGGCCTCGCTCAGGCTAATAGATCATTGTTATGCCAGGATATAATGGATAGATTGGCAAGTGTCTATCCCTTGCTTTTTTGATGCAGTCTCTGGATGAGCATGTAAGGCCACATTTGCTTGCTTTCTACAGTATTCTTTCTTACAGTCAAAACTTAATTTGTATTCTCAGAATGGTATAAAAAGTTCCAGAAATAATTCAAAGTAATTAAAAATAAAAGGGCAGGAATCTGGTGCCAGGGAGGGGAGCATTTTCTCTTTTAGCCTCTCTTTGTGGATCCCATTGTGCCAAGACAGAAAACAGTGAGATGTTCAAATATTAATAAAGTGGTAGCACAGCCAAATTAAAATGCCCCAATTCTCATAAGTAATGTTTCCAGCGGAGCACAAAAGAATAATCAAGCCCCCAAACTAGTGAAGGAGAATTTATGACCCACCATCTGAGCTGCCAAGAACTCCCTACATGCCGGCACTGAGGACGGCATGGAATTGCTCTGCCTCTCAAACTTTACCCAACTCTGTGCTACAGAACAGTCCAATGCTGTGGAAAGTCTTCTGCTCACTTCTTGAGGCAGTCAGTCCCTGCTTAGCTCATGCCTCCACACCAAAGACAAGCGGCATGGCCTTCTTTGAAGCGGCAACTCTCGAATTATGAGGAGTGTCTCAAGTTGTGCTCAATGTGCAATCCCACATTACAATGCAGGGAAATCCATTGGGTCCTGGGACCATCTAAAGTGAACTTGGACACTGAAATTAGTGCATCAGCAGGGGGAAGTGGGATTTAGTAATGTTATTTTATTTTATTTTATTTTATTTTATTTTATTTTATTTTATTTTATTTTCAGCAGATTCAAGAGACTTTAAAAAGCAGCCAGATGGAAGAGCTTAAACGCTGGCCTCTGCATGTCATATGAACTCATCCTATGTGCTGTACACATTGCACTACATACTACTACAGCTTTTCTCTGTGCTGCATTTATCTCCTTTCTAACCATTTGGACATTAAGAAAAACTGAGCTAACAGGCAGGCATCATGATCATCTTATTCCACAGCTCTGATGAATTTGAAACATAACAGCTTTTTTTACATGCCCTTCCTCTGTCATGCATTCTGTCTCACCTCAACTTCTCGGAGTGGCATAGCAAATTTTTATTTAAGTGTCTTTCCTTTATGCATTCAATAGTCAGACAAATCCATCTCTCTCTAGACTGTTTTTTTCATTCCAAAACCTGTACTACATACACTTCATCTGTGATTTTGGTCCAATCCTTGATGAGATAAAAAACGTTTCCTGATATCAAGCATCCTAACGAAAATTTTGAAAGGCAGCACCTATCATTTTATCCTTAATCTACCTATGACAGACTTCTCTATCAAAGAGCTGGTCTCTCTAACTCAGGTAGTTTGCCTTTTACCAGATTTTTTTCCTACTACTAAAGACACATATTGTCCCTCAATTTTCATCTTGTATTGTTAACACATGTATAAATTCTATATTAATTCTATAAATTCTATGTTAACACATGTATAAATTCTTCTCTGTCTCTGTGCTCTCTATGCTTCTCTGTCTCTGGGCTTCTCTGTCTCTTCATATAGGAAAGGGAAATTGCATATAATCAAAGGAAGTGAATGTAAATCAGTTTCTAGAAATGTAGAAATGTTCCGCCCACCCTTACTGATCACTGGTAGTGACCACTTTCTACAAATGAAGACTGAAGACAGAGGTCTTTGAGAGTGCCCCTCTTTCAGGATTTAAATGTACAGCTCTTGCATGCATCCCTGCCATGCAAAGTAGTAGGAGGCTGCTGCACACAGTCCCGAGAAGACTCACTGCTCACGAAACTGTGCCTGTGCCCTTCATGTCAGGTATTTATCTTCTGCTCATCATGCTGGAGTCTACCAAAAGCTTTACTGTCTTCTCCTCTGGACTTGTTATGCTATATGCCAGTCTTATACANCTTCTTTGAAGCGGCAACTCTCGAATTATGAGTGCCTCAAGTTGTGCTCAATGTGCAATCCCACATTACAATGCAGGGAAATCCATTGGGTCCTGGGGCCATCTAAAGTGAACTTGGACACTGAAATTAGTGCATCAGCAGGGGAAAGTGGGATTTAGTAATGCTATTTTATTTTATTTTATTTTATTTTATTTTATTTTATTTTATTTTATTGTATTTTATTTTATTTTNCATGCCCTTCCTCTGTCATGCATTCTGTCTCACCTCAACTTCTCGGAGTGGCATAGCAAATTTTTATTTAAGTGTCTTTCCTTTATGCATTCAATAGTCAGACAAATCCATCTCTCTCTAGACTGTTTTTTTCATTCCAAAACCTGTACTACATACACTTCATCTGTGATTTTGGTCCAATCCTTGATGAGATAAAAAACGTTTCCTGATATCAAGCATCCTAACGAAAATTTTGAAAGGCAGCACCTATCATTTTCTCCTTAATCTACCTATACAGACTTCTCTATCAAAGAGCTGGTCTCTCTAACTCAGGTAGTTTGCCTTTTACCAGATTTTTTTCCTACTACTAAAGACACATATTGTCCCTCAATTTTCATCTTGTATTGTTAACACATGTATAAATTCTATATTAATTCTATAAATTCTATGTTAACACATGTATAAATTCTTCTCTGTCTCTGTGCTCTCTATGCTTCTCTGTCTCTGGGCTTCTCTGTCTCTTCATATAGGAAAGGGAAATTGCATATAATCAAAGGAAGTGAATGTAAATCAGTTTCTAGAAATGTAGAAATGTTCCGCCCACCCTTACTGATCACTGGTAGTGACCACTTTCTACAAATGAAGACTGAAGACAGAGGTCTTTGAGAGTGCCCCTCTTTCAGGATTTAAATGTACAGCTCTTGCATGCATCCCTGCCATGCAAAGTAGTAGGAGGCTGCTGCACACAGTCCCGAGAAGACTCACTGCTCACGAAACTGTGCCTGTGCCCTTCATGTCAGGTATTTATCTTCTGCTCATCATGCTGGAGTCTACCAAAAGCTTTACTGTCTTCTCCTCTGGACTTGTTATGCTATATGCCAGTCTTATACAGGATGTGCACATTTTGTAACTTCTCAGTGCGTGTGGTCTTAGTCCATCTTGCTGTAATAGGTTCCATGAGTTAAATGTACACCACATGCAAAAGGGAACAGTTTCAAACCATCCTTCTGCTCGCAGCACACTCAAGAGCAAAACTCTACAGAAATAATACAGGAGGCTTTCTTGGTCCTCTTTCAGTTTACTAGAAATTTTGGCTGATTAAAACTAGAAGAATAGACACTTTAAGAATTAGTTCAGATTTGCACGTTCCACTTCAGGCAGACAGCTGTGGTACCTTCATGACAGCAAAATCAATGCTGACACAGCCATACATGGACAACATTTACAGAAATGTAAAAAGAAAGGTTCCTGGCCTAAGATTCCAGCCTAATTGAGCCAAACGCAATAAACATGATAATTATTTCTTCTCACAGTGAAGTGAACAATTCAATTTGGAAGGAAAGATGTGCCATTGCTATTCCCCAGTCCTGCTGTTATTTTATTTTATATGCACTGTTACTGCTCGTCACAGAGATTTTCTGCATTTAGTTAGGGAGTACCTTTGCCAGAGAGTTCAATTTATGGCCTAAACTCGGGTTAATGTGGCTTCTGAGGGCTTGTCTACATGGGGTCGTTAGAGTGCCATAATGGAAGCTGTTAATTTCCATCATGGAGCCTTTCTGGACGCTGTGGGCCAGGCGCAGGCCGGTTGCTCACTGAAGCTTCATCTGGCCGTGCTTGAGCGGGCTCCGCTCTGACAGCTGCGCGGCTGTGCGGGTGCCGCGCTCTTCCCAAGCTCGGCGAGGGATCTGGCTGTGTCAGCCCGCGCTTGGCACTCCCAGGCAAGAGACTGTCATCTTAGGGGAGAGCTGGCAGGCCAGCCGTGCCGCACGGACAGCGCTCTCTGCCACCCTCCGACAGCCATGAGAGGCTGCTGACTCCAGCCTGGAGAGCGCACCTGCCTCACTGCATCCCTGCTCCCCAGACAGACCGGCCCAGCACACATCGGCCTCAGTGCAGAGCTGCCGGGGAGGCTCCCGGACATCTGCCATCCCACACCCTTTGCATATTGTGCTTTTGAATGATTACAGCTCTTGCAAAAGCAAAGGGGCCCGGTGTGCGCGTTTTATGTGGGTGGCGTCAGCTCTGTCTGCCCAGCTGTGTGCGAAAGAAGCGCCAACCTGGGGACTGTGTTGCTGCACTATAGTCCTCAAAACTACAACACAGATAAGTCTTATCCAGTCTGATAAGATCACGGAGTGGTTTAGCTATTGCCTCTTCTCTGCTTAGCACCAAACTGTGCCACATCTGAATTTCTCACAACATTACATATCGGGTTAAAAGAAGGAAAAGGTGATAGAACTTCTCTCACAAGAAATGTGGTGTTATCCGTTAAAATCTGTGCAATGCTTGTTTACTTTGGTGTCATGGCCTTTGTTTCTTTCTTCAGAGCAATGGCTATGTCTGAAAAAGTGGCAACTTATGTGGTTTCTGTTGAGGACAGTGCTACCACTCACCTGCTGTCCCCTGACCTCCCATGTACAGGGCAGCCTGGCATGCACTGCTGCTCAACAGGCAACGTGCATTCATGGGTGCTCTGAGGGAAAGATCAGAGTAAACAGTGGTGAAAGAGGACAGATGCACAGATTATCACCTCAGCACACAGTGGGCCTGTTGCAAAAGTTTGGTGCTTTCTCAAGCTCAGAGATGGACTCATCTTAGGTGCATCTCCAGGTGGGAGAGAGCACGAGCAGGGCTTTAGCATAGACCAAAAACCTTGGTGCATCATGGGCAAGCCAGGAACAGCTGAGCGTACCACAGCTTAGTCCAGGGGTAGATATCCTGAACTTCACTTCTCCCAAGCACAGCACTAACCTTAGGTGCATTAAATGCCATCATTGCAGGTGGAAACATGTTCTGCAGCTCATTTCACTACACAGAAATACCTGCACACACCACCTTTTCTTTGCCCTGTTGGGTTCTAACTACACTAATGAGGTTGTAATTTTTATATCAAAGAAAAATTATCTCATAGGTGAGAATGCTGCTCACATTTGTGTTATACCAAGGCTGAATTACAGAATGTGGAGGGAAATTAGTGATTAATACTCAACCATCTCCTAGTTTTTGAGGTATACTCTGTTTATTGTGGAAGGAATTTACTAAATGAACTGCTGGTGTAGCAAAGTAGTTAAATAAATTGGGCCAGGAAAATTGCAGTTTCTCTAAAGCAAGGTTAATAGCTGGCTTGGAAAACAGGCACTAAAGGAGAATAATTGTGTGCATACAGGTGAAAAAGAGAAAAAATAGGCTGTCTTAGAAACTTTCTTCTATCTTTGCACCAAAATATCTGTGCCCCCACTCTGATCCAACTGGCACAGAAAATTCCATAAAAAGCACAATAAGTACCTCCCCAAAAGACCGATGATCAGATACACATCCATGAAATCTTTGCCTTTTGTATTGTAGAGGCAAAGGACAAGAGAAAGCTTCAGTTTTGAGAGTTGAACCCTGAGAAGAAGTAGAGAAACCATGTTAAAAACTGCATAGAGGTTATACCTAGGAAGATTGGTTAAAAGCCTGAAAATTAGAGGGTATAACCCCTTTTCTAATCTTGCTGGGGGACCTAGAGTATGTATTAACACTTCACCCACAGGCCATCCCATCTGGGTCAGGGTGAAGCCTTTTATTCCTCTTCCCAGAGTCTCTTCTTGTCTGAGACCCAGCACAGGGCTGTTCTTAGCACACTTGCCCCACCCCAAAACTCTTCAGCAAAACTTAAGTCATCATCGCCGTAGACCTCAGGTAAAAGAGAGAAAAAGGAAATAAGGTTTGTTAATATTCTTCCCCAAACCAGAGGCTGTGGAGACTGAGTGCCTGCTGCATGCATAAACAATCCAGCTTCAGTGGTGGAGCTGCATCAGACTGACTCTCATTCTTGGATCCCCCCTGCTGGAACCAGGATATACGTCCCTCCTCCGAGGTGGAAAAAGCTTTGATTGTGCTAACTTGGTTTAGTCTTACTCATTCCCTTTTGTTTCACACAAACTTTGGCAGAGGAGACTTGGGTGTGAGGCATGTATTTCTAGTGTAGCTTTTATGAATTTCTTTGTATCTTTGCCTTTGGGATACATTGAAAAGAAATGCAGCATTCAGCATCACAGATGTTTTCTGCTTTACCTTTTCTTTCTCGTTGCTCAGTTGTCCAAGGAAGTCCACAGGCTTTGAGGGAAATGCATTTCATGTGTCAGAAGGATAGATAGAATGTGAACTCAATTTCATCAGCTCCGTTTTGTTGTGAGCTGATACTGTGCTTGTAGCAAGAAGTCTCTCTGTACAGGCTGAGTTTTCATCAAATCTTGTGAATGATTTTTTGTTGGTATTCTCATCCCAGACAAACCATACTGCAATCTATCACAATTCACTGAATGTTTAGCATACTTGCCAGGCTGCTTCACAGTTTTGCCGTGCTTAGAGGTGCTGATGAAAACATATTTTCTGTCTGTTTGCTATTACAGCAGTTGCACTTATTAAGCTACACCTTTTTCACAGTGAGCATGGAAGAAGGCAAAGAAAAAATCCTCCCTTCAATCACTGACACCTCAGCTGTTTTGACTGCAGCAGTTGACTCCAATGGATTTTGCATTTGAAAATGTGAGTGAAAGTTGTGTTTGGCAGGAAAGGGCACAGCCATTTTGAGGCATGGGAGATCCATTCCCTTTTAGCCACAATTTCACAAGCTGTAGATGCTCCAATTTTCAAACATGCTTGTTACAGTTTGCTCAGTTAGATCCCAAGTTCTCTGGTGTATATAATTCCTGAGAAAGCAGTTCTTCTGGCAGATTAAGGGAACAGTTTGCTTTTGCCTGAGGCCATTAACATTTTAATAAAATGGTCGTCAAATGTGATAACAATTTATCTTTAGGGGACTTTATCTATTATTAACTATATTAAGTAACAAGTTTATTTTTGCTGACATGTAGATTTTCCAATCTTCATCAAGACTGTTTCTCGTGAGGTTTTTTATTTTCATGTTCCATTATGTTGTGTTCTTGCTAAAAGTATGTTTTGTGAGTCTGTTTGGTTTGCTTTTGCACTGATTTTTCAATTCTTTCCATCTCATCTGAGTTAGGAGAAATTGATGATCTTATTAGAAGTGGCTACAAACAGTCTTTTACTTGTAAAAGTCATTTCTATACAGGTAAAATTCCAGTTCTTCACATCCTGATTTCTCAGGCACTGGATTATCCAAAAATTATTTCTGTCCCCTAAAATCAAATTCAGAGAACTAATATTTGTCTAGCAGAAGCTATAATTATCCAAGGTTTCAGATGTCTGCCAAGATTACCAGGGTTACCATTATTCAGTGTAATTAATGCTTTCACCAATTTAGAAGACTGTACAAACACCGTGGCCTCATGCTACTAGACAATGAGCACTTTCTATGAGATGATAAATGTCTTTGCCTCCTATAGATTCATCAGTATCTTGCAGGTTCAGGATCCATGCTGGTCACATATAGGAAAGGTTGAACCAGTTAAGAAAAAAACAGCTTTCAGCCCCAAGTCTCCAATGAGCCCACTTGAATAGGCACCACAGTCTATTACTAGAAGTAAACACAATCACTATTTTTTAATATTTTTTAATAAAAATGGGATGCCCTGGAAAATTTACAAGAAAGAAAAGTCCAAATATATATTGTGAGCACAAAATGACTTGCTAAACTTCTAGGTGCTTATTTGCATACCATTTCCATTATTTCTATCTCAATTGACAACTACTCTTTCTAAATGCAGCCAATGGGGAAAAATAGAGTGGAACTGTGCAGGGCTTGTTGTCAGTGAGCGTACTCCCTTCCACTTGATTTACAGGTGAATGCATTGCAGTACCTGCTGCATGCCAGACTTGGTTCTCCTAGGTGGAAGTCTGCACTCTCCAGAGTAGGTCTCTCTGCTCAGTCATGAAGGCTGCGGTGTAAACTGAGCTGACCCTCTGCTACAACTGAAAAAGAAGGTAAAAATCACCAGTTTCTGAACAAAATCCGCTCTCCTACACCATCTTAACTTTTTGTAACCTGTCTGAAAATAGTCCATGAATCAACAACAGTGGAATGAACAAAAACAGCGAACAGGTTCCTCCATAGATTATAAATAGAGATGAGTTTGAAAAGATTTATGGAGGACTTTGGGCTTAAAAATTCACAGTAATAATGATTTGTTATTAAAAAGTCATAAACTGTGACAAATACACAGGAAGCTCATTCAAACACATTCCTTTCAAATCACTCTGCATGAATCACTGACTTTGCAGAAGATGGCCTCTTGAGTCAATAATAAAAGGCTGAAGACTGGGATGGCATTCTTAAATCTACCACAAAATATGTTTCTGGCATTAGTTAAAAATTGCTCTGTGGGCTTCCTCATCAATCAGTGTTGGGTGAACCAAGCCTCTGCCAACACTTTTATAAGAATATTAGTTCATTTGTGTTATTAAAGCCTGATCTAAAAAAAGATCTCTGAATTAAAAGCATTTATAACAGTCCTAAAATTCCAAATTAAAAGCTAAAATCTTTTCCTCTGAAAAGATTCCTGAAATTGTTTAGGTCTGAACATATGCCTGTTCCCTCTCAATCTCAGGAGACAAGTCACGGGTCAGATCCATGTCAGCCATGAGCTATGAAGGAAGTCTATGAGCAAGCTCCATGGGCTATCAAAACTGCCTATTTCAGTTCTATCATAAAATTACCAAAAATGAAGAGTCTTCAGGGTCCTCTGTAAGAGGACAATTTAGCAGGCAGTCCTTCTCTTGGCAGCACTGTTCCCTAGGAAAGTCCTCAAATGGAAGCTGTTGAGACTTGAGTGCTTGGCCTGCCTCAGGAGAGCGATGAGCGGAAGACCTCCCTGCCAACACTCTTCCAGACACAATTGCTAATTGATATTATTTGCTCTTTAAAATTCAGTACCAGTGAAGCTGCTCTCACCACCGTGAGCAGGCAGAACAACCTACATCTACTTGATTTCCTGCTTTATTGCCCATTGAAAAGAAAGGCAGTTTGCCCTGGTGCCGTACAACAAGTGGCTGTGAGAGAGCAACCATCCATTTCCATGCAGCGTACAAGTCTGATTGTGTTTGGCTAATTATCTCGTTAACCTGTACCTCAAGGTCCGATCAGTGGTAGTGGTGGGTGACTGAATAAAAGGCAGCAGCAGCAGGCCTGGAGTGTGGTATCTTCGCACACATTCTTTGGGTGTTTATATCTTCCTGAGCTAAATCATTGTTAAAAGAACCAGTAAAATTTAGATTTTTATTATGATCATGAACAAATAGCACCTCTCCCTCTTTCTCTTTCTCCCTTGCCCCAAAGTCATTCCCCCCGCCACCCTTTTTTTTTCTTTTAGTGAAAATTTTACTAGTGTTGAATCACTCAAATAACAAAGGCTTGAATTCAAATGCAATCACAACTCGTATGCACGCATGACCTGAATGGCTTTGCGGCAGAGTCCATTTGTCAATAACATTTGTCAGAATAATGTTGATGCCACTTGAACAGTAGATGTTGATCCCATCACTCTCACAGAGTTACAGGAGGTAAAATACTTTGAAACTACCTGGTCTTTATTTTCACACCAAGTTCTAGAAGATTGTGAAAGAGAATACAAGTGCAAAATGCATGCACTAAAAATCCCAGTGATATAAAAGATTCATTAAACCTAACCAGGGCTCAAACCTAACCAGTAACAAAAGGTTGACATGAGGAGACAAAAGGACTGTCTATAAAATCAGTGGTAAGGAGCAATTATTTTGAATAACACTAGAAATTATACAGACATAAAAGAAGAAAAAAGAAGTTATACGAATTAGAATCTATTAACTGTTTAGGGAGGAAAAAGTTCATGAACAACCAGTATTACCTACAGAAACTTTTAAACCAGAAAAGAACAGGGCTGGTGGAAAAGTATACTTGAGATGAGCTTGAAGAAAGGGTTTGTGATCTTTCAGAAACTATCTTCAAGGCCTGACTAAAGAATATTTTGAGATAAGGAATCCTGTTTCTCCAGATAACATTTTCCATTGCAAAGAATATTTATGTGATCTATTCAGTCAGAGACAGAGATTATCACTACCAAAAAACTTCACAAGTGATTCTGGGAATTATAGCCTGGGTATTCAAAATTTGGTGGAGTTTTTCTTATTTGGCAATCAGCCTACAGAGATCAAATCATTCACCCTGCCATATTCTTAACAGCAGAGAACGAAGTCCAGACAAAAAGCAGACTTCTCCATGAGACAGTTTTTCTCCTTGGGACAAATGGGAAATATCTTACTTTTTGCCTAAGAAGGGATCAGCAAGGACCTTGAAATCTACATGCCAGCAAGCAGCTCTTTTAATTAGACTTCTCTTCTGACTATCCTTCTGCATTAGTTTTCAGAAAACTTAGCAGACAGTGTTTTTCATTACTTGTACTCTACCCATCTGTCCTTGGGAATAGGATATCTGTGCAGGAAAAGAATTTGCAAGGCTGAAGCCAGAGAGAAGCCTGCTTGGAGATCATTATATTGGCAATTGTGGACAAAGGAGAGGCCCAAGTCCCTTCTATAGGGTGCGAGTTATCTGCTGGTTGCTCAGTGACAGCTTGATTGACTGATTTTATTTCTCTTTTGGTAATGTTTGTTGTGAGTTCTGGGCAGTGTTTCTAATATCACATGGTCACAGGTTGGTGATTTTTTCACCCTTGAGTTTCATTTCTTGTGCCTAGAGACCACAATCTGGGCATGTGTTAAATTACAAAACAGCTGAGAAACAGGATTTGCAAATGAAACTTCCCCTCTTCTGCTTTGTATCTGGATGCTTTTGTTGGGATGCACACAGTGTGGGAGTTTTCTTATTATGGGCAGCAGTGATTACAGCAACTGTGCAGTCCACCATTCCTGCCTGCCAGGGGCATCCTGCAAACACAGGTGTCGTATTTCCCACTCTCACCCTCACTTGCTGTCCCTTGCTCATCACTGCTCAAGATGTCAGTGATAACCCTGAATTTTTCAGAGTCTGCCGTAGGAAGGACACCACCTTTGTCTATACATCTGCCACCTTCGCCCTCCAGCCTTCGAGATAAGTGCAGCTGAGTAGCTCTCGCTGTCAGTCCCTGGAGCTATCAGGCTCAGGGACAGTGCTTCCTTAGGCAAGGACTTTTGTCTGGAAACCCTCTCTTTGATATGCCTATTGATGCACGTCTTCCGTGAGCTTCAGAGGAGTTTATGTGGTTTAGATTTCCACGATTCTGCAGGGACTTCAGTTGTTTGGTTTTTATTTTATCAGAATGTAAAGCAAACAAAAGGGGGACAATTTTAACTGTGGCCATTGCGTGTGATGAGTTTTTGCACTTCTTTATTTTTATATGAAATATTCATATTCAACTAACTGCTCTGTCAACAGACACTCCAAGTCTTTGAATGAGAATGCAGCAATATATCCAGGTTCAAGAGTGCTTGTCTGTTTTTATTTAGAAGCCGAAAGGTTGCTACATTGCACAGTGAACCAGGGCATGTCACATCATACTGTATGACATCATTTGACCTAACCTCATAGAAGCTGAGTGGCATTATCCATGAGCCAGCACAAAAGAATTATATGGAATATTCTGGACAGTGCAACAGTCACTGGTCCCTTAAGTATTAAAATAAGTATATGACAGACAATAGGCTAGCGATTTTGCCAATTCCTACTCACCTATTGCTTTAAAACCAAATCTATAGTTTGCCATGCCATTCTTCCTTTATCACAGGTGAAAGAAAACCTGATATAATTTGTTACACACAAGCTATTCCTAGGCAGGGAAAAGGGAAAAGCTTTTTGTTCATGAAATTATTTCTGACACTACCTCAAAATTTTCTGATCAGTGTAATCCAGAAGTGGGAATGGTCTTTGGTAACACCTAATTGACAGAGTTTTCCTGAACTGCAGTTTAAGCTTTATCGTTATGTATTTATTGTTATTTATTTGCTACGGGGGCCAACACAAGTCTTTAATTTTTATTTTTTTTTTCAATTTACTATTTATTTCTGGCGCCAGACATACAATAGCACTTCCATGAAACAGCTCGTATGACAGTTATGGAAACAATGAAAGAGCCCAGAAATATCACCTACAATGGGGTGAGCCCTGCTTACGCTGGAAAGATTGATCTCAGCTAAGTGAAGATCTCTGTTGTGAAGCAGCAAATTCCTGCAGGACATCGGCATGCTACACAGCACCCAGGTGCTGACAATCCTCACCATGTGCGCTTCCATATCTAGGTTCCCTCTGTTCTTTGCTAGACTCGTGGAAAGTGATGCAGAAGCAAGCTTGGGGGAATACAGAAAGACACACACCTTCCTAGGACAGAAATTCTCCCCTAGAAATTGTCTTGAAATTTTTAGGAACAGACAACAGACATGCTGTTATGGCAGGATTTGATACTGAACCACATAAGCAGACACCAGTACAGCAGCTTCAGACAATTTTCCAGTGAACAGTGTAAGCAACAGATCTGCTGGACGTCTTCATGTTTTCATCTATTTGGACCTGGGCCATTTGGTTCAGGTAGCCTTGTTAAAAAGGGATTTGCAGGTCTTTGTGGTGTTACAGCCCTGCCAAGCTGGAAGCTATAGACAAGGTCAGTGTCTAGGACTCTCTTGTATTAAATGAGCAAGTAAGCTTATATGCATTGCAGATTCCCTGCCCATGAGATCTCTTGTCTGAAGCAATCTGCTGAAAGGTGATAGGGTTGAAGTGTAGGCTAGACAACATGCATATGGCAGAGGGTTTGTAATATTCTAAATAGCATCCACTGTGTTTTCCTGGGTCAACATACAAAGGGTGCTGGTAAATCAATAGTTTAATCCAAGTGTGACAAGACAATTTATCAAATCTCTTAAAAAATTGCTTCTCTGTGAGACAAAGCAGCGTTGCTGGCAGAAGCTGTTTTACACCACATGGCATAACGCAGTTATAGCCAGTGAGAGGTGCCTACAACCTCGCCTTTCTGTGCTGAGAGGAGGACGAGCTGGGCCACCCTACTGTTTGTGCTTGGGAAACACTATTAAGCACACAGTGACATCTTGCATTATAATATTATAACACAGAAGGGG
This sequence comes from Ploceus nigricollis, assembly GCA_013399945.1. NCBI lineage: Eukaryota > Metazoa > Chordata > Aves > Passeriformes > Ploceidae > Ploceus > Ploceus nigricollis. Next base: position 1,100,671 of record VXBC01006749.1, read on the forward strand.
TGGAAACAATGGCTGTGTGTTCAGCCTTAATTACATGGGGGAATTTGTTTTGCTTTCCGTTGAAGAACAGGAGCAATTGCTCCCTGGGCATTATAAAGACACAACTCACAGATCTGAAAGACTTCATCTCTTTCAAAGGCATGGTAGGGATGCTGCTGCAAGAAAAGGGAAGGATATCACTTTGTTACTGTGACACATACATCAGGGAATAAAAGAATGGGGCACTTGCATTTCACCATTTGATAACTTTGTGTGAGCCAAGAGCAGCATTCACAAAGCCTGGGTTCCTCCAGTTCAGTCCCGAGCTCTGTATTCAGACATTACATTCCCTCAGCTTCTGAAATCAAAGGGAACAATAGGTACATGCACAAATTAGCAAATGTGTGTGATCACAAGCATAAGGCCTGCAGGTCTAAAAGATCCAGGCTGAGACTTTGCAGGCATACATCTCCACATATCAAATAGAGGTGCCCTTCTGAATTCCCAGATTCAAAAATGTGCTCAGAGCCCCCATCAGGATACATATATTAAACGTAAAAATTCTTTGACCTAAGGTCTGAATAAAGCAAACTAAATTAAAGCCAACGGAAAAGAACAGTAGGGGAAAAAAGCCCCTATCCCTTTCAAAAAAATGTGTAGTCAGAGAGAAGCCAAAGCTTCTATTCTGAAAAAAGCCTATATATTATTTTAAAAGAATTCTTGAAAACAGTTTTGTGCGCATCAAAAAGGGGTTATACCTTGTCCACATATAGAATATTCTTATTATAAAATAGCTGTTATAAACATAGAACACCGAGAAAATTTTTTGTAAGACCATTAGAGCCTAACAGCTACTTTAAACCTATGTATAATTGCTCACAGGATAAGAGCCTCTATTCATATTACTCAAATACCTTGCCTCAGCTGGAGACAGTTGAAAAGAGTACAGTGTGCCACAAGACTGAGTGAGTGAGCTCTAACCTTTCCTCACTAAAGCAAAGCAAAAGATACCAGGCTTGTTTTACTCTGTGGATAATGAACACAGTTCAATCTCTCATTCAGTTACCTTCCTCATACTCCAGGCTATGTGTCATTGTGCAAAAGCTGGTTTTTTATTATTTTTAGTGGGGTTTTTTCACTTCTTCCCTCAGAGAAAATTATGGATGAGAAGGTAGGAATTCCTTCTAGGAGAATGCCTTGTTCTTGGCTCCTCCTGGTTCAGCGTTTTAGCAGCAAAAAGCTATAGCTATTTCAGCATCCTTTACTGGGAGCAGCTGGTGTCAATGCACTTTCTCTGAACATACTCCACTTAAACATCTGTGTCTGTGCTGTAGCACAGATATGACCCACCACATTCCACAGAAGTGGTCACTGACCACTGTGAGGGTATCACAGTTCTTTCCCTGGTCATGCCCCGAAGTTCCTTCCAAAGGAAAGCAGGGTGAGTGAATGGAGGCTGAGCAGCACAGTGCCCCAGAGCACCCCTGCAGACGCTGTAGACAGAACATATGCACCTGAAGGAGAGATGTAGTTCCTCTTTACCACGGTTACTAGTTTTCTAGCTGGTTAAAACCTAACAACACAGTATGTAAAAGTTCATAATGATGAGTCAGTACAGAGTGATGAGGGGAAAAAATCCAGGATGCAAAAAGAAAATACCTTGCATTATTTTTTTCACTGAAGCTGAAACACCCCAAGTAGCTAATTGTGATCAGTGTGATTCTGTACAGCTCAGGGAATGTCAGCAGAGTCTTAGTCTTGAAAAGGTTATTAAGGGCTTTAAAAATAGATGCTTCTTGATGCATGTTAAGTTTTTCCTCTTCCTTTTAGCTCACAGATGTGAGCTAAATGTGCAAGGAAGTAGCCTCCTATTTATTTCAGAATCAAATTCTAGTTGAAAATAAATTTATTTTCCCTGTTGTTTCCTAAATTGCACAATTCAGCTTGGAGCAGAGATCAGCTGATGATCACTTTCATGCTTTTACATATTTCCTCCAGAAAAACAATTTAGTATTCATGGATATTCACGCAACACTGTAGAATAACATGCAGGAATTTTACTTTTCTGAAATCAAGAGGAAAAATACAATCACTACTTTATTTTGTACATGTTACATATCTACCACACCATTCCCCAACATCCTCCCCTCAGAGGTATTTCCATTAGGAAAAAGCTATATAGGCAATTTCTGATTTTTTTTTTTAGTGAACCTAAATATTTAAGTTCGGCTATACTGCATTTAGCATTCATTATCCTTGGGGAAGTGAAGAAAGAACCAAAATTGAAAGCACCAAGAAATGGAAATACTTACTTTTTGTAATTTGTAGTGCATTCAAATATCATGGAGCAAGTGTTCAAATAGTCAGGTATCAGATTCTCATCTCAGTGGTGAAAATGGAAACAAAAAAATAGGCAGGAGAAAAACAGAAAAAATAAATGGAAAGATGGTGTGAGCAGATAAAAGGTAGATGAGGAGAGAAGGAAAAAATGTGACAACAAGGGAGCATCCTGTGAAATGACATGTGGAATTTTACATGCTGGCCTCAGAGATGAGCAAGTCCCGAGATGGTTCCTGGACTATAATTCTTTTCCGCCTCCCTGCTACCACAGTCACCTGATAACACGGTAAGCGGAAGAGTAGATACCTGTCATTTTTATTTAGCAGTTTTCCAACTCAGTTTGTATGCAGCTGCCTCAAACAACAAAGCCTCTTGAAAGACAACACTGCAGAAGGGTAGAGAGGACTTTTTGAGGACCTAATTTTTGGCAATATCTTTAACCTCCTGAGTAAGGTTTCCTAAGAAGCCCAAAAGTTTTACACACAGCTGCTAGTGCTACTGAATAGCTAATGGAAACAGCCCTAGTCACCTAAAGAGATCTTATACTTGACTAGGAGGTTGTTGGAGAGGAAACCACCAAGGTAAACCATTCTGTTATTTCACCCTGAGCAACCTGATCTAGTGGGGGGCATCCCATGGCAGGGGGATTGGATCTTTAAGGTCCTTTCCAACCCAAACCATAATATGATGCTTCTATGATGACTCCTAAGATAAAGGGCTGCACTTTCAGAGTGGTAGAACAAGTGCAATGCCCTGTCAGTAATGACACTTTCAAGAGCATGTGAAATAGCAGAGAGGAGAACAGGAGACTGAACAAATACTGATCAGTTTCCCTCTAATAACTATGGAGCAGTAGCTCTTTTTTTTGAGGAATAAAATAATTTCTGGAAGTATTTTTCCCTCATAAGGTTGCAGTAACCATAAGAAGAAATTCAGTGATTTTTCCACTTAGTTTGTTAAGCAGGACAGATTTTTTCCTTTCCCTGAGTCCTAAATAGGATGCGTAGTTTCAGCTCCCATGTCTTCCAGCTCTAGAAGCAGTTACTCTAATCATGGGATGTGCTAGAAGCCAAGGTCATCAGCAGAGAAAGCCTGTGTCTTTGCACTCCCTCACGTGTGTCCCTCCGGCTCCTGCAGCTTCCTTTCCTGGCAGCAGCTGCTCCTGCTCTTCATGCTGCTTTTAAAAGCAGTAAGGAATGGGAAAGTGAGCGTAATACGAGTGAACAGCAGCCGCACAGTCTTGCAAGCGAGCCATCACAACATGTCCAGCTATCATGTTCTATGTAGCTCCATGTTGGACATACATCTAACAAATAAACTGGCAAAAACCTAAAATGCCTAGGAACTCCTACACCTGTGTCAAATTCATTTGAAATGAGCAAAAGTTATTGGAGGGATGCAGAGATGCAGATGGAACATGATCCTATACATTCTGTATATGTATGCACAAATACAGTGTTATTGTGGAGCTGTTGAAAGGTGCTGCCTTGGTTTAGCAAGTTCAGCTGGGCAGCCCCAAGTCCAACTTCCCACACACTTCAGTGTGACAGCTTGGTTGATGCCAATATTTCCTTTAGAGGCATCTTAGTATCCTGTGCAGTTCTTGTCTTTCCAGCTCACCCTAGGAGAAGGAGCAGAAGACATGGCAGGTTTTTCTTCAGGAGGCTACAGCTTCTCCACCCTCCAAATTAACCTCATCCCAGACTCTCCAAATGGATTGAGGGCAATCTGAAGTGGTGCTGACCTGAAATTTGCAGTTTCTGCCAGTAATGCTGTGCCCCCCTGTGCTAGTCACAGTTCATACTTCACCTCTGAGGAGGAGGAGGGGTTAGAGACCAGGCTGCTGAATAAGATAGGACCTAACTCTGGACTTTCTTCAGCGCAAACAGTGTAGTCTGTTGGATTTCCAAGTTCTCTACACAAACTCCTCAAGTCTTTCAGCTAAGTGTTCCTCTAAAGATAGTTTTGCTTAGGCTGTGCAATACATAACACACACATAAGAGTGAGTGGTGAGAAAAGACTCTCTGAGAGTTAAAGCTTCACTGACAAGGTCCTTGAAGTTATGACTTAACATCCTGAAGAGTATCAAGATGGTGGCTTGGTAACATTTAGGATAAAACAGGACCTCTACCTTTCATTGTGCAGCACTTCCAGCTTAAACCAAACTGCCTTACTGGCACATTGCCTCCCAAGAACCCATGCCTCCAGGGATGCCCTTCCCACCACTGTGGGAATTTCAGCTCAAACAGGAAACTAGTCGCTTGTAGGAAAAGTGAAGATGCTCCTCATCTTCAGCTTCACCACACCATATTCAGAAAACTTGTTTTTCTGGTGACCAAGTGGGGTTTGGTTCTGTTTAATTTATCTCTCAGCTGGTTTCATGGATTTTTGGCGATATAAAAAATGCCCCAAAAGCACTTCTCTGAGAAAATTCTTTTGGACTTTTAATTCTAAAAACCGCTCAATTTCTTCCCCCCCACTTTTTTTTTTTGTCCTCAATTTTCAACTATCATTAACACTAATATCAGATTTTTTTTCATGGGTTATAAATTCCTGGTTTTTTCCTGCAACTTGAACTAGCTATAATATCTTCTTGCAATCTTCCCATCTAATTGCCTTCCTGTAATTAAATATAAATTTTTCCCACGTGAATTATCACTAGGACCTAATCCCAGATCCCCAAATCCCATAGTAAAGATCTGTTCTGTACAAGCTGACACAACAGTGGTCAATTCATTGAGCACAGACTCATCTTTTCCACAAAGGCATTTAGCATCTTTGCTAAAACTGTCTCACTAGCAATTTCAGCTAATAAGAAAATGAAATTAGCACAAAGCTCCTGAAAATAAATTCTGCAGAAGACTTCACTCTGCTTTAATAGAGATTGAATGGAGTCCATTTTTCTTTCCCTGTGTCCCAAACAACACATCAAAATAACTTTTAGCAAGTGAGCTACATTTCACAACACTCTTGCCTCAGAGGTGGACTTGGCAGCATAAATGCACTAGAGAGAGGAAAGTTGGTTGTTTGGGGTTTGGCTTTTTTTGGGTTTTTTTCTGTCCAGACTGTTTTCTCCTAGTACTTTAGGATTACCCAAGATTACTCCATTATCTCACTTGGGTCTCCAGTGGCTGCTAACCCTCTACACTGCCTAAGTGCCAGCACCAGAGACCTTTTCCCCTGCCCCTTGAATTCAGGTTGCAGAAGTGCTGGGGAGCACTGCTGTTAATTCCTGGCATATCCCACCTAAGTTTGACTCAAACACCATGAAATTACAGGGGGAGAGAGGGAGACAGGTGCTTTTAAAAACAAGCATTCCAAGTTCTCTTTAACCAAGCAAGGGGGAAAGAGCTGGAGACATCACCCAGAGCAGGTCATCTATATGGTGATTTCTCCCCATTTTTCAGTTTGCTTAATGGTTTCAAAGCTACTATTTTCTCAGGTGCAGTGGTGGTTAAATAGTATGTGGAAAATGTTATTTAACTTGAAATATTCTGTGGGTCTTTCTAAGTACCTTCTGTGCTCTTTGGTAGGAGTAACTGCAGGCCAGGTATCAGCATGTTTGGTGTGGCTCGTGGAGATACATCTCAGAAAATTTGGCCCATAAAACCCCTTCTCACATTTCTCAACTTCTCCGCCCAAGAATATGAGAAATGTGACACTTGAAAGCCGTTTCCCCTAAACATTTGGTCTCTCCAAGTGCCTTCACACAATGTATGTGGCAGCCAGATGCAACAGGGACACAAACATGGCTGAGACAATTGCTTACCCATTCAGCAGAGGACGTGTGGATTTTTTTCTTGTTTACTGCTGCTAGACAGCCCCCTACACTGCTGGTAATGACTGTATCTGGGTTTCTGGGGGTTTTTTTGTGTGCTTACATCTTACCCAGTAGCTTTGTTCATGGAAATAAAAGTATTCTTAACAGCTTGGAAAACTTCCTTTGCTTTAACTTGGAAAGGTTGAATTTAGTTCCTAAGGACCTCAGTGGGACCTGGATTAAGCTGTGTGGCAAAATCCTTTACCTCTTACCTGCAGCAGCCACTGCAGCAGATGCTGAATTTCCTTTTACTGATTGGTTAATTTATCCTTTTGTGATTGCAATGTACCAAAAAGTCCTACACTTCTTCCCATATGTACGGTTTTAATGAGCTTCTGCAACCAAGGAGACCCAGACCTTCTGCTCCTTCTACAGTCTCTAGCCATTTTAGAGCCCCAAAGCTTCAGCCTCCACAGGAGTTGTCCTGCACCAAAGAGTCCTCTGTGCCAATCAAGGAGATTTGCAGTATTTCTCACTTGTTTTTTCGCATACTCCATCTCTGGAGTGTGTTTATTCTCCCTTATGATTATCTTGCCTATCCAGATCATAGCTCTGGGTAGAGCTGCAAACAAGGACAGCATGTCCTCTTACAGCCCAAGGGGGAAGAGGAGGGACAAGGACTTTACAGGTAAAGTTTTTGTATGAAATCTAAAAAATAAATGGTGCATTTACCTTAGCTAGCAGCCATTTTCAGTTTGATAAATAGGTACAGTTATCCAAAAGACATCAGGTAGCTTTTTAAGCTATGTCTATATTAGTAGATAAAACTTAAAAATAAATAGAAGTATACGATTTCTTCCTTCATAAAGAGCTCTGCCAGTCTTTGTTTTCCTGTCTTTCTTTGCTTCTCTTTAAATCCATTAGTTTGATATCTTTGAAGATCTTTTTAAAAACAGTCTTCTATTTCGAAAAATCATGTCAAATTGAGAAGGAGGCTCCCCAGAAATAGAGCACAGTTTCTACAGAAATAACTCTGATTGATGAATTCTACATAAATCACCAAATAAAAATCCTTTAAGATAATTAGAATGCCAAGGGATGGCAGCTCATGTGCTAAATTTAATAATTACATTTAAGGACCCCAATTTTCACTGGAAGGATAATCTTCACATGCTTTGAGGTGATGTTCCATAAGATATCCAAGTCAAATGTGCTTATGTTTGTTATTCTTTTCAGAACATGGTGGTTAATTTAACTCTTGTTTGATATCTGCTAAAGTACCTGAAGTGCCTTCAGGCACTCCAAAGATTTCTACCCTCTGATAATAAGACATGAGAGAAAGCATCATGATATTTACAAATTGTGAAACTAATCACACCCAGACATTGTTACTGAATGGATTTTCATAAAGTTATTCTGGATTTATGCCTCTAGAGGTTAAAAAGAAAACCACAACTTTCAGACAAACTTGCCATCACAAATGGCAATATTGCTTTGAGCAGAGAAGTTAGAATCTATATTTTGGGCTTGCTCTGTTTTACAACACCTTTAATGAACAGCATGTAACCACAGGCAGCTGTAGATCTAGTCTGATAAACCATGCCAAAATAATTAAAAGAAAAAAAGAAAAATGCACATGTTCCCAAGTTTTGTCATTTTCCCACCACTGGAAAAAGGACTTTTAAAACAAGCCCTCCATAATGCTTTGAATATTCAAATACAGGGCTGAAACAGAAGCTGTAAGTACTCACCATGTCTCAAAATAAAGTAAAAATTTTCCATTCAAATCAGAAGAAAAAAAAACTAATAGGAAAGGCAATTTCCTTCTCTGTTTCTGTAAATTAATTTTAGAGATTGGCAAAAACCATAAAACTCAGATTCAGATATAAACCTGGGATCATATGGCTCAAAATGGAGCTGGGTAATGTATCCAGACCACCACAGTTGCTGTCAAAAAGGTAATAACTGGTTAGAGGGCAAAGTCCCCTATTTCACAGCATATTTCCTGATAACACTACATCTTGTATCCTGTGTTGATGCATCACAGATCTAACACCTTAGGATCCTGTGACAGGTATAACATTTTTTTTAAACAAGTACATAGATGGGATAAAAAATTTCACTAAAAAGTTTGAGCCTCATTTATGGAATCTCCTACAAATATATTTCACTTAGTGAAAGACAAATTCTACTTAAAAATCCAGCAAGAAAGGATATTTAAATACAGCGACTCACCTAAAATATGACCCAAATCCCAGTCTTTATGTTGACAAGTTCCTGACAATTCCAGTTTAGTCTGGGACTAAAAACAGAAGCAGACAAATATTTAAATACATGAGCTTTTACAGAAAGCATTCATACTGAACAAAAAGGACAACATGAAATGGATATAGTAATATTTTTCATTTTAGGAAAAAGGAGTTTATTAAAGACTATCATTCAGCTAATCTAGTGTGTTGCCAGTATTTGTTATTTGATACCACGGAAATAAAGAAACTCAATAAAGCAACTTGGATGATGACAAGTAATAGGGAGCTAGGTCCTAGACAGCCATATTGCCTCCTTAATCACAACAGTTCCTACATTGTTTAAAATATAAATCACACAAAGTGGTCAAATACAGCTTTAATTCTCAGTCGAATGATTACATTGGTCAATTTCCAAGACCATAGCTAAAGGCCATGAGAACTTTTTAAATATTTTCCCAGCCATATACATACTGTCTCAAGAATTAAAAAAAAAAAAAAAAAGGCAAACAACCAAGAAAGAAAAAGAGCAGAAACCATATAAAAAGCACAATTGTGAAATAAAACATTCAACAGGGAGTTACTGCTCTGCAAGTGAGCTTTGAAATTACCAGGAGACATGAAAATTTTGATTCAGCATCCCACTGAATTTTCACGATCATTTTGAAAGGTAGAACGGACCACATAGAACTGGACGTCCTTACAATGGGTTTGAGAAGTTTCAGGCTTCTTTCTTTCTTTTTTTACCCCCTCTTTTTCTTGTGTGAAACAGACTGTTCACAGAAAATTATTTCAAGAGCTTTCCCTTCACTTTCCTGTGCAAAGCTACAACAGAGTGCTATTAGCATCTGGTTCTGCATATGCCTAGAAGCTCATTCATTTCAAGCCATTTTCAGAATTAGGGCCTTGACATGTGATAATTCCCTAAAAAATCTGATATGGATGGAGTTTTTTTCTTAGAATGTACTTGAAATTTCAAAACACTCCCAACTCCCTAGAAGTCTCCTCTCAAGAGACTAACCTTCTGGGGAATCATTTCTCATAGTGTTCCAATAAAGAAGCAGCCTGACAAATGCTCACTATGATGAAAAAAAACCCTGAAAGACATCAAAATAAAAATATGAATATAAATTTACAAGCTGTATTAGTCATAATTAACCAGTCAGGAGAAATAGCAGTGTATAAAGTTCTGCTATGTAAAAAGAATCAAATATTTTAGCAATTCTTTAGGAAGGTACTGAACTTTCCTTGCGATTAATTATTCATCCATAAAACTTTTCTTATTTCCTCTTCAAATTACTGCAGAACTTTCTTCTCCTCGGTGAGATCAGGAGTGTAATCACATGCATGTATACAGTGCACAGACAAAAACACATACCCATAAAAAAAGCCGCATCAGATACCACCCCCAACTTTCCCCAGTTGTACATTTGATGCTTGCTGGTGCCATTAAGCAAACACAAAACAACAGCAAGCGCATTCTGTTGAAATGTTTAGCTAAATGGAACCAAAACAGTCACAGTTCACAATTTCATAAATACATTAATTAGAAGTGTCTCCAAATAGCATGTGATTTTGAATTATTAACATAAAACACTGCATTATAAATGACTGCAAATTGCATTCCTTAGTGCTCTCCATGCTTAATTTATTATGCTGTAGGAAAATTTGCAAATTACTTCACTGTTTTATATTTAATGGATAGTTTTATATGTATATTGTTTCATTAAGATAAAATTAAACCACTGTGTACGTATTATATGCCTTTCCAGTGACATAAATGTCACTAGAGACGCTCTGACTTTGTCAGAAGGGGAGCGTGCTTTCTGTCATCTCCTGGATTTAATAAAGTGGTGAAGAGAAGTTTTGAGTTTCTGCCCTTTCTGTGCCCATCCATAATCCCTTCTTCCAGACAGCCCATTTCCGAAGTTTGCAGATGGCACTGCTGAAGTTTCCTGCATTTTAAAAGTATGGAGGGGGGTGGTGGAGAAGCCAGGGCTGCTCTGTGGTTTGAAGGCAAAGGAGTTTTTCCAGCAGTGGCCTCTGCTGCTCGGACAATGCAGGTGCCGTGCCATCCCACCCATGCTCGGTGGGTGAAAATGGAGGTGGCAAGCCAGGTGGTCCTCCTTCCCCAAACCCCACAAGCACAGACCTCTGGAAAACCACTTCAGTCTCCCAGAAAGAGGAAAAAATGGCTGGCATGGGCCAGCTTGCTACATTACCAAGGTTTTTACTGTCATATCTTCCTGCAGTAGGGAAAGGATGGAAACAAAACATATTAGGAAATGCTGGTGATGCTAGGTGGGGTTATGTGCCAGGAGAAACACTGGGGAGGGAAGGTGAAGGACACTATGTATGAAAGGAAAATTCATTAAATATGTAAATACAAAGACATCCATCTTTGACAACTTCTTTGCATGCTGTCTGTTCTTAGCCATTTGTCTTCCCTATTTGTAAATTCCTCAGAAGAGGAACTGCCTCTAACCATGTGCTTGTTGAGTGCCTGTTACAATGGGGACTCAACTTCCCTGAAAACCTGAAGTGCAAATAGACCGTAAATAATAGATATTATTTATGATACATAAATAAATAGCATTGGGCCATGAAGATGCATCCTAGTTGTGCTTAAAGAGGCTGTTTGATTCCCTGTTTCTGAGAACTAATAACATTTCTTTGGTGGATGTCATAGATATTTCTTTGAACTCACTTTCAGGCCTTTTTAAAAGATAGCAAAGGTACTGGTTACCTGAGTGCATGGGTTCCGTGTCGTTTTCAGAGGTGCTTTTGTTTAATAAAAATATAGCACAATAAAATACTGCAGTACGGGTAGGAGGTGGAGAGATGGCCTATTTGGGAAATCTAAAAATTCTGCTGTAAGCTGAAGTTGTATTAATGAAATTGAAGCTACAAGACGATTCATGCAAGAGAGAGAGGGAGAGAGACAGCCCTCAGAGCTATTCTTTTCAAGTAATGAAGATGAGACTGTGTCAGAGATTGAGGTGTCAAAACTGGAAGTGCTGGAACAAATTCACAAATTAAAGAGCAACAAGTCACCATGACCAGATGGCATACATCTGAGAGCTCTGAAGGAACTTAAGAATTAAGTGGTTGAGCTGCTAACAGAAAAATATGCAGCCTTTCATTAAACTGCTACCATGCCAGAGGACAGGAGGTAACAAATACCTCGTCTCACAAAATCCGGAAGGTGTGTTCCTGCAAGCTTGATTAAAGCTGCAGATTGCTTTTCTCTTTTAATCATCCTGGCTTCGGAGTGAAGTTGGGCACATGCAGCAAAAAGAGCTGCCCTCAGCTGACAGGAGCCCCTGGTGAAAGCCAGCACAAGCATTTTGCTGACTCAGCATACAGTGCTGACCATTAACCTGGCTATGGCTGGGGGGCCTTGCAAGGACTGACTTCAGTGATAATTAAAAACCAACTGCCCTAATTACCCCCTGCCTTCTTAAACAGCATTTAGATTCCACAAGTCCCTCTCCCTGGCAGTATTTTCAGGATAGCTTAACTCTTTCCTGGGCACATTTATTAATGTGATGAGAGGACAAAGCTATCACCTTACCAACCCAGGAATATCCTTCTGGATTTATCTTCCACTTCCATTTCCTTATGATCCAGATAAAAAAGCTCTTTGTGGTAGCATTCAGAGGAGAAAGCACAGAGAGGAAAAATAATAGTTCAAGATCTACCTGTGCAGCACGTACCATGTATTTGCATTGTTGTGTAGATGTTAAGGTGTGTGTTTGATCACCTAGTGCTGTAGAGCACAGCTGCTGTGCTGCTCCTCAGTGTACACACCAGCACAGAGCCCAGCTGATGCACAGGAGGCCGTGCAGACATGGCCCCACAGCCTCAGGTACACTCCACACCCACAGATCATCAGTGCAGGGCATCAGCAGAGCACCCCTGCTTTTTCCTGCCACGTATGCATGCAGGCATGCATCAAAGGCAAGGCTGGGGGGTGCAGAGATCACTGATCACATCTTCTGGGTGTTACAGAACAGAGAGTTTTTGCATTATTATGCTCACATCAGATTGACTACAGTATATATTCCTGCCAGGCGCTTAGGCTGTGACAGACAATTTCAAGATTTAGGTAAGTCATCTGTACCAGTGAAGGTCTCTCTACCAGTCACTGGTACTATTAAAAATATGTCTCTCTTCTACGGGGAATACACTCGACCTTCATGCCCAGCCACTTTTTGTGTTCTTACAGTTAATGAAGGCCCTCGGGAAGCAAGTTATCTCTTTGAAGATTACAAATAGATTTCAAACTATCAAATCAAGAGCTGTGGGAGAGCAGCTTAGCCATTCCCCTAAAAACCCCATGTTGAGATTTAAAAAAAATACAGAAAAAAAGAAGATGGGGCTCTTCTTCTGCAGCAGAACCTGCACCTTGTAAAAGCTTTCTTGTGTGACAACTAGAGACTCTTCTACCATTTCAGAATATTCAGAACTGGAAAACTGTTATCTAGGATACACAGAAAAGGAGGGGGAATATGTGCTTGAGAATAACCAGACACTTGGTGCTTCAGACACATATTTCCAACCTGTAAGAGTGAGACTTACATCGCTAGTTCTAGTGAACACCACAAGCTATTATTCAGGGTAAAAGAAGCTCCTTTCCTAGTTTGGATAAGTTGAAAATAAAACATACACACATGCAGGAGGTTTGAGTTTTTAAAAGTATTTTTTCCCACAAATTAAATACTATGTAAGAGAAAAACTTCTAGCCATGAGCACTCTTGCTTGTTTAGGGGCTTCATAGCATCCTGAAACCATTTCTCTTGCATCAGAGGACAGCTGTAAAGCAGATGTTAAGAACCCCTTATTCAGATGCACAGGCTGGGGGCCAGCTCTTACCTTGCCAATTGTTCAGCCTGAACACTTGTTCAGTGTTGTTCAGGCTGTTGTCCAGCCTTCACTGGAAGGACCAGTGCTTGAGCACTCCTCACTGAATGCAGGAGCTTGAGGTGTGTGGAAGTTTTTCTCTGAAGTGGGTGGTCTAGAGAGCAAACCCTTTTCATCCACAGACGCAGCAGGGAAGTGTTGGTCGCATCATCTGTACACTATAACAACTTTGGGATTATGATGCTTTTTAACCCTGGATCATTCCTAGCTAGAGTTGATGAAATGGCACAAAGAAGGAGGAAGACAGGAAGAACTGTTGTCTTTTGACAACAGTTGACAAACCTGCTTTCTTCTCCCAGTGCATGTATACTCATATTTTAAAGGAAAACGTGGACATTTGTTCAGGAAAAAAATAATAAAAATGAGCAATTTAAACTTTGCCTTAATTTCTTGGTATTCTTAAAATAAACATCTGTGAGTGAGCAGCAGGGGATGAGAAGAAGTCCAAATCCCACTAGTGGCAGTTTGGGTGGGCTGGAGAAGATCATTGTCTTTCATGCTTTCTCCCTCTGGTGGATCTGCTGGAGAAGAAGGTCTTTTTTTCCTGATATCTCAAAAGTCTTTCATTTTCTTTCACTGTTACCAAAGGGCCATTTCTCCCTCATCTTTATGCAGTTTCCACCTTCAGAAAGGCAAGTTTAAGCAGATACATCAAAGTTCTCTGGATGGTCAAAGCCACTTAGTCTTCTCCTGGAATGGACAATCCCAGGTTTTAGGTCATGATGGAAAGTCCCATCAAGAGTGACTTTTGTATTTTCAAAATCTGTTGGAGGAACCGCAAACAGATGTTCTTGCAGAAGTGTGGAAAACAGGATATGTGTGGGAGTCCTTGCTGGGACAAATGGTGGCAGTCTTGTGGATTAAGTAATGGCCATAGGCCTTACACTCAGCAGAAACCATCGGTTTAAAAATATCTAACCCTCCCAACTTATTCCCTGTGCATTCCTTTCAAGGCAGTCACTTCCTTATCCTAAATCGGGCAATAAATATGGGCAAATTCACAAGTTGCTCTAGTGACTTTTAACCTAAAATTCTATGCAAGCTGCTTTTATGTTTTATCACAAGTGAATTCCACGCATGATTATGAAAACCCAAGTTTTCCCATGCTTGAGTCAAATCAAGGCCTATGCCAACATTTTTGCAGTCCCTAGGCTGGAGCAGTGCAACTTTTTCTTCGTGAAGGCATCACCGGAAAACTCCACTTGGTTCAGAAGATAGAATACCTTTAAATACTCTGCAGTGGTCACTGTCTGCTTTCAAGCAAACGTGTGGTGCTGGCCGAGACTGACAGATGCCTCTGTGTCAGGGACCCACTTCTCAAAGAGACAGACATTTTCTTTATGTCCCTTGCAGCCCCTGAGCTCTCTGAGCTTCCTGCAGACCTTGATGCTCTCCCAGGTGACAGTCCCAGCTAGTTGCCATCTCTATGGCTGCATCTGCTGGATGTTTCATAGTCACTTCCATCTTTTGGAACCACCAGAAGCTCAATTTGATAAGCTTTGAGTTGGCCTGAAAAATGCAACTGTTTTTCAAATCTCTAATTGGCTTTTGGCAAAATTTACCTCAGGCTCTATTTTTTATGGCATCTTTACTGTTAGCATTATTTTCTTCTGGTTGAAATGATAGGCAGGCAGGCAAGTGACACAAATGTATGAAACTCTCAGAAAGCAGGCAGATACTCAATGAAACTGAAATTGTTTATCTTGTGTAGCTTAAACAGGATCAAATAACAGAATCAAGTTGACCTTGAGTGAAAACCAAGCATGGTTTCTTGGCTCACAAGCTTAAGCAGCTTCAGGATTTTCGGCTTCCCCTAACAGAGTTTGGACACAGAGACTGGTGAATGCAGAGTGTGGCCCCAAGCAGGCAGTATGAAAGCGGGTTTGGGAAAGCCAATGTAATCTGTGTGTTCTTACCACTGGGACAGCTCCTGCCTGCTGGAGTTAATGGAGGCAGCAGCTCTGGTATGGTGCCAGGCTTCTCCCCAACTCCCTATCCTTCTCAATCCAGCCAAAACTGTTCATCTGGAAATTTGGGGGTATGATGAGATCAGCCTAAAGCACTTCTCCAGCCAGTGCAAGAGAATTCCACAGTGGATGGACCAGCTTGCTTCTGTTTGATGTAGCGCAGCACTTAGGGTAAGGTCATTAACTTTTCCAGGATGTAATTTCTTTCCTTTTGTGGAAGTCTCAGGTCCCTGAGCTTTGCTCAAGACCCAGAATCTAATGTCTTTTTCTGTTTTCTCCCTGACAAGTCTCAGAGATATTAAAAATCAAAAGAAGACTCTAAGGAACAAATAAAGTCTCTTTAAAGTACTGTTCCACTTTTGTATTAACTCACAGAAGCTTTTTGCTCTCTCTGCCTGGCCCCAGTCAGATCTTTCATAAAAGGGAAAGAATGCACTTAAAAGTGCTGTTTTCTTTCCACTTCCCCCTGCACCTCAAATCATTAGTCTTTCTGCATTTCTCTTTTATTCCCAGACTGGCTTGTGCCGAATCAGATTATAATACATTAAACCTCCAAGAAACACAAAGCTCTCCAAAGTGCTCTTTGGGGTCTCCATACATGTGTTCTCTTGCTCTTTCCTACAATAATTGCTGCCATCCCAGGGTCAGCTCCTGCATTCAGGTCCCACTCCGACACACAGCCTCACCTCCTCTCGTTGCAAAATGAATTCAGGATGGGGTTTGCCTGCATATCGCTGCTGCTTTTGTGTGTAGAAGCAAGGGAAATGCCTTGTCTGCAAGGATGCCCTGCCCTACTTTTCCAGGCTCAGTCCCTTTTTGCAGAAAGGGGTTTCTTCAGCTTCTTTGGAGAAATAGGGATGGTAGTATTCCAACCCACTTCTCTGGAACATCTTTATTCCCTCTGCTAAAGGCAAAGCTGTCAAATCACAGTCCTGGCCTGATTGGCATCTATGCCAAGGCTCCCCTGATTTCAGCAAGACCATGGCCCTCACAACTGTGGAGTCGAGTGATGACAGCCCGTGCTGGGAGAAGTTCAGCAACGTTTGTGCTTTCAGAAGGAAACACTGTCCTTGGCCTGGCCTTTACTCTGAGCAGGAAGAAGGTAGTATAGGGATACCACTGCTGTAAAGAACAGCCTCATCCTAGGACAGCACAGTGCAAAGAGTTGAATATAAGGCTATTGCCAACCACATCAACATCAGTCAAAAAGCAAACAGAAATAAAACACAGTGAGGCACTACCCTGAGTGTGATTAGACTCATTAGTCACAGGTTATTGGAGAGCAATAGCTCTCATACTCCCAAGTAGTACTTCCCGCTCCCCATAGGAGGAACATAAGGAGCTCCAGGAGGGGCTCAGAGGTACAAATAGCCCTCATCTGTGGTGGCCAGGCTGCTTTATCATGTGGCTGCTAAAGCTCCTGAGACATCTGCTGCTGCAGAGGGAGTCAAGTAAAAGGAACGATCCACAGCCGTGGGTGAGCTCTGCAGCTGGAAGCACCTGGGGACCACTTCTGCCCACTCAACATCATTATGGCTCAGAACACAAGAGCGGTTATGAACCTACAGTAAATGAGTCATTGCAAGTTCTGCAGAAAATGTATTACTGGGGGAAAAAAATATGTATCAACCTGAACACTTGACTTCCAAAGAATCAATGTGCTCTGGAGTTATGTAGCAGCTTTTTTTGGCTTGTGCAGGGGCAGAACACACCAAAATCCTTGGTATCATCAAAACTGGCGTTGTGTTTTTCCATCAGGCCTTACACACAGAATAAATTCCTACAGAAAGGAAAATCTTTTTCTTCCAGTCACCACCACAGTTCCTTTCTTTCTTCTGGAGAAGTTGAGTCTACATTTCTTCTGAGGGTGTAGGGAGAGCAACAGTGAACTAACAGGCACAGGCTTCCACTACAGCTTTGTTAGAAAACCTGAATTCCCTCATGAAGTGCTACTCTCCTCCCCATCCTGATCTCTTCCTCTGAAAAGAAGCCTGCTTTCACATTCTTGTGGTGGTTTAATAATGTGGGAAAATGGGTCCTCGATGGAAAGAGGTACGGTTAAAATCTATTTCTACTCTTGCCCTAAGCAGGAAATGAGCAGATGCCTCCCAAAGTGAAAGCTTGGTTATCTAGCTTGCTGCAATGCTATGCCAATAAAGAAGCCTTTTTTCTATTTAAAGAAGTAATATAATAAAATGTTGGTTCATTTCATTATAATAGCTAGGAAGGATTTGCTACTTTCACAGCATAAATTTAGATTAATTTTTTAGATTTGACAACGTTATAAAAATTATATTGATTCTGAAATTATAATTTTAGATTGGTTCTGTCATTTTAGCCTATTAGCAGTCTTTAAATGAAGTGATCCAATGTTACAATCAATCTTATCTTCCATTATGCACTTCCTGGTGCTAAAAAGTGAGATCGATTCTAATTAACTACACTGGTTCAGTCATTTGGGTAGTTTGTTCAGAAAAAATAAAAAAAAGTTACTGCCCTAATATCACTAAACAATTTGTTATACATTTATGTACTGAATTTATATCCAAACCAAATGTCACTCCTATGGTAAAAACAGTATGGTTGCAGCTCTCTAAATATACGATGGCAACGTTAATGCTACTGGTTTAGCCAGTGCAGCACATGAAATATTTTCAGGGTCCACTTGAGGTTTAAGAAGCAAAACAGGGTCAGCAAAAAAATACTTCCTCTGCAGCACAGGCTATAAATCTATATGTACACTCAAAGCAACTTGGAAAATGGCATTTCCACCATGCAGCTGTGGCTAGAGGACAGGCTTAAATGCTGCTTTAAGAGGCCATGATGGTGAAAATAATGCTATGAAGCAAGCTCATGTGATTTAAATACAAATCAGCTCAAACTCACTTATTTCTTCCAGCATTTCCTGGCTTCAGCTTGCACTGGGGAGACCTTGACACCCACCTTGCCTTGTGCCAGTCTCAGACTCCATAGACCACTAGCCTTCAAATGAACTCTAGAGATGTTGGCATAGGTACAGGGCTGTGGGGGACAAGTATGCTGTGATCCTACATCAAATGAACCTGAAAGTCTGATGAAATCTTGGAGAGAAAAGCAGAAGCCAGAAAGGCAGACTGATTTTAAAAGAGACAGCAAAGGCTGACCTCTGGTAAAACTTGAGGGAACATGTTTGTCTTCAGCAATTTTATTCTTTACTATGCTTAAATCACTCTCTTAAGTAAAACACTATTACCTCATGTACAAATGTGTTGATTTTCTCATGTATAATGCTTGTGCTTAGAGTCTCTTCTAACTGGTTCCTTGCTTTTCCCTGCTGCAGCTTTAAAGAAATGCAGCATATACACCCTCCCCACTAAATCAGCTTGTCTATCTGTCACATTCAGGGCAACTTGGAAACAATCTACAGCTCAAGGGACGCTAGGTTTGCTTTTCCAGTCACTACCACTACATCCTTTTGTGTGGATCAGCGTGCTGGGGAATGAGTCAAGAATAAGAAATGTGGGCCTGGCATCCTGCTGCAGGGTATTTCTTGACTTTCCTCCCTTTACAGGCTGTCACGCATGCTTTGTTCCTATTCTCCTAATGACATCATCTTACTAAGAAGCCTAAGTGATGAAAAGAACTGTGAAAGGGAGCAGTAACTTTAAAATGTTTCACTTATTCATAGATTTTTTTGTTGTTTTTCTTTAAGATCTCAACTTTGGTCATTCAATGAAAAATGTCAGAAAATTAGTGTGAGCCCCTGTATCTGCTTGCTTTGAACTGAAAAAGCATCTTTGGTCAGGGGAAGAGAAGTCCTGCAGAGGGAAAAAAAACCAAAGTGGATGGCAACTGGACTAGCACTGTACTTCCCTGTAGACCCTCAAATATTGCTGCCAGTTGTCATGAAGCTTGCCAATAATTCTTAGGAAAGGGAAATCTCAGAGCCCCATTTCCTGATCGGCTCCTTTTATCCGTTCCTTGAACATGTCTCAGTACTGAAGATGTGCTGGCTGAAAAGATTGACTTTGGATTCTGTGGAAAGCCAATGCAAAATTACCCTGGGTGATGCTGGAAGCTTTTGCATGGGAATATCCTTTTTATGCTGGCAGTTTGTTACTCAAGTGACAGACAAATGCCTGGCAAGAAAAAGCCTTGATTTCACTGTTCCTGCTATTGCATTTGTACTGCACACTATCATTAATTATTTGCCATCTTGTAAGAAGCCCTCGGGAGCCTGATTCTCTACTGCCTCACACCTCATGTAATCATTTACATCAGTGCAAAGTGAGTGCAAAACACTCTCACACATCTGCACACAGAGAGGTCCAACTCCAGCGGCATTCCATCAGACAGGGCAATGGAGGGTGAGTCTGGAAAGCATCAGAGGGTGCATATGCACACCACTCTTGTTTGCACAAGACAAGCAGCATTGGTTCACCTTTAGCTGGATGCTACTGGCCAAGCAAGCAGACAGACTCCTGACTGCCTCACAGCAGTGCCTTAAAGCTTCTGGAATCTCACCACCAGCTGCACAAGGTGCTGCAGACACTTTGATCATGAGTCTGTCACTGACAGTGGCATGTGGGACATGTACCCTGCTCATGGTGCTTTGTGGGGTGGCAGGGGTTCCTTTGTGCTGCAGCCCCGAGGAGCTGCTGGGGTGTGCCAGATCCCCCTCCATGGCCAGGGTTCCTCCCAGCAGAGCAAGACACCCCTCATGAGCTGCATTTCTAAACGCAGGGTGGCACTGCTAGCTGGGTTGTGGATGGGAAAGGCCAGGCCCTGGGACACCTGAAGGAGACAATGACCGGGGTGATGTGGAAGGAGACCATACTGCTTGAAATAAAAAGGGTGTGGTAGCAGGACAAGGTGAGGCATGCTGCAAAATAGAGGAGGTGACATTTCTGCAGAAAAACTGCTTTTGTTTCTTTCCCATTTCACAGGCAGCATGTCTATTTAAATGTGGCTTTTGCTGCCAAAGGACTTGTCATATTACATTAGGTTTAGCAACTTCTGCTGTGGCAAAGTGTGCAGCGTCTCCCTTCACATAAAGAAAATATTTTCACAAGTCTGTTCAACCTGCTAACTGTGATTACAGACAGTTGGCCCCTGACATGACATTTATTGCTCCAGCCTCCAAGCAAGAGCCTCACAGCACTGCCCAGCCAGCTACCTGAAGAGCACATATGTGTGTGGAGATCTTAAACAAGTTTCTGCTAATGGCTTCATTTTGTACCCTTTTAGTAGATCTTTAGCAGCTTGATAGAATACATGGTACAGCAAAGTAGTAAAAATAAAAAGAGTATGTGCAAGCCCCCTCTTTTTATGCTCACCTTGAAATGTATATGATACAATATATTATATCCATTTGCTGCTGCAAGTGCTCTTTGCATGCATATTTCTACTCTGCTCAGCAGTATTCATCATAACTGAGAATCACTGCAATTGTCTACCTCCACTTGGGAGACAATCTCACACAGAGTGAAAATAAAAGACAGTGAGAAACAGCACCAAAACCAGAGACCTGCAACATGTGCCGACAACAAACATAAACAGGTTGGGTGTCTACATCAAGGAGTCTAAGAGGCAACAGACTAGAGGAAAGTTTGCCGTGAAATGAAAAAAAAAAAATGAACCCAAAGAAAACCCAAAGGAGAGCAAATGGGCAAAGCAGATACTTCCCTGTTCCCCACAGGATATGCTGATCGTGGTCACAGCATCTACTGGAAACAACTGACAAGAGACCAGCTTCTCCATCACTGCCTCCAGTAACTGTGCAGGCTTCTGCAAGACCTATCTATGTATTTTCCTGGCATTTGGGAAGAACGAAAGCATAATGAAGGCTTTGTCAGTACAAGAGAACATAATCTGACAATCATTTGGTTATTAATGATTGGGCTTTTGAGGGGAGTGAGTTGTTTTAAATTGGGTTGGTTATTTTAAATATTTTGTATGAGTTTAAGTCATTTAAAAATGTGTTAAATGGCCTGGCTTTTTGCCTTCACTTTCCTTTCCTGCATAAGACATTTGTAGGGCCTGCATTCTTACATGACTTGGCCTATTCTGTCTCACTTTTTGGCAGGTCACTTTGCTCTATTCTTCTCCAAAGAGAAATTAAGCTCTGGCCAAGGGAGAAGCAGAGCAGAATGCAGCCTGCTACAACAGCTTGTAGTGAGTTGGAAGGAACTCTGTGTTATAGATGAAAGCTGATCAAATACCCTTCTCTTTTTTGTTGTTAATTTCACTGTCTTATTTTTAAACTTGCATGTGCATCTGCCAGCAGCCCTGCATCTTGTTATAATATTCTTATTAAGCAGGTGGATGAATCATGAGCAGACAGGATTTAGCTCCATTTTGGTTAAGGGTATGCACTTCAGTGATTAAGTTTCATCTACATCTTCTGGCAAATTGGGAATTCAACTGATTCTACAGCGCCAGTCTGAACAGTCTCCCTCACAGTTTTGTTTTCTATCATCTTAGAAACTTATTTACAAAAAGACCATGTAAGATTCAATGCTGGGCACTCATAACTTCTTTTGCCAGAGTTGTACCCCCCTTGACAATAAAACATCTCATGCCCAGAAAGGGTAAGTAAGAGCTGTACAGCTCTATTCTGCTTTCCTCGTTTGCATTCTTTTTTGTTGGTAGTAGTTTTTTTTCAATTTTCTCTTTTATCCTCTGCTTGTATTGATATCTGAAATGGGCCTGGATAACCAAAAGAAGTGGGTGTCAAAACTCAGGGATGGAGAGCTCACATTCCCAAACAAAACCATTTTTCTTTCTCCTTCTTTGCCCATGGTTCAATTCAAAGAAATAATCTGAGAGCAGCCTATCCTGATGCAGAGAACCTTCCCTGGAGAGTTCTAATATACTACAGTAAAAACCGTTTTTTCCCAAGACCCTCCACAAGTCCCCAGGGATTTTTCATGGTCCAGTCTTCGTTAAAATAGAAAGCATGTTTGGGGGGAATGACTAATCCCCTGCCTGAATGCAACATGCCATTTGGACACTGTGTGATCTGGTACACTAACTCTCTGATTTGTTTGGCCTTGTGAAAACCTTTCAAGCTACGCTCTGGAAATTTACCCCTGAAGCCTCTTCTGGGGCTTGTGTTTTTTATTTTTCTCCCATTTCCTCAAATCTTTCCCTTGTTTCTAAAGAGTGCCATCGTCCGTTCCTGAGCCCTCAAATCCAATTACCAAACAATGTACAAATATATGGCTGAGCGTGGTCTATGGGAACAGCTGCAAAATTGCTAATATTAGGTCTAATTTAGCTACAATAAATTAGCAAGTGTGTGGAAGCAAAATGATGACAGCATAATTATAACAAAAGTCGATGTGTTGAAGTATATGGATGACAATACATACTAATTTTAGCGAAAAAACGCAGCAAATGAAATGCATGCAATGAACAGACGGGACTAATAGCTCAGACACATATACTTAATGTGACCAGTCAGTGTAAAAACAAAAAGATAGATGAAGCTGTTCAGAATCTAGTGCTAACAAGCAGTGTAGTCTGAAACCATTAACTGTCAGGGGTAATAACACTCAAAGTACTGAAGTGCAGTAAAACAGCAGCACTTTTCTCAGGATGATGTGCTGATGTACAAGCACACACCTGTGAAGAGGGTACTAAATCTATCCTCACGTTTATTACTATGGAGGGAGGAAAAACAACACTAATAATGTAAAGTATAAACGAAAATAGCAGACAGCAGAGAGTGACATTTGCATGGTCCCAGTCAGCTTGTTAGCTGAAGTGGGTTTTAATTAGCTATTTTCCAGCAAGCAAACGAGCAAATTAGTGGCAGCCATAAACAAGCAGAGACAATCAGGCCCAAAGAAAAAAAAAAAGATCGGACCTTTTTCTGTGTGTTTTCCTTTTGGAAATACAATGCCTTCATGCTTCAGCTAAATATTTCTATTAACCAAAAGAATGTGGTAAAGCAAAGACCTTGGCAACTGTGCAAGTTCCCGAAGTGGCTCAAAACACAATGTTAACAGTACAGCGGGGACACAAAGCCCTGCTCTGAAGAAACTCACATTGAAGGCTAAACCGTGGGCCTCCCGTGCAGAGCCTCAGGGCTCCAGTGCACCTCGGCTCTGGTGAGCTGCCCTCCTGCTGAAGACTGCCCACCCATCCTCAGCTCCTGGGACAACAGGGCCCCAGCACCATCCCTCACTCCCACTCTGGATGCACAGCAGCAGGTGCTTCCGAAAGTGTGATGCCGGGTGTAGGTGCCACCTTCTCCCTTGCACCGCAAGAGGCATAAGATGGGTGTTGCCAAAGGGGTGCCTGAAGCTACCAGCTGCTCCTGCTGCCGAGGAGGAGGGATATAGCTCTGCAGGGGCTCCAGGAGACAGGCCACCAGGGTGACTGTGAGGAGGAGAGTGAGGTGAGCAGCAGGGACGACCCCTGTTGCTAAGGTATCTTTCTAAGAGAAGATGCTTATCAGTGTAGGATGCAGCCCTTGGCAGACAACATGGATTCAGGCAGTAAAGAACAAACCCACTTTTGGTGCTTCTTTTATTACCATAGTGGCTGCACAATGAAACCTGCCCCGCTGTTACAGCATGAACACATGATGAACGTGAACACAGGATGAAGATCCTTCAGAGGCTGGTCAAGCAAGGCCAAGGTTAAGTAATTCGCTGTAGTACTTTTGCTACTAAACTGATTATATTAATAATCAGCCATAATGAAAAACATGGCAAGCTTATCCCTCGAGTCAGCCGTGTTTACCCTCCTGTTCCCTCTCATTTTAAGAAATGCTGATGCAGCAAAGATGGGAAACCCAATACAAAGGACAGCTTGCATACTTGAATCTTATGGTGTACGTGACCAAATCCTTCAGGTATAAAACCTGACGGCTGAAAAGTCACTTAGCTGTAAACAACTACTAGACGTTGTTGCTAGGCAGGAGAGTTCAGTGGTTTGAGTACTAATCTAGACCTTGGGAAAGTTGAAGTTCATGTTTCACTCTATCAGAAACTTCTACGGCCATGGGTAACCCAGCTGATCTGTCTGGGGATAAAAGTACTTCTGCCTCAGGAATTTGCCGCAAAATGCTCATTAAATATTGTGAAGGGCTCAGATATTATGGAGAAGGGGCTAATTAGTCGGAAGGAAGGGAGAGCACCTAATAGAAATTAATCTTATTTATGCATCACTATTGGTACATGTGGCACTAGAGAAAGACATTGCAGCAGGCTTTCAGTTGGTATAAATTATCAGAGAGCTGCAGGAGAGACTCTCTTGCCTCCCTGTCCTTGTCTTGTGCCAAGGGTATTACAGTCTAATTAATACAGATAACATGAGTGCAGACGCCTACCTGTTGGGCGCCGTTGGAATATTAACACAAGGGGAGGGCTGGGGGAAGGCTCTTAAAGAGGGCTTATTTTATTTAGTTCATTTGTTTAGTAATGTTTTGATGGTCAGAAAACCCTGGCAATGAGTAGAGCCCAAGAGGCAATTAGCAATGGGGCAGAAAATGTAATGAGCCAAAAAACGAATTAACTTGAGCAGACTAGGCACAGACACAAGGGGCCAATGCTTTTTGCTAGTTTATAACCCTGCCCTCTGATGAATTCAAAAAAGTAGGAGGAGGTGTGATTTAACATAGAAACAGCCTGCAGGATATTTCCTACCACACCCAGGGTAGCTCTTCTCTACACAAAGCACCAGCTGATGTGGTGGCAGGCAAGCAGGCAGCCTGGAATCAGCTCTTGCCTAAAGCCAGCCTCCCTCTGTAAAGTTTCTTTCCATTGCCACCACTGAGGAGGGCAGAACACAGCACCCAGCAGGTTGCCACCATGCCCAGGAAGAGGGGGCAGCCATGGGTACCCTGTCAGACAGCAGCTCCCAGCATTGCCCTGCCAAGGCAACAAGATTATTGGCAGCAAGAGTGGGGCTTGTGGAGTACAATGAGCCAAATTTTGCTCTCTTTGCCTCTTCTGAGTTTCTTTTTGTCCTTTGTTTATTTTTTCTCTTTGATGGCTTTCAGTTTATGCTATTAGCAAACATAACATGCTTTGTATTAGAATTCTTTTGAGTCACGGGCTGATATTGTTTTCAGCTTGTACAAAATCATGAGCACTTTCACCACACTCAAACTGTTTGCACGTTTTGGTTTTACAATGAACTTGTTTCCCTGTATCTGATAGCAGTTCATTGACATCACAGGAAAAAAACCACAGGCGATTGCACTTGCAGGTACACAGGGATGGTAACTATCCAGCTTCCACAGGGGGACACAAGAGGTAACTCTCAACCAAATTGTCACGTTAGCCATCCTGCTAGCCATTAGAATCAAAGATGAGGATTTGTAGTTTAGAGAGCTGCTTGACTGAATCACAGAAAAACACAACTGCCCCCAAGTGTGTGCTAGGATGATTTTCAACGCATGCTGCAGTTCTGCAACGCTCGGTCTTACACGGCCCATAAGCTTTGTCCTGAGGGAGATTATTTGAGCAAAAACCTAAAGTTGTTATGTGGAGTTCAGGAAGGGAAACTTTGAGGAGAAAAAAAAATGTTCACATAATTTTAATTCCCTTCCTGCATGGATAGTTCAATGCCAAATGAAAGAACAGGAAAGCCACAAAGCACACACACTTCAACACCGCTCCTTTCTCCCTGGGTCATGCCCAGTGCTATTTCATCATGGCTAGGGGACTTTGGGGGAAGCGGGAGCAGAAGGGAAAGAAGAAAGATGATCTTTAAAAGAACAGAACTGTTGAAAATTCAGAGCAAACGAGTCAATTCATAGCTTTATCAGCATACAGCAAGTGGAATAGCAAGATATTCCTCTTCAAAGAGGAAAGTCCCCAAATGGCTAAAGGTTAAGATAAAGGGGCAGAATTTCTGCTTGGCTCCATGCAGCTCACAGCTGCTCTGACATTGGCTGGATCTTTGGTCTTTTTTGGGTAAAGTATCACTGAGCATAGGAAAGTCATGACCAGCTTCCCGAGCATCCCAATTGAAAAATAAAAGCAAGGGGTCTAATCCAAATCCTTGACACTTTATATCAACAACTATAAATCTTTGCCTCAGCTCCTGCCAGCCTCAGAAGTTAAATGGACAGCACTGTTCATTTCTTATGCCTACACTGCTCCATTGCTTTTAGTGAAGCTGCAGGTTGTAATTGAGAGTCTGGTAAGGATCCCTTTTCACTGAGTGATGTTACAATCTTCTTTGCTGGAATTATTTTAGCCTTGTAATAGCTCTTTTTAAAGAACAGCCTGATCTACTTTCCAAAATCTTCTGTAGAAAATAAGTTGCATTCATAACACAAGAATGAGGTTGAAATCCAAGGCCTTCCCCAGCAATATATCTCGCTCGCCTCAGGACATGTTTTGATGATCCCTCTGTGTGGTGGTGCTTCAGTAGCAGAAGGAGAAACAGCTTTCAGCATGGATCCTGACAGATCAGACACAATAAGCCTTCAGCAGTTCAGGGAAGTCAGGCAAGCAGGAGACAAAGAGCTCAAAGTTCAGCCCCACACACATCCAGTCTGCCTGGAATATCTGGGTTACCTTCACCTGGGCACTGGAGCAACACCAGCGAAACCTGTTCTCTTTGGCTTCCCTGCCTGAAACATCCCATAGAGATGATAAAGATTAAATAGGAAGGGTTGTTCTGCTCACAGCCACCCCCCACTAAGGAGTTACTGCTCATCTCTGGGGTCTTGCCTAAACACAGTGGTGAGATTCTGGGGTTTTTCTTTACTGCAATACAGATACTGCACCAATGCCCACAGCAAAACTGAACTTTCCCTCTATTTTTCTATCCCCATCTCTCTTATTCCTTCATTTGCAATCCTCTTCTGTCTAAAGTTAGCTGTGCCATCATTACTTGCACTGAGTGCATATTAGACTAGGCTCTCAGGAATTAATGAGAAGGCTTAGCACAGGAAAATAACATAGGGATCAGGATGGCAGAACTGGGTGCTAAATAGCAGCTTCTTTATGGCTGGATATTGGAGGCACAAATCTACCTTCAGTTCTCTCTGATTTCATGAAGAGCTTCAGGAAATAACCTCTTGTGACATGACTTGTTTTCCACTGAGTTGCTGGAAGAAAACCCCTGATGGACACAAAGAAACGAAAGTCTAAGCAGGCACGTGCTAAAACCCACAGAGGAAAGGTCACACCACAGCTAACAAGGGCATGGCTAGCTTTGCTAGGCCAACATGGTCCAAAAGGTCAAGCCATGGTGTTGGTTTTGTAAGAGGAAGCAGCCGTGTGGTGTCTGTCACAATGACAAAGAAATTGCCATTTTGGAATATGTAGCCTTTTTAATAAGGGCTTTTAAAGCTACCTCTGTAATATTTTTACAGTGTTTTGTGACTAATTTCCCCTATGACAAGGCAGAAGATGTATTTCTGTAGGAACTGTGGCCAGTCTGTTTGGTTAGAAAGGAAAGCACCTGTATTTCTGCATTGACTATAATCAGGAAGAGTTAATCCAGTGACACATTTTCAGAGGACATAGATCAGACTGAACAAGTGTCTCTTCTTTCCCTTCCTGGTAGCTCTCCTGATAAATAGAGGAAGAGCCAAACTTCTAACTACAAATGTTTCCCACCAGGTAATGGAGAGAAACTGAACATCTCATTCCATTTCTTTGCATCCTCTTTGCCTGTTTTCCTTCTTGAATGGAAAAAAGGGCACTCATTTCAAGCATCTTACAGTAAAGCATGGAGGATGCCTCAGGCTGCTATTTTGCAAATGAACGACGAAGCCCAGATATGAACAGAGGACCAGACTGTAGTCATAATAAAACTACTGTCTGCATATGTGATTACTGGTAGCAGTGGGAACATGAGAAATTCATAGGCTGAGACACAATGAGTTCCCTTACAGTCTGAGCATTCCTCTGTAATTTAGATAGATTAGGGGTGCAAATCCCCCAGGATTTAATCTTACAAGTACGTTTTCCTGGCACTTCATACTTTGCCAGAAAGTGCTTCCCAGAGTGCCTTTTCCCCTCCCACTCTTTCTATCCTTCTGCATTTAGTTCCAGCAGCAAGCATGGGAAAAATGGGGCAAACCCAAAAACTGTCTTGTTTTGAAACTCACTGATCCTCTTTGGATCTGAAAGATTGGGACAAGCTGTATGCTGGAGAAAATTATTGACATTCCTTGTAATTAACAAGCCCAGTCAATTCACTTTTAATGCTTGTATCTATTTCTTTAAGCTTCTATCACAGAAAATATGCCTGTAGTTTTCTTGACACCCAGGTGTGGCAGTGATCTCCTCATAAAAGATATCTTACACCAAAGGGCAGATAGCTCCTTTTTTTTCCCAAATACTAATACAACTAAAAGAGTTTCTTGAAGAATAAGTGGGATATAGGCACAGAAGCACTTCTTCTGCATTGCTAATACAGAAGATCAGATTTTAAACTGCTGAATATGATATAAATATAGCCTTTTACAGACTAAAATTAATGGAAATACATAGTCCTGTTGACTTCATTTGGCTTTGGATCCGCCAAATGGATCCTTATACATATCCAAAGCAAAGAAGATTTTGACATAAGCAAAAGGGCTGGACACAAGAGCCAGAAATTTGGAATCTGGAAGACAAATAAGCCACCCATATAAAAATATTCTATGACTTTTCATGCTACAAATATTTGCAGTGATGGCTTCTCTCAAGATTTTCCGATGATCTATGTGTTCCCTTGGTGTCATCTGCTTTTCTGCCATGACCTTAATTTTATTCAAATGCAGCACACAGAAAAGAAATATTGCCTTTTTCCTTAGCTTGATTTTGCCGTTATATAACAGACCAAAACCCATGAAAATGGGAAATGCAGAAGAAAATCCAGACCACAAAAAAGCATTTGTGCAGGAATGATAAAAAAATCAATTGCTAAAATTACTTTCTTGGTATTAGCTTTTAGGCAGCTGTGGACAAACAGAAAAAAAGAAAGCCTCCTTTTAACTCTTATCTGAAGATAAGAATGCCTGAAGTATTTGGATTTGCAAAGCTGTGTTGGCATCTTGTGAATTCAGGTTTGCACTGAGTCAGGCAAATCCATTCTCTTCTAACATCAACATTTCCCCTCTCTCTCATGAAGTGTAAGGGATGACCAAAAACAACCCACTTAGGGAAAACATCAGTGGTGTTTCCTCACCAAGTCCCCTGCTGCAGCCTGGTCTTCATCATGGCTCTGCTGTAAATTTCCCCTGTAATTGCTGAGCACTCACTCACCAGGCCACCAGCAACCATGCTCCTGGACCTATGCACAGATCCAAACAGCACAAGCACCACTGAAGAGCACTGCAGGTTGCTTCACCTGTCTCCTTTAATTTATTTTTATTTTCCTTACACATTCCTTGGCCTTCCTATGACATAGCAATGTGATAGAGAATGTGCATATCAGACAAAAATTGCAGAGTAAAGTGAGGCATAAAATTTTAGAAAGACATTTTCCACTAAATTCATAGTCTTCTGCTGTAGTAAACATTTCTGCTACGCTGTATTGATGATGATTAATAGAAGACTTGACACAAAACAAACAAGATAAAAGAACGGCACTCATTGTCCTTCTCTCAGCATATTTTCTTCTAAGATCTTTACTGATTAGAAAACAAATTGTTTTTTAGGACTTAGGTATTTCCAGTTGTGGAATCAAAAACTATATGAATCAAATTATTGAGAAATATTGATGATATCTCTGAACATACAGGAATTTTCAAGCTGTGACTTAAAGGCAAGAGAAAATTTTTTTCCTAACAGGAGAGTGTGAAGACACAGCCGCTTCCTTTGAAGGACAGTGTGAAAATTCAGACAGGCTTCCGTGCTGCTCCAAATGAGTGCAAAATAAAGTAGGCACTCCAGATCTTCTTGGGAAGAGTATCGGAAAGAGCTGAAAAAAGAATCATACTTCTGGAGCAGGGATAACTGCCTTTCTGAAGGGGTCTAAAGACAGAGATTGATTCACTTCCCAAAGCAATGCACTAGGACAAACATAATCTCCTTAATGTTAAGAGTTAATAATGCCATTAATAGCATGGTAGTGGCAGATCACACCTGACCACACCACAGTAGCTGGGAGATAGAAGTGACAGGCTTTCAGAGTAAAACACTTCATTGATATTGTGTAAGCTGGCGCTAAAAGATGGCTGTAAAACAAAAAGCCTTAACTGCTGATGAAAGTGGGAGCACCATCCAAACTGCATCCTCAAAATACCTGACCTCAGTGGGAGAGATGCTACATTTTTGTCTCCCAAAAACTCTGGTTCCTTTTGCATAAATTGCTTTAGTGTTCATGGGTCCTGTTCCTCCCTTCTCACTGGCACCAGATCTCTCAGAATGCCTCTCCTGACACCCTTTAGGAAAGCCGTCATATCAGAGGCCACTTTGCTTTTCAGTCCTGACTTCCCTTCCAGCACATACACACACAGAGGAAGGACAGGGACAAAACACTTCAGATTTCAAATCACTGACACAAATGTTCTTAACACAAAGACTCCTGTGAGACAAATATTCCTAGATTCCTTTGTTTTAATCCTTAGAAATCCTTAGAAATCCTTAGAAATTTCTAGTGGTGCCTTAATTCTGGAACATGCAAACTGCCATTCACAGAGCATCAAGGTTTGGGACCTAGGTGATCCTTCTGAACAAAGATGACAAGGAAGCAGCTATAATAGTTGTGTGATGCTTTTTCCTGTACTTTTTCTTTTTTTAATTATTTTCTGTAATGAAAGAGAGAACCTGGGAGACAGCAGGAAACAAGGTTGATCTAACAGGCAAACACAATATATTTGTCATAGTTTTCATGTTATATTTCCCATATGCATATTAGTGCTCCCTTTCTATTGGTAGAAGAGAGGAACTCTTGTCCCACCATGTTGTTATTGGTTTTGGCAGCATAAGCTGAGCTTTTTGTTATAAGAAGAAATTATTCATGAATCCATCTCATTTGTCTTTGGTTTGGAGGGGAGCATCTCTCTTTCCCCAGCAGAAGAAAAATGGTCACTACCTTTATTTTTCACCACATCTATAATTGATTATCTCCTTGCTTGGGAAGAAAGGGGATAGAGCCTCTTCTGCAAAACAAGAAATTCCACCCATTACTGGAAGGACTTAACCCAGGCATAAAACCATAATTGCTAGAATTTTCTTTATCACTGTTCCTTTCCTTTATCACTGCCTTTTCAGACAGAGGCCTCCTCAGAGTACCCTCATAGCTGGCACCTGAACATGAGACCTCTGGGTGCAAACATATGAGCCCTACCTGTTGCATTAATGTAGGATTCCTATCAGCTGTCACTTAGAGCAGCCCCTATGTGCTCCTCCAGGACTCCCTGCTCTAGGTTAGAGACTGATGCAGCCCTGAACAGCAGGAGTCCATTCTTGCATATTTTATTGATCTCAGTATGCACTTAGGAAACACATTTTTTGGGGTTTTTTTTCATTTAACATTTATTTTACAATTGCTTTATCAACCTGGCACAAAGGTGGAGATTTGCTCTGTTGTCCCCAAAGAGAGCGCAATCTGACATGGTAGAGTGGATATAGTGCTGAGGGCAGTGCAGACAGGCCCTCTGAATGCCAG
>VXBC01006749.1:1132457-1266122 GCA_013399945.1 Ploceus nigricollis
TGACAGTCACCACAGAGGCAGCTGAAAAAACCTGTCAGGCTGGGAAGGCTCAATAACAAAAATATTCTTCTATTTAAAGAATGATCTCATTGGTGCCCTTGGGCTTGCCCTGGTAAAAATCTCCTGGTCTTCTACCTTTGCAGCTGGAGTGCAGCCATACAGACATCACATTGCCCAGCATTTTATTTTCACACATCTTTGTAAAGAGAGCTGCTATAAATCGTTTTCAAGTTACAGAGAATTTTGTTCCCCAGACAATACTTCAGTTTCCTATAATCACAGATAAATGAAGAAGTATTCTGGTAATTATACCAGCAAAGAGCATTCGCTTTCAGAGAAGGATATTTTAAAAATATTCTGGGAAACTCCAGGTAAAGAAAAAAAAGGCTCTGCTTGGTTTGCTCTCCCCTTCCCAGCCCTGGTGAGGATTGCAATAACCCCACAAGCCAGTCATAACCTGGACTGCATTCAAAGCAGCATGGCCATCAGGGCAAGGGACGGGATTCTGCTCCTCTACTCCTACAGCACATGCAGTGCTGCATCCAGCTCTGCTGCCTCCAGCATAGGAAGGATGTAGACCTGTTGGAGCAAGTCCAGAGGAAGCCACCAAGATGATCAGAGGGATGGAACACCTTTCCAGTGAGGAAATGCTCAAAGAATTGGGTTTATTGAGCCTGGAAAAGAGAACGCTTCAGGGTGAAGAACTGTGATCTTCCAGCACCTGAAGGGAGCCTAAGAAACAAGGCAAGTCTATTTACAAGGGTATGTAGTGATAGGNGTTGGTGCAAGTCCAGAGGAAGCCACCAAGATGATCAGAGGGATGGAACACCTTTCCAGTGAGGAAATGCTCAGAGAATTGGGTTTATTGAGCCTGGAAAAGAGAACGCTTCAGGGTGAAGAACTGTGATCTTCCAGCACCTGAAGGGAGCCTCCAAGAAACAAGGCAAGTCTATTTACAAGGGTATGTAGTGATAGGAAAAGGGGAATGGCTTCAAACTGAGAGTTGGTTTAGATTAGATATTAGGAAGAAATTTTTTACTGTGAGAATGATAAGGCACTGGCATAGGTGGCCCAGAAAAGCTGTGGATGCCCCATCCACATTCAAGGCCAGGCTGAATGGAGATTTGAGTGACTTGGTCTAGTGAAAGGTGGACCTGCCCCTGGCCTTTCTATGATTCTGTGACCTTCCTCAAGAAATGCACAGCAGGTTGAGCACCAGCACCTCCCACTGTCCTTAGTGGGGCCAGAGCAGGACAAGAGCGCTGCTCATGAATCAGCAAGTGGGGCTAAAGCCCCAACACTGAGATGAGGGAGCAGAAACCTCTTTGAAGGAGTCCCTTTGCAGGTGCTGCATTGTGTATCTGGGCTCACACTGATTTTCATCCTCCCTATCTCAGCCAAGAAAAACGCAGTCCAGTGCTGCCAACAAGTCAGTTGCCACAAAGATTTCCCCTCGGCTCTTCAACAAGGAGCACTTTTTTGTCTGCTTTACTGGGGAATATAGACTCCTCCTAGGTCTAGGCCCTGATTTACCCCATTTGTACTCACAAGCAAGTGGCCAAATGCTATGGCAGCACACAGCACTTTTACACACACCTTACACAAGTGGCAGTGGGAAAGGAAAGGAGATGCAAGCTCAGGCTTCAGCAACCTATTAACCAGAGAAGCTACAGAACACCAGAGACTGCAGATCATCTCTCAGAAAACCAAAGCATTGGTTTTTGTTAAAAATGCTCAAAAATGCTGGTTTTGTAGATTTGAAGGGGAAGATGGCAGAAGCATTTCTGTTAATCTTCAGTGTCTTTGCTAAGACTATCTGTAATAGAATAAAAAAAGGAGGACACATGAGATGCAGCCCGGGTGCAGCATGTTTTAATGATGCATCTCCTGGAGACAGCGTTGCTTCAGATGAGACGTCTCCCCAAGAACACTGTCACTCACGGCTTACTGCAGGTGTCAGGTGCCCCAGCTATTGTTATTATTATTATTAGATATTTGCTGAGTGCCAGCAGTGCACCTGGTGCTCATCATCAGCTCAAACAAGCTGCTGATTTTTAACAGTGGCCTGACTGCATTTCCACTTGTGAAAATTTGCCTGTTTGCTTCTTCAGGCACTATCTTCTCCAGGGGGAATTATGCAATATACTTTTGTTTCCTTCCTCCAGGACTTTTGGTACCTGTTATTTTTTTAAACATACAACAGCCCAGCTCCTCACCACAGTAAGCCAGTCTTTTTTATCCGTCATCTCTTCGGGATCAGATCGCTAATTCACGTACAGGATAAGACAACTGCCAAATTATTATACTACAAAGAGAAGATCTTCAGACACCTGTCATCTTGATGAAAGCAGCACCATCAACTGACCTTTGCCAGTTCAAGGTCGATAATGAGACAAGTCAGGCAGGAAGAGCAGCGTGTGCTGACTCCATTAACGCTGGCTGTGTGCACACTCAGTAGCACTGCGTCTCCTGTCAATTAGTGTGTGTAAACTAGGGACTGCTGATTGCCAGAGACATGGCATAGCGAGCTGCTGCTACCTTTACTTCTACACCCTGCTGCATTTTAATTAGCTCCGTTCCCCTGACTATTTCTTCAGAGCTTCATTACTGCCGTCTTCAAGAAACTCAAGGCAAGCCTTTTACATCGCACATCGCTAATGAAAAGAGATGTGAACATCCTCACCACGGAGCTGGATAATGCCGGACTGTCTGCAAGCGCACACGAGGGGGCATGTGAAGATTTAAGGGGCTTCTCAGCATAATGCAGTGTAAACATCGCTCAGAGATGGCAAAAGAATAGAATGAGCCACAGCCCACCAGGGAACGTATTCCCAAAATGACCAAAAACATAGGATGGAAAACCGGTGCACAGTCCATGAGGTGCGCAGGTGAATGCGTGTGTGTGCTTGCAT
The DNA here is from genome assembly GCA_013399945.1 of Ploceus nigricollis. Lineage (NCBI taxonomy): Eukaryota > Metazoa > Chordata > Aves > Passeriformes > Ploceidae > Ploceus > Ploceus nigricollis. The sequence continues at coordinate 1,135,370 of VXBC01006749.1, forward strand.
AAGGTGTGGGTTCAGTAAGGATTTTCAAAGACCACCCACATACACTACAGTTTAGTAGCCTGAGGTTGTAAGTTTGGAAATAGACAGTTGCTCCAAGGGCCACCATCTTTGGCTTACACAATCCACACAGGACATGGACAGCAGCCATAAAGAGTTGACAGGCAAAGAACCTGGAGCATCACTCAGTCATTTCCAAGATTTCCCATGGAGCCCATAGCCTTTCAACAGAAAGCCAGGTGTTTGTGATGGGTTTTTTTGCTGTATTTTTAACCTTTTTTGCAGTCAGTTAGTCATGTTTTTCAGTCAGATGATATCAGTGTGGCTGTTCTAATTTTCCTTGAGTTTCAATTTTATTTGAAGAAAATTGTGATAGACAATTGCTGTCTTTACAGACAAGTGCCGGTCAGACTGACTTACAAAGAGCTTCAGGTTAAAATATTAGAGTCTCTACAGCTCTCCCTTCACAATACACAGATGTGCTTGGTGCAGGTCAGCTTGGTGAGGGATCCATGTCAGCGTTTTGAGTCAAAATCTTGATCCTGTTCTGTTTTCCTAGCTTCAGGTGGTGAAGCTTCATTTCCTAGCTATGGTGGTTCTGCTGCTACTTGGCCCAGGCAGATATATATCCCTGTTATAGCTCAATGTGAATATTACCTGAGTCCTACTCTCACCCTGTATGGCCACCAGCGTTCATTCCATCCTCACAACAATAGCTCTTTTAATTAACTTCTCTCATACGTCACTCATGTCCTTACAGACTTGCAGCTAATGAGCCAGCAAATCTACTTTGGGATTGCTTTCCTCAGTGAGCGCTGGCACAAATCTTGTAGATGCCACTAAAAGTTGTGATGAGTGTTCATGCTGGAAACATGTTGGAGAAGTCATGGGATGGTCTGAAGAAATTCTGTTTTCTACATGGCTTCAGGAGCTTCTGCATTAGAGGTGGAAAATTAATTAGGCTGTGGTTTTTTCTGACAGTCCTTTTATTCTCAGCAACTGTTCAGAAATAAAGGATGTGATTCCTTCAGTTCAGTAGCTGCTTTTAGAAGAAAAGGTTCCTCAAAACAATATGTTCCTGGGAAACCTCTTTTACAGTTAGTGACCCAGCTTCACTTGGTGTTTATTGTTGTCTCTGCATTGAGCAAATTTAGGCCTAGAGACAGCTGTGGATTGAAAGTGGCTTCAATATCCTTTCAGCTGCATTTGAACGTACCCAGCCACAGCTGCTGTCCTCTAAGTGACTGCCCATAAGACAAGCCAATCCTTCTGGAGAGGATGGTCCCATGAGTGTGATATGGAGGGAAGAAAGCAAACCCAGGGAAGCTGGCTGGACATAGGGGAAATCTCTCATCATCCTGTCAGGAAGTGGAGCAGGACTGTGCCTTTGGTGAGCCTGTGGCTCATCACAGAGTTCTTTTACAATGGCACATTCTGGCCTCAGAATATCCTTCCATCATCAAAAAAAATAAAACTAACCCACCTCAAAATTGAAACACTGCCTTCCCACACGCACACCTGGAGCTCTTTATTTTATTATTTCCCTTGAAGGACTAAAAGAAACCTACTTTGCTCACAGGCATGAAATATCATTAAAAAAAAAAATCACATCACCAAAACAGGGTTTGTTTTTCTAAAGTGCCTCTACCTAATGGGGTTTTTGTTTTCTCAGAAACAAGAGGCTGCTGTCAGCCTCCGCACAGCCTTCTGCATTCTCCCAAAGCTAAATGGAAAAAAATAGTCCTTTCTTTCTTAAGGCAAATAACCATTATCCAGAAAATCCTGGACACCCAGCACTGCTTCTCCTTTTATTCCTCACCCACGAGCAGTCAGATTGCTTCAACATTCATGCTGTGCCATCTAAAAAATGCTTGCTAGCCACCTGTGTGGATATCTTTGAAAGAATAACTTTAAAAAACACCCACCAGCATCCAAACATATGGATATGTGCCTGAGGGTTGGATACATTCTGTACATACAGTTATTCTCACGCCTGGTGCAATCTGATACTCCATCTATGCTGTTGCGGGGACACCTCCCTGCATCCTCCCACAGGCTCCTACACAGCAGTTCAGGATCAGCCACCGGGTATCAGTGGTAGCTGCAATCTAAATTCCCTTTATTATCTCAGTGTTCGCACTTTATCGTGCCACCCTGATTGGTAAAGATAGAGCTGACATGAAGGAATTGTATTTCAAAGGAAATGCACGACGCCGTGCAGATGATGGCAAGGACGGGTGCGTGTCTGTTGCCACAGGGGAGCATCGCTTCACAAACCTCTCAGCAGAGCAGGTGAAGCCACTTTTACCAACTCTGGCTATTCTATTAGAAATATCTTTTTATTTATTTTTCATAATGCTCCAGCTGTGCATGCCAGCACAGCGTGAGGCTGACTTGAGGAGCCTGAAAATACTAGCATTAAAGCTCAAAATAGAAGCAAACCACTCCAGATCCCAAATCTCTCCTCTACAGGTGACAGGACCACTGCCTAGAAAAGTGCTTCTTTTCCCACGCTTGATTATAATTTTTCCATTAAGATGAATTAGCTTCTTGACAGAAAATAGTATTACTAATAGAGCTAAGTCTACTTATTCCTCCACGAAATTGCTGTATTTTCACAGGGAAAAAAAAATTTAAAATATATTTTTGCCACATACTTCACTGAAAGCAAAATATTTCTGACATGCATTTCACTGAAAACCAAAATTTTTTGACTGGAAATATGGCTGCAGTCCCTCAGGAGACGTGCTAGTTCATTGCCTCCCTTTTCCCCAAGGGAGTCTATGCAAAGGGAGTATAGAAAAATAAATCCACTCACATTTGCACAGACTCTGTATTTTTCCCTTTCCCCACACTTCCTCAGACCACATTTACTGCCAATCCAGACAGCAGGCAAAGGACATCCCTTCTCATTCCCCAAGCAAAATGCAGCAATGCTCACTACACATCACAAGGTATCACAATGGCCATGACAGTTACACATGAGAGACCAAGAAGCCAAAGGAAATTTTCCTGCAACTCTCTCCTAACTGGGCTGGGCCATTTCCAGCCTGCACAACAGCATCTCCTTCCCTGCAGGACTGACAAGACAGAACTCGCAGCAACTGGACCACGGCTCTGGGGATAGTAGATATTTCGCCCAAAGAAAAACGTCTTGCAGCTTTTCAAGCTCCACATATAGGTGAAAAACTGTGGATGCCCGTCACACCTCATGACTCACTTTGGGGCTCTGGCACATCCATGAAGTGTACTCAGAAATGCCTGTCACTCTGCATCTCCTTTGCTAGGCTGACAGCTTAGTGAGGGGTTGGACTCTAATAAACAGAAGATAGCACAGTGGCAGCAGCATCCAGCCAAAGCATCTATCATGCCTTTAAAGACAGACACACATAGAGGGTTTCTGTCCTGGTCATAATTAAAGACTGTTTTCAGTCAAAAAATAAGTGGCAACTGAGGTAAAAATTTGCTGTGGTACGCAGGTGTCTAAACAGGCAAAATAACAGGATTTTTTAAAGCATGGTGGCACCTACCACCCCTTAGAAATAAGCTGACAAGAAAAGCAGAAGAAAGACAAAGCAATGCTGATCAAAATAAAGGAAAAGAAGGATTTAGGGATTTATGTTTGCCCAGTAGTCAGCTACACAAATTGCTTGTGAATAAGGGTTTAAGATGCTTTAAAATGTGTTTGAGGCATATCTAGGCTTGCTTATTTGCCAGGGAATAATATTTACGCATTTCTATCTGTTCTGTTCTAAATCACCCAAAATAGACTGTAATGTTGCTAATAAAGCAAAATGAATCCAAAAAGAGCAGGAGCAGAAAAAAATCCCCAATTAAGGAAATAAGAAATAAAAGATATGGATGTGTTCTGAAGCTGAGAGTAATTCATGCAAACAAACAAATCACCAAAAGCATGCTAAAGAAGCAGGAAGGAGAAAACATGCGGTGTAGAAACTACCATGCGTCCGTAAAAGATTTATCTCAAGAATCTCTCAAGAGCCAGTGTTATCTGTCTGCTAGGAGTGTAGGGATATTTAAGCAACATGATCCATTAGCACAGTCTCTCCAAACAAAGAACCAAAGATGGAGAGACCAAATGAAGAACCGTATGATTTTCTGTTTCTCCCAAGATTTATTAAATGTGCCTTGGAACAGAGCCAGGAAAGAAACAAACATGGCCCTTTCTCAATAAGAAATAGAAGCGGAGAGAGACCTGGGCTAAACTTGAGAGATTCAGGGCCAGGTTGTGACCATCATTTCACAGCTTGGTACCCATGCCAGCTGCCCTTCATCCTGCCAGCTTGCATGGTTTCACTTCCAGGTGAACCTTTTAAGATTTGGTCACATTGGAAGAAGCTTTACCTTAAAAATAAATTCTATGTTTTGCTAGGTCATTAACTACAGCTCATGACTGGACTGCGAAAAGCCAAATTTCAGTACGGCTGAAAAATATGAGGGATAATTCACGACAGTCACTTTCCTACCTTGGCTACCAAAATGGAAGTAATTTCAGCTGGGCTTGTGCTACAAACATCAGATCCTTGCTGTAAGGCTAAAAGCAGCTTCAAATGCTTTGTTCAACTCTCCTTTCAGCAAGGCAAAAGTATTAGACAATCAAGTACAAACCACATTCTGCTTTCCCCTAAACTCACATAAATTTATGTGGAGCATCTCCACTAGCTTCCATCCTAGCCTGTGTCTGTGTGCTACAGAGAAGGATTTGGGTTTGCGGTTTTAAAGTTGCTGGTGAGAACTAACATTCTGAAGCAGCCCTAGGAAATGTGTGTGAAAGAAATCTCCTTGGCTTCTTTCTCCCCTAGCAACAAGGTAGTAAACTCTGTGGATAGTAGTCTACCAGAAAATAAGATAAAGGATAAAAAAACCCTAAGAGCTATCAGAGAATGGATAAAACAGCATGATATGAGAGGAAAAAAAGAAAAAACAAAGACCTCAAGACCCTAGCAGTGCTCACTAGGCAAAGTGAGAATGGAATAAGTCTCCATTCTTTTACTCCCTATTAAAACGTGCTTGTTCCTCCCTACTGACCATATTATTTGATTTCTTTTTTCTGGATGATTTTCTGTGATAATCACTGAGAAAACAAGAATAGAAATCTACTTGGTCTCATGGGCCTTGGCAGAATTATTTTAAATTCAGCAGAGCAGGGAAGAAGGAGGGAAGGTTTGCATTTTCTGTTTGAGTCCTGGATCTTCTATTATACAGCAACCCTCCATTATTTCAAACATGCTCATTAGGTGCTGAGCTAAAGGTAACTATAATTAAATTCAATTTTCTATCTAGAGCCAAGGTGCATAGGTTTCTGGGCAGCCAGCTCCTTGTCACCTTTCCTGTGTACTTGTGGCTAAGTATGAATATTAATGAATTCTGAGTTCTCCTCACCCTCCCCTTTCCCAATTTATTCATAACTATTCTGTCTTTCTGCAATGAAAGAAGAAAAAAAAAAGGCAAAATATAATTAGCTTCTCTATGAGAAGCCCTCATTCTGCTCTGGCATCAGTGACTGAGCCTCCCACCTTGCTAGTGGACAATGTACTAATGAAGAAAAGAACCTTTAATAAGACAGGAGTTTGATTATATTCAGAAGCCCTGACAACCTTCCGAGAGCCCTAGAATGAAAATAAGATTTCTTGCTCGTGTTCCTGGCCATGAAAGAATCTTGCTCAGCCTAACAATAAATGTTTTACCCAAACTTGGGTCACACATTTCTCGATTGAAAATCTGCAGACTCTCATGGAGAGTGAGGACAGAGGGTTTGGTCTAAAACTACCGGTGCTAATAAGAATAATGACATCTCCCCTCTGCCAAGCTATCACTTCTCTAGAGCTTGCAAATTAGCTCTAATACTGGAGTGGGAATCCATAATTATCAAGCCACAGACTTGCTACAGACTGCCAACACCAGTCCTTCAGGCAAAATCTCCTTTCACCAATCCCAGGCACGGTGAGGGCACAGTGAGTTGGTGTGTTCCACCACAGGCTGACCCCAGCTAGGGAGACAGAGGCAGAGAGCCGATGTCACCACAGCCTGTTTTCTCCTTCCAAAGTTGCCACATCTCAGAGAACCAACTCCAGGGCAGCACTTCCGCACCAATGAGGGCAAGAGAACCTGCAATGGAAAACTGATCCCAGGATAAGGTGCCCTACCACCAAACTGGAGAGAACTTCAACAAGGAGGGAAGTACACCAAAGAGGCAGCTCCAAACACAAGTGGTTGCACTTATTAGCCTAGCCAAAAAGAAGAACCTCAGCAAAAAGAAGACCAAGCCTCTCTTTCTTCAGTTTGCCTGTTTTTCCTGGGCTACATCACCACAGGATCAAGTTGAGTCCCACCAGCTCTTCAGTTCCCAACCCCACTGTGCGCCACCTCTAGTGAGGCTCAGTGCAGCAAGAGCATCCATTTCCCACCTTCCCTTCACCCCACAAAAAAGGCTGGCCACCAGGAGAGCTGTGAGGACCTTCTCAGTGCCATGATTCATCATTCACGCCTGGACAAGCTCAATGGGCTGGTTCATAGTACACACAGGTACCCCATGTTCAGCTCTCCAAATGGGGGCACACGTCATTGCATCTTGAGCTCCAAAAGCACACTCCTCTTTTCAGCCCCACCGCCAAAAGGTACAGGCTTGCACAGAGCGTGTCTGCATTTGGACTGACGAACGTTCCCCAAAACAGAAGACAAAAAGCTGATTCCAGTCTTCTCCAAATTATTTCATATTAATAATGATTTGCATTAAAAATTAATTCCCTTTGACTGTGTTCACACCTCGGTGGTGTTTACTGAGTGAAAGCACGCTGGTAAATGTGTTTGCTGAAGAAACATTCCCTGCACTGGCAAATTTTAGGCAAATATTTGTGGTAAGCCATTTTCAAAACTGCAAACCCAAATATTTATCCCAGAAAAAAAGATTCTAGAAGTCCATTTAGAGGACAGAAACATACCACACAACCTCTGTTTCCACCAGCCTGACAGGCGCCCAGCAGCTCTGCCGACAAAGAATCCTTCAGAGGGGTACTGGGGACAGCTGATAAAACCCCAGCCTGCTTACAAGCAGACCAAAACCTGAAGGAGAGGACAGACAAAACTTATGAAGCAATCAACTCATGGCAATTATTTGCTCAGTGTACCCATTATATTTGGTGAAGTGAGGAAGTGCACACAAGGCCTGACACAGCTCCACTGAGGTTGAGGTGGAATGGGGTTTATTCCCTTCTGTTTCTGTGGCAAAAAACAGCAGCAGTGCTCCCTCAGATTGTGTTTTTGCAGGCTATATGCCCTCAGAAGGAGGGTCAGCTAGATGTTGGCCACTAGACCTCAATTAGATAGGAAAATACTATGTCAATGGAAAGTCATTCATAGCTGCAGAAATGCCCTTATGCCTGCACAAACCAGAGAAGAAGAAAGCAGCTTAGAAAGCAAATTTTCTACTAGATCCAAGCCAAGCATCTATAATATATGTTTTGTTTGGTATTTACACAGAATCTATCTGAAAACGAAGGTGCCTTTAGTTGCCAAGGGTAGCAGATGTGTTTTCTGCAATATACTGCCAAAAAGTAAGTTAAGAAAGGAGAAGAGGGAAGTTCAGCTCCTCCAGCATGGAGAGCATGGTGTCCAAATACTTCAAGTCAACCCACTTGCAACAAAATTTAAAGTATTTAGCTCAGACAGCTGAGAGTGCAGCTGATTATTTTTAATCTAGACAATAGCACGACGCCCAGATGGCAGCGGCAGAGCTCAGCCTTCCTGGAGCGTACTTTTGCCTGTCACCCATAAGGGATATGTGGGAACAGCCAGAAGACCTACCCTGGGCCAAGCCTGAGAAACTGCAGAGGCAGGTCTTGTTTGAGGACTTTAGTGCTGCCTCCTCCAAATAAACTGGGTGGTTCAGGCTACTGAACAACTTGATCCTGCAGCCCAGTCCTGCCTCACCAGTCCTCCCCAGGACTGGTCCTTCTTGTAGGCTCACCACAGAGGACAGGCAGGACTCACCTTTGGCACGATGTCCCCTGAGCACTGCACATTTCCTTCCAGTTCAGTACCTCGATGGGAGGGCAGAAGGAAATCTGCATTGCTATCAGCCTGGTGCAAGAGACGTGATGCACTCTTAAAAAACAAAGGATTTTAATTTTTTGAGTTCTCAGCCTTTCTGTCTTTCATGACCTAAAATTTCATTCTCAAAGGACTTCCTTGAAGGCATTTTAAACAGAACTACACATAAAAAGCCCAAATGGCTGACAGAAGATCAATAGTGTTTTTCCCAATGCAACCTGTGAAAAACTGTATTTTTAACGTGCACTTTTAACCTCTCTCAGACTCCCCGTCTCAGTGACAACCACGTAGCATATGGTTCTAGTCGTCAGAAGAATTAAACAAGTATCTATGAAGATAATGAAGCAGTAAAACCCACAATAGAGATTAAACTCTCTGGAAACCTGTAAGTGGAAAAGGTATAGAACAATACTTCATTGCAAATTGGAAAACAATCAGAAGATAATTTTGTTTTAAAGCAGATGAGAATATGAAGACACTGTGAAATTGTAGAGGAAATTTTAATGTACGTAAGGCAGAGGAGTTGATCATCAAATACTGGGAGGGCTAACCTATGCTTGCCGAGGGAGCAGAGGGTGATCAGTACCAGCAGCAAAACATCCAGTCAGAACCTGCTGGGGGAACAAACTCTTGGTGCAGCAACAAGAGTTTGCCAGGCAAAGAAAGTTGCCCATTCTGGACCAGCATGCAGATCCTCCAGCAATGTGAGCACTGCAAAAAGTTCAATGCACTTAATGGGGAGCAGAAATACAGAGCTCAGGGGTGAGACAGGGGGTGCACCGTGCAGTTCTCATCATTTCAAGGACACAACACCATAAGTAGCCAGATGGGGAGAGAGGTTTGCATCCACAGCATGTTTTCTAGCAGCAGGCACAAGTCACAGGACACGGTATCTTTGCAGAGGCCACGTTTGTGCAAAATTCTTGTGGGAGAGAGGCAGAGTCTGGCCCCTGCCTATTGCCCGTGGTGCAATCTCAGATGGGAGGGACTAACCTGAACTCCAACGTGACTTCAAGTGGCACGCTGTCAGACAGAATGCTGCACCATCTGCAGGGACATCCCCTGAACCACAGCATGGCAGAGAGCCTCTCTGAGTACCCATGGATGGCACACAGCTGAGAATTCCCCTTTTCCTGTTGGCCCTGGGAGGGGAAGAAGCACACAAGCATGACTTTCTGAAGATTTTGCAGAAACCTATGCACCAGTTGTGCTGCATGAAAATTCTCATGTCAGAGCTCTGGAAAGGTTGCTAATTTTGCTAAGACTGAGAAGGAAAAGCCATAGCACCTGAGTGATGCAAGAGCCACAAAAACTTCTGTACTGCAATATCATAAAAACTGTATTTTAGCCTCTGATAAAGGCTCCCAGCTTTGCAAAGCATTGCATACATTAATAAGCCTAATTAATAAGCCATTCATTTGTGAGTCTCTGTAGCCTAATCATTAACATTTGCAATTAATGCAAATGTCATTCACTATGGTTGCACCTACATGACCTTTTTTTGTCACAAAATCTGGGGTTCCTAAGGGATCATGGTGTACTCTGCTCTCACTGGGCCTGGGTTTTCCTTGAGAGACTAATGTGCACTAGTTTCATCCTGAGAAAACCTGTCCTCAGGCTCAGGAACCCAGAAGTGATGCTACATTCAATGATATGCTATATGCAAGGACAGAAAACCTCACCAAATGCCCCACAAGCCCATGCAGAAAGGTGGACTCTCAAAAGCACTTTCCATTGCAGGCCAGCAAAGAGAATAAAAACATGCTTTCTTTATTGCTTCACAAGGGATGGATGCTATTGAAAAAGGAGTAGCCAATAACAGTAGTAGCAGCAGACAATACTTTCTGGGACTAAACTGTGAAGAAATATTTGCAGGAAACTGCACATTGATTCTGACTCTGCAAGCCTCAGAGATTTTTCCTGGTTGTGAGTCCAAGCTTCCATCTCCACCCCACCAAAGCTGATGGAAATGGACAGTGCTGGCTATTCAAGAAGCTCTTGTTTTCAGAGAAAGAAAAATGACAGGAGAAACGTTTATATCAGCACAATCATTCCTTTGGCTCTTTCACCCTCGTTCCCCCAGTCCTGGCTATTAAACAGATCGCTCTAGCTAGAAAGCTCTTCATACAAATTCCTTACCTATACACTACTGCTGACTGTTTGATGATGCTGTCGCCTTTCCAATGCCAAAATGTTTTTTCAAAAAAAATACAGGTATTTTTTTCTGATGACATACTATTTAACAAAAAAACATCAAACCTCCAACTTCAGATACAGCAGAAAACCATCATCCTGTGACCAAAAACCGCAGAATGCCTGAGGTAGGAAAATACTATTTATTCTTGTAATGGATTTTATGAACAAATCAAATAAGGTGAGATGTTTCTGAAAATTTGATCATTCATCACCAAAGCCTTTTCCCATCTTGTACTCATCATTTCTACTACCTGCCACTGCTGGAAATATGTCCTGTTCACAGAAACAGATAAAACACGCACACACTCACTTACTCATGTGTACACACTCCAAGCAAGTGCCTGGCCATCTTTGGAGAGCAGCAGATTTATAAAGATGCAAGGAACATTTAATCAGTCATTTTTATTTGCTTTTCTTTTAATTAAAAACTACTGCAGCTATGGAATGTGAACTTTTGCCTACTTCTTAAATGTCAGACTTAACCATTCTCCCTTCTTTTTCCCTCCATCTCAGAAATAGTCTTAATAAAGCTGCAGAGGACATGCATCATATTTCTCATGTTTGATTTTTGTCTGTCAGAATGGCAACAATTTTAGCATTACAGAGATATAAAAAAATCCCAAACACTTGAGTAAACTTATAATTCAGCTAACTCCATGCATTTTCTGAGACTGTAGGAAAGAAGATGCTGTGATCACAAAAAAAAAACAAGTGGTTTTAATTCTAGTAAAGTTTTGCACATGTGTATACATGTTTTTATGTGTGCATTTGAATGTCAGAAAATACCAGAAAAAAAGTTTTGGGTGTTGTGGGAATAAATTGTCAGCATTCTTGCTCATTTAAGGGCAGCCAAAAAAAGCGTATTCACAGAAATTTGGCAGCAATCCCTCATGGAGACAAATAAGTACATTACAAGACAGTGCTGTTCCCTTTCCACTGTGCAGCAATGTAGAATTTCACACTCAGTTCACATTGTAGAAGACTGAATAAAATTTATCAATGCTTGAAAGGTTCATTAAAAAGAAAAAGAGCAAAACTCAATCCTTTTTGCATGAGCACTCGAGGTTATCAGCTGGTGTGGGGAGGTGCTGTGGTGGGCTCCAAGAATGGAGCACAGCTCTGCTGGGCTGTACCATTACAGGCTGCTTTTTCTCCTCATCCAGCAATGTGGTCATTCCTGGAGTCACTCCATGGCTTGCCCTTGGGAACTTTCCCTCCGTTTTTAAGACTAAAGGCATATACTTTTCTGCCATATGTGGCCCTTGGGAATGAAAAAAATATTTTAAAAGTAAAGAGATGTAGAATTTCTCTCATTTACTTTTCACTACCCAGGTGGCCAGTGATCAAACATGACAGTTGACAGAAATGGTCTTTGGCCATCTACCATCCCGGATTTCCAAGCTGAATAGAAGCAATGTTGCAACAATAAACAATTTCAAAACAACTTACTTAAAATATCATGAGACTCTAGCTCCAAGATTACTGCCTCAAAAATAAAACCACTGAGGTTATTTTTCTCTCCTCTTACCCCAGCATCCTCTTTTTCCCCTTGCTCTGGGAAATGCTTTTCCTGCATCTTTCCTTCTTCCTTCTCTCTCAGGAGCTGTTTTATCTCCCTGGTGCACATAAATTTCCTTCTCAATATCATCTTACAGATTTTCTTTGTCTGCCTCACGAAAGTCTTAAAAGATACTCTCTCAGACATCAGTCTCCCTGGCCAGACCCTCTTCAGCTATTCTGCACCTCCAGAGACTCTCTGGACTTTGTGGCTTTTACAGATGTATTGGAACCGATTGCCTCTTTCTGGCTCCCTCAGGGAAGCCCTGCAGGGGTTTGTGGGGTAGTAAAAAAGCTGAGCTGCAAAATTTGGGAGGCAGAGGATCCCAAAGAAACACCAAGGTACATATATTCAACATCATTCTTCATATCATTCTTCATATTTAATAGCATCAGCTTTGCTAGAAGTCACCCTAAATCTTCACCGTATTTCAACTTTAATTTTTATATCATTGAGACACACAAAGATCTAAACTGAGAAAACATTCGGGTTGGACTCCAAAACTGGTCAAATATTTGTAGTCACATGACATTACAAGATAACACAAGTGTGAAATTTTTTTCAATAAATGATGTGTATTAAAACAAATTTTAAAAAATTTTAAAAAGGTAGAAGAAACCCCTAGGGTGACCATTACAATTTACTTTAAAATCTCAAAGACGTTAATGGCAATGGCTAGCCTGATTCTAATGCACTGGGAAATAACAAAAAAAATATATATAAAAGTTATGAATTGTGATAGTTTTAAGAAAATGGACCATTTTTCCCGGTAAGTGATTTGTTCGTGAAAATATTTCTCTCACTGCCCTTATACTGTAACAATATCAGATGGGCCAATCTGTTCAGGCACTATTGAAGGAGGAATTTTTTATCCTATTGTTTAAGTGTAATTCTGAAGTGGTTTCACAAACACACTCAGATACTACCAGATTGAGTGAGAGGCAATTTCTAAAATGGATGTGTTTTTTCCTTTTAGTATTATTACAAGATGGAGAGACAGGCTTGAAAAGGTACTTTGAATCCCCCCTGTGCCGTGATGAGATGAAGACCAGACACACTGCATTCAGAGCTTAAACCAAAGAGGCTTCATCTTCTTTTGTCTGTTAATTTTTGGCTTCATCTGGGTCAGATAGTCTGGGAACAGCCATACAGTCTGGAAAAGTTGCTGACAATCTGTTGAAGCTGGCGTAGCTTGGGTAATGCATTGGTATCACCGTGTATTGTTCCGGGAACTAGAGAGAATCTCTTCAGGACTACCTTTCTTTAAGTGAAGTCATGTTGATTGTTGGATTGAGCTTGGAGAACCACTGCTCTCATGGCACATTTGTCTTCAATAGCAGCTACTGCGTTAGAGGAATTTGCTGACAAAAGAGGTGCTATCCATTCTAGTAAAAGAAGGATGACCAGGACCATCCTGAGGGAGTAAGATCAACTGGCAGAGAACAGCCTGTGTCCATGAAATTGAATTCTCCTACCTTTTCAAAATGCATCCAAGTTGCCTGTTTCCACAGAGTGTCATTAGCAATGCTTGTTTCCCAGTACATACCCCATTAACTAAGCACTTCTTTCTACTGGCACCATAACATCTACCAAAAGACCAGTCACAGATAACCTGGATGATGTGCAGAACAACTATTTTTACCTACTCAGAGAAACTGAGGGGAAAAGCAGCACTACAACAAAGGCTTCTCAGAAGAATGCAAGACTACTGTGCGTGCAAGAAAGCTCTGGGAATTGCCAGCAGGCTCGAGGGCATCCTTGTGATGGCATAATTTCATTTATTTTTTTTCAGTCAATCATCACAAAGCACAACACTAAAGTGCAGTTCTACAATTCTAAGGTAAGTGTTGAGGTGCTGTATTTGCTGGTTGCCAGTGGAAACACTCTCATGAGCATCAACACAGACATAGTGTTGCATGACAAGTTTATCCTCTGTCCCATGCTTTCTGCAAATGTGGCATCATTCCTGCAGCTTTCACCAATACAGACATTGTGGAATCACGGGAGACAGAGCTGGAAAACACCTTGAGATGTCCCAGGGTAGGACAAGCTGTATCTCAATGCCATTCCTCAATTCCAAGGGTTGCTTGTCTCCCCTGCTCTGAAAAACACCTCACCTAGGAGGATGGCTCCCCATCTCCACTTCTTGTCCAGCTCCTCACTATCCTCATATTTTCTCTTGCTTTCTCTCCCAGGTCCTTCTCTCTGCAGCTTATGACCACTGCTTCTTGCTTTGCCTGCCAGAGATGTAGAGAACAGATCATTCCTGTCTCTTTCCACTTGAAAACTGTTATCCTGTCCCATTTCCTCCATCAACCTGCTCTCCCTTAGAGTAAGTAACCCAAATCTTTGCCTTTTTTCTTCCTAGGCTATGTGTTTAGATCACGCTTTTTAAATAACTTAATCTTTCCTTCATCCTCTCCAAGTGATCAATGGCTTTCATGAAGCACAGTGCCAGACACTGGACATGAAATAGCTTTAGCAGTGGAAGCATCATTTCATGTCTTTGTTGTTTACTCGTCACCGGGTGGACTTTCTCCTCTTCACAGCAGGCTGACATTGTTCACATCTGCTTGGCTTGTGATCCAACATCGCTCTGAGATCCTTCCTGGAAGAAACCAACAGTTTGTCACCCCTTATTTAATTAATGATTTTTTGTTGCTCCCTACCTTGCACCAGGCACTGTGGAATTTCATCTTATATTTAGGAAAAATCTTCAGTTTTTCAGAATTGCTTGTAATTCTGACTCTTTCCCTGTTGTGCTTGCAGTCTTTCTCAGATTTGTTTTAGCTTCAGGCTTGCTAAGCCTCCCATGATCCAGGTCATTAAGAGAGCATTGGATGAAAGTGGATGGAGAACAGGCACTTGTGAACTATTCACAAGGCAAGATTTCTAAAATGATGGCACTTTATCACAGTCCCATAATACATATTTTGACATTCCTTTCCCCCTTTTGCTATCAACCACCACTCTTCTAGGCTGTGAGTTTCAAATTTCCTCCTACACAAAGGCTGTAATAAGATCCTAGAAAGCATTTTCTAATTGATAACTCTGAACTTCAGCCAGGAATAAAAATCTGAGATCTTTAAATTATCCTAATTGATATCTGTGGGGTTTCACACTACTGGACATTTTATATCTCTTGCAAATAAAAAAAAGTTCGAAAATCCTGTGGTCATCTTTCTGATGCTCTGCATCCCCTTGCTGAAGGTGAATTTTGTGCACATTGTGGCTTAACAGCGTATTATTTATCTTTTAATTTTTTGGCTGGCACAAACTTGCTTCTTTTTTCCCCTGTGCTGCATTTCTTACAACCTGAATCTTACAATCTGAAGCAGTTCTGTGTGTTAAAGGTCTGTGACACACAGGTAGCACATTCCTTGTTTTGAGCACTGCTGTGAGTCAGAAACTCTTTAGTTTCAATCCTGATTTTGCTATATAGGCAGCTGCATACATCTAGGAAGATATTTTAGCTCCCTACCTTGTTTTAGTACCAGCCAGTGCTAAAACAACCCAGCAGACAACATTGTCTTCCTTGCTTTCAGTGAAAGTCCAAAATTAATACCCGCAGTGAATTGCACCCAGCTAAATGCACTTAGCTACAATTATTCTTTCAGGTTTTCAGTGCAAATTTACAAACAACATCTTGGAAATAGGCTACCAGATCTTCAGCTGGTGTAACCGTGCAGCTCCACAGATGGCCAGGAGAACTGTTCACGAAGGCATTATGTTATCGAACTGTATTATATTATCGGGTTCTGTAAATCCTCTTTGACAAGATCTGCCATAAAACCAGTTTCTGCACCCCTGAGCTTTATTGCAAAACACCTGCATTTAAACTTCTTTCTTCTGCTGAGGGCAAAATATTTTAGAAGCTGAATCTCTTAATGGAATTGATGTATCAAGAAGAGCAGGTGGATTTCTTGAAAAAAAAAATTAAAAAGCAAACAAAGGGAAAGGAAGCAAAGGAAGGAAAGTATAGCTTTACTAAAAAAGCTTTCCTGTAACAGAAGACTAAAGAAATGCTATTAGAAATCAGATACAGGAAGATTAGGAGTTACAGAAACTGGAGGCAAAGAGAATTAGAAGTAAAAGAACCAGAGCAGGAATACAATCACAAAGGTCAATTGATAAAATACGTAGCAAGGGCTGAACCAACACCAATCAATACCACTCAGTATGAACTGGATCACAGCCTAATAACCACATCACATCCACTTCACGGTGCTATCTATCACAGCACAGCAGGAGGCACTGTCCAGTCCACTTTCTTCACACTCACACGGACTGGCCTTGCCAAATGGTCCAGAAGAGCAAGGTGGGATGTATTTCACCCTTGGTGCTCTGCCTCCAGTACTGAAAAATGCCTAAAAAATGCAACACCACAGATCTACAGTCCCCAAAGCAAGATGGAGCTAGGAAGAGCGCCTCTGAGTGCACTGCCTGCCACACCTTCCAGCTGAGAGGCAGTCCATGGAAGGGAGCATCCTGATGCAGTTCCCTGCTGTGCACAGGGGGTGCACCCTGCTCATCACCGCAGGAAGAACAAAACAGGCTTTTTCTCCCCTGCCTTGCCCTCTGAGTCAATCCCAGGGTTCCTCTGCAGGCTCCATCTCCTGAACAGCATGCAGGTCAGCAGGGAAATCCCTATACCCAGCAAGATTTGGTCACAGTGACTCCATTCCCAGGTCAGCTCTGGAGTAAAAACTCTGCCTTCTCCATTTAGGAGGATGAACTCACATAGAAAATAAGTAGAAATTGGACTGAGAAGAGGCTTAATATCTAATGGTGAGATCAAAGTCAAGTCTTTTTACAACATATTATGGAAAAATCTTGGCCCCTTTCAAAAGGCCCAAGAATTCATCGTGAGCCTTGATATAATGCTTAAGATGCTTGACCTGCATCTTTGCCAAAATGCAGGTGGATCTCATTCAAAATTTTTATAAGGAGAGATAATCAGCAGTATATGCTCCGTGAAGATACTGCGCTATTGCTTCAATGTGACAGCACATTTGGGGCAGGTTGCAGTTACTACTGCTGAAAGAAAAAGATGAAAAACCTTGCTCTTTCTCCAGTTACCCTTATTCCAGAGAAGTACTGGATGTTTAATGGTTTCTTATCTATACAAAGCCACAGAAAATCACCTCTTCATCCTAAAGCCTGCCCTGAGCCTGGAGGCTCCTTAGGCCAGCGCCACCCCAGCATGCCGGTGCCTGCTGCTGGCGGGAGGGCCGGGGCTGGCGCTGCAGCTGCTGCCGCTCGCTCCCCTGCCCGAGCGGAGCCTGGGGCAGCGCAGCCAGGCACGGCACGGGGCGCCTGGCACGGATCCGGAGCCAGCCTCGGCTCCAACACCTGTGGATCCGCTGGAGATGACTGCAGCCCCTCGGGCAGCTCGCCTGCCAATGCAGCACACGCAGATGCTATCGAAGCAGTAGCCCTACGAAAGACTGGGAACTGATTTCCTTGGTTTTCTCCACACCTTTTCCCTGTCTTTCAGCTGGTCCCGTGCCTGGGACAACACCTTTTCTTAAAGCGTGTGTTCTCCTCTTGCTTGTTTTGATTTTACATTTTGAAGAGGTTAATCATCACTGTCTGACAGATATACCAAATTCAAGATTCTGAGAAGTCTTCAGGTTAACTCCTTTTCTAAGAAAATTAAATGTATATTTAAGCCTCACATTTCAAAACATTTCATCTCACCAAAAACATCTTTCACAATTTTAACTGGTTGAAGCATGACCAACCAGCAAAGCAGGCTTACAGCACTCCTAGACTGTTATAGTCCTTCTTCATAGCATAACTAAACTTTCAAGAAAAATTCTCTACCACAGTTTTTCTTTTTCATTTTCAGTAGCAACGTGCTATATAACTTAGAGCACACTTTTTAAGACTACCATGCACTGCTTATATATTATATATACTAATATTATATATACTCATACAACACTTATACCAGGATGTCACAAATATAAAGAAATAAATCTTACCACATATGTTTACAGAGCTGTTTGCAAGATTTTGGAGTCTAATTAACTGAAAGTTCTCCTCAAGTGAGAAAATTAAAAATCACAGGGAGATTGAGAAGTGGCACAGGAGTGGAATTGTCTCAGGAAATTAATCAAAATGTGCATAACCAATTATTTAACAGATATTACTTCTTCTAATTATAGCCAGATATCGCAGCTGACAGAGAAGGTAAGGTAGCTTTTTACATAACAGCAGAGCACAGGACATCTGTCACCGAAATCTATTCCACAGCTAATTCTCTTAGTATCTCACTTAAGGCTGTCTCTGATCAAAATCATAGAAAAATAACTCTGTACATTTTCTATTCTGTGGCTTTGTAAGCAAATGAAGTCCACAACCTGCTAAGTCTGGAAAATACTGCCCTGTGTGCTCAACTACTGGCCCACATTCATGGAGAAATCCAGCTGAGATTGGTATCTTGACCCATGCCCAGCTTGTGCTTGCAATAGGCTTTTGTGCCCACATTATCCTACACCACTTGAAAACACAAAACAACGTTGGTGAGTTTCTAACATCCATTATTTCATCATTTTATGTGCTGTTAATCTTCAGGGCTGAGGATGACTTTGTTTTGTTCCAGAGTCATCAAACTAAACTCAGTCCTCTGGGGTTAATTCATCACCAGCAATGCTGGCAAGATTTTTATGCTGCTCCAAATACTGCCAGTGTACAGTTCAAACACACATATATCTGTGTTCTCACATGCCCACACGCACGTAAATGTGTGTGTATATAAACTTATGGGTACACACACACAGAGAAACAAGCACAGTTTCATCATGCTTTCCTTTAAAAATAATTTTAGCCAGTGGCATTGCAAAATCTGCCTGGCCTATAACCAGGAGCCTGCACCTGCACAGCTCCCAGTTGCAGAACCCATCCTGTAATTGTTAAGCAATTTGCCTGTTAAACACCACTGGCAAGAGTCTGGCAGATCTTACGCTCAAAAAAACCCAGTATTTGTTTGGCTCGTATGTTACTAAGACACTGCACTCTTGCTCAGACCATCTAGAAAGCTGCCGTTGTCATTCTGGCAAGAGGTTTTGCTTTTCCCTTTAAATTAATGAAACATTCCTTTACATGCAAGGAGCACAGCTCAGAAGTACCAAATCCTTCCTAAAATGATGTTTCTATCCTAGACGTGCTTCCTATATTTGGAGACGTAGGAAGGAGCAGGGCTCATCGTTCCCTATTCCCACTCCTACTCTTTGAAAGAGGAGCTGACTCTGGAAAAGGAGGTCCAGGATTTTTCCCCTGGAGAAAACAATTACTTTCTATTTCTCCTCACTTCACTCTCTTGCCGGACTTTTAGTTACTCCTTCACTAATGTTAGCATATCCCTCCTGGTCAATGCAGCTGGCATGGGCAAGAGCAGTGAAATGCACTGCAGCTCAATATATGACAGCAGTCAGACTAAAGATGACCCGCAGACTTTGGGTTCCCACGGCTCTCTAAAAACCACATTGCTCTGCCTTCACTGCTACTGCCCTGTTAACACATGCTACTTATTGGTGGGGTGCAGAAAAACATATCCAAAGCCACCAGCAAAACCAAGATTTGCATAAGCACTGTAAAAGGACTGCAAATAAAGGCTCTCAAGGATGTCAGGGAACTGCTGGCAGAAGAGGTATTGAGGTGAGGGCTGAGAAACATTTTCCATTCATTTGATTCCTCAGGCTCCAAGAAAGCAGAATTACTTATTTAGAAAAACAAAAATCTTGATCAAAACTATTCGACTGGATACCTGGCTATCCATTATACGTAATGTCCAAGGCACTACATTTTGGCTTCCTGCTCAGCTCAAAAACAGACAAAAAAAATTAGTCATGTTCTCCATTTCCTTGAGCTTCTCTTTCTGGATTCCTCCCCTTTCTTTCTGGGTAGAACAGAGAAAGATCAAAAATAAGCAAGTGTGCAGACCTCTGTCGAAAATTTTTACGTTTTTTCAGTTTTTTCTGAAAAATAAAATCACAATCCAACTCACTGTCTAGAAGTACATCTGCTAACCTGAAACATTTGTCCTCTCCAGTCAGAACAGGGCAATAGGTTAACAGATTAACCCTCTAGAGGTGCCAGACTCAGATACACACCCTGGACAAGATAAAACAGACTTTGGAGATGCCTCTCTCTCCAAAGTTAACTGTAGGAGTATCCTGGAAAACTTTGGTTCATGTACATTTATAAGGGCAGTAATATATGAACGACTGGCAGTGAAAGAGCAGAAGTCGGTGAGAGGGGTCCTGCCTTAAATATCTTGTGGCAAGCATAAAGCACACACAGAGAGGCATGGCAAGTCTGGAGTGCTGATTGCTATAGAAACCATAGTACCATTTCTGTGTCTTAATTTTTATTTCTCCTTAAAATTGGCATAAGTAAAAATCTGGACTACCAGTCCTTTCCTTTGTGGTTTGTTTTTTTTACCGGAAGAAATTTTAAGGCCATTCTTTGCTTTCTTTACGATTTCTCCCTGCACACACACCAGATGAAAAGCTTTCTACCCATGCCATTAATCTGCAGGTGCTTTAGTGAGGAGTTGATGTGCAGGTTTAACAAACTACTGAAGATCAGTGCTTGAAAAATGAGGACCATTATTATTCCATGCCTTGCAGATTATGAACTGATAGCTGTAGCCTCCATCCTTTGCTTGTGCTTCATAACTTGGAAATCTCTGCACATTCAGAGAAGCATTCAGTTAAAACGGAAATGGATTTCTCTGTCTAATTAGACTAAGTGCTCTCTCCTAGCCTTTGTCCTTGTCTTTCTGGGATCTCATTTACAGTGCTATTTAAAAGGAGCCACATCTGTTACAATGAGCTGTCTGTCAACTAAACATCCCATATCAGACACCATTTTCTCTCACCTTTTACTTATACTTTTCAATAACAAGATGATAGATGCAGATTTTAGTCAGCAGTTTTTTAAAACCGCTGAAAGGAAAGTCTGCCCTCCTCCCTGTTCTCTTCCAGCTTGCAATATGGTCCTGATTTAGAGACACCATGAACACTGAATTAAAAACCTGGATTAGTTTGGCCTCTAAGTTTGCTTTTATTTAGACCACTAAAATAAAAATCATCTTGGTCTTTGCATGTTTTAATTGAAAATACTGCTAATCGCTCAGTAGCAACAGACATATGCCTCACTGTAAATTTTACATTCACCCCTAGCAGCTGCAGCTGGTGTTGATTTAGTGTTACCCTGATAACCCTGCTGGGTGGTTTTTTACTTGATTTACATTCCCTGTGAAGGGTGGAGGTAACATTTCTGAGAGTGTGAAAACAAAGTGACCTTAGAGCTAAACTCTCTTTCCTACAAGCAGCAAAGCAGTATTTTTTACCATCTGACCTTTAAAAGTGAAATTCCAAGGGTCATCCTGAGCAACTCTGCTGCAATAATGTTTTAATCTACCATCCACAAACATTCAGGGTCAGCTCTGAATGTTTGTTCATTACTTTGATTTTCCTCCACTGGTGTTTCTTGCACATGCCCACGGGAAGACAAACACAGCCCAAGGGAAGGAGGGATGCATGGCTGGCTGGCTACAGGTGTGGGTCTGCCTTGGGGACACAAACACACCCAGTACCATGCTAAAAGCTGCTGTGTCACCTCCAAGCCACTCAACCATGTTTTCCAGCCCAGTGCTGGGCAGAGAAGTTAACCTGGGTCCTGCAGCCTCATCAAGGCTTAGCTCAGGGCAGCAATCACGCTGCTCAGGCAGGGGCTGCCACAAGGACTCGGCTGCAATTTTCAGGCTGGGTGTTCTCTCCACAGCAGCTCACTGTGCTGCTTTTTATAAGACAGCTCTTTCTTGTGGCTCTCTTGTGTATTGAAGCTGTGTATTCTTAGTATTTGTTGGGCCCGGTTCATCAGTGATCTGGTTTCACTAGGCCTTCAGAGACTCAGTCATGACACAAATATGATTAATTGTAACAATAAAATCCTTTGTCTGAACTACCTGTGTATCATTTGTAATGGATAGCTGGTCACTTTACTCTGAAAGTTTAGCATTCTCCAAGGGAAAGAACAATTTACTTTTTTTTTATCCATTCCCTATAAGTGTGTCATCAGTTACTTGCTGCTCTCTGGTGTACAAATTATTGTGGATCTGAAGCCTAAGTTTTAGTCTAACATTTCAGTCTCAGTTGAAAAGCAGACATTGCCCTTCCTCCATAAGTTGTATATTGAAAGCCAATCTTAACATTTCATGTGGAAACTGTGAGAAGAGTGAGCAGAAACACACCTCAGTCCTTACAAAGACCAAGGTGTGCCTCTGCCTGAGTGAAACAGCTGTGGCAATAGGTGGGACCAACATGTTGCTAACTGCTTCTTTATGTCATTTTGCACCATTTCCCTTTCAGGCAACAAAACTCCATTGGCACCAACTGCTGCTAAACATCTAATGTTTCGAAAGATTTGGCCTTTTTGACTGCAGAAGGATTTAAATTAAATTTTGACACATCATCTTAGCATACCCCTTAATACCTCTAGCTCTGGTTTACACCACAAGGAGGGTATGATAGATGCAGCCCTTATCTGATCTGAGCCAGCCACAAAGCAGGCAGTCTTTGAGGCTTTTTATCTTACAATACAGATACCTTCTCTTGGATTGTATTTTGTCTTTGCCAAGTTTAGTGTGAAGCACAGCGTACAGCCAGAGGGAACAAAATCAATGTTTTTAAAACCATGTTCTTTAATGAGCCTGCCCCAAATTAAAACAGCCTCTGTTATAACTTCAAAAACCTTCCCACTTCTCAGAGATACACTCACTGCATATATCTCAGAAGCAAAGTTCATGCCAAAGGGCTTTTTATACTCTTTTTTTTTTCTAGCTTAGCTGCCAAATGCTGCATTAACTCAGTGACTGAAATGCTGACTCATCAGACCCTACTCATCAGAAATGACTGTGTGCTCTCAAATAGAGGTTGCTTTCTTTTCTGAGAGTTTAGATGCCTCTTCTGACAAGTTTCAAGCTTTATGGCCTCAAAAGATATTTTATTCTTATTTGATTCTGAATTGCCACCATAGAGTTAGACCTGTTGGCTACCCTTTCAAACCCTCTCATGTCTGGACCGACATGATATTATTATTACTATTATTATTACTATTGTTGTTGTTTATGTTTAATATTTTTATTGTTGAATTAAATTATTTGCTCTGGTGTTTTTATAAAGTTTTCTCATTTGAAACCTGGATCACAGGTTGTTGCTATCTATCCATCTTGTGAGGGATGTTTCCTTCAAGGGACCCCAGCTCAGCAGGCACACATTCTTTAATTGAAACCAATTTACGGTGCCATCAGCTCCCTATATTTTCAGATTTCACTGAAATCACAGGATTTCAGCAGGAAGTTGGAAGTAAAGAAAAAATTAACACAGGAGCAGAAATAATGAGAGAATGGCACAATGATGCTGAAATCACAGGAAACAGTATTGTTTGGGTAGTTCAAGGCAAAATTAATTTGCTGGACAGAGACAGATGATGTGGCCCAAAGTGTGTCTAGTGGGGGGCAAAATCACCTTGCTCAATAAATATAAGAGACCTGAAAGTACTAATTTTCTCACATACATTTGGTAAATGCAGTTTAGAAAAAAAATTACCACTTTTTAATCTCAAAAATGCCATAAAATTTACAACCTGACTTATGAATCTTAAGGGTTTGAGTCTGGCAGAATCTTTTCAGGTTGCTTCTCTGACCAATGAATCCAGAACAAACAGTTTAGATTAAATTCACTGCTAGGCAGACAGTATATAGAACATAGAATATGATAAATTTCATAACATGAGAAGAAACAAAACCCACATCTGATTCACACAAATCTGGTGATGAAGAGATTCCAGCAAAATTTCATTTTTACATTCAAAGAGACTTGGGCTTGGCCTGAACCTGTTCAGATACATCTCCTGTTGCTATGTACAATGTTATCAAGTGATAGTGGTTTTTAAAACATTGTAATTCCCCTTACACTGGTATTTTATGGGCTGAAGTCCCATGATCCCTCATGCAGCTGTCAAAACCTCCAACTTTCCCAGGACAACTGTTTCAGTTTATTTAAGTGCTGTCAGTGCCAAAATCTGGGGCATTCTGGAAATCTGATGGTAGCATAAAATAAACTGAAGCTGAGTGTCAGAAAAAAATGGAACAGGGAATATATTACTCACTGACTGAGTTAATAAGAAAATGAATTATATAATAAAAAACCTTCTTTGAAAAGAACAAGCCACTACCAGAATTTTTAGTTCTACTGCAAAACTCAGTAGTGAAAGGCTACAAAAAGTAGGCACTTCACCCCAGAACTGAGGGCTGGCTTCGCACCACTGTGCAAACACAGCTTTTGCCACAGAACAGTCATGTCCTTTTATGGCTTAATAAACATGGCAGTCATCCAGTCACGTCCCATGCATGCCAAACCTTTACTTTCCATACTCAGCCCTCCCCGTCAAAGACTTTTTTTCACTGCTGAGACCCCATCTGCAGTGCTGCATCCAGCTCTGGGGTCCCCAGCACAGGAAGGACATGGACCTGTTGGAGCGAGTCCAGGTGACTGACACCAAAATGATCAGAGGGGTGAAGCACCTCTCCTATGAGGAAAGCCTGAGAGAATTCAGATTTTTCAGCCTGGAGAAGAGATGGCTTCAGGGTGAACTAATTGTGGCTTTCCAGTACCTAGGGAGCCTACATAAAAGATGGAGAGGGATTTTTTACGAGGGCAAGTAGTGACAGGACAAGGGAGAATGGATTCAAGCTGCAAGTAGGTTTAGATGAGATATTGGGAAAAACCCCTTTTGTCAGGGTTGTGAGGCACTGGAAAAGGTTGCCCAGAGAAGTTGTGGATGCCCCATCCCTGAAAGTATTTAAGGCCAGCTGTCTAAAGCCAGGATGGGGCTCTGAGCAATCTGGTCTAGTGGAAGCTCTCCCTGCCCCTGGAGGGGCCATTGGAACTGGATGCTCTTTAAGGTCTTTTCCAACCCAGGACATTCCACAATTCTATGACTTGCTGTGAATTCTATAGGGCCATTTGCAAGGATGGGAGAGATACCAATATCTGACCCTAAAGGACCCAAGTATGACAAGCAAAAAATTAGCAGGTCTGAGAAAGATAAGAAGAGCAAAGACAAAGGTCATAACTGAAGTTTACGAAAGCCTTTTCTCCTTGTAGGTTTGCTTGCGACTTGCTTGAGAAGAACCTGGTCCACCCCAGTGGCAGAGGGGCACTTTGGAAGTCAGTGCTGGAAGGTAGTGATTGGATCAGCCAAGAGGCCACATATCATAAGGCTTTTCCACTGCATCTTTTAGATTTGCTGGCCTGCTGGGCTGCACAGCTTTTCTGAAACAAAATGTAGCATCCAAAGAAAGCACACTGATCAGTCTTAAGGTAAATGCAGGGTTACAGACTTAGTTTTCAAAGTTTCCTTTCAATTTATTGTAAAAAAAAACTAAATTGGTGCTACCAAATTTAATGACAAGGCTACCCTGCTGAGTTTGGAGCCCAGAAAGCTATTGTCTCCCTGGTCTATGTATCCTAGACTGTGCTAATGTTTCCTATAATGCGGCTAATAACCAACCATCAGCAATAAATGCCTTGTCATCTCATTGTTGCACACAGCAATAGCTGGAGCAGTGATACTGACAAATGAACCTGTGTAATCACTTCAGATTTCTTTGTTACATTTCACAGTGTGAAGACTGCTTCTGCTCAGCACGTCACAAAAAAACAAACAAGAGCTATGGCTGTCTCTTCCATCAATCTCAGCTTATTTTTGTCAGTCCTCTGCCTGCACAACCACAACCCCACCACTGTTTGACAGTGAATGGGAGAACTGAGGGTTTGAGGAAGGGAAGATGGATGGTGGTCAGAGCGAGACAGATGGACCTCTGCACTCTCCCTTCTCCTCTGTAAACATTTTTTGCCTTGAGAGAGCAAGCAGGCAGGGGGAAACTGAACTTTTTTCCAAGGCTGCTTCATATGGAAAAAGAGAAAAGTGGGAAGGGGGGGACTCTCATTAAAATCCAGTCGAGTCTGCCATTTTCTCTTTTACCTTTTCAATCTTTTTATAGTTTCAAATCATTAACTATCAGCGTGAAGCTCAAAGGTAGCAGTAGCCGTCTATGAAACAGTGACACATTTGACAATAATGCTTTTGAAGAGCTTGTCACATCCTCTTCCCAAATCAGTCTCATTAATGCTCAGACTGTCTTCTCTTTTCTCCCTGCTTCTTTTCTCCTGATTTCTCTCTAATTAGCTTGTTTTTTTATGCTCCCTTGTTCCACAGTTTGAGTTTAAAAAAAAAAGAAAAAAGAAAAAAAAGAAAGGAGGTGGATGTCATTTCCATGAACCCCAAGGCCAAGTTAATCAGCAGAATTAATGACTCTATTACCCATTAGACTTGGGGCTATGGTGCTGGTATGGCAGCACCCAGTGTTCTTCAATCCCATGCTTCTTCACTTTGCTCTCACAAATGTAAACTTTTGCTGCCTCCTGCAAGCACCCTCCCTGATCCAGCCAGCCCATCACACTCCCCTTTGTCACAGCAGCTGCCATGACCCCAGAGGCAGCCTGGGCACACCGCTGCTGCCCTCCAGTACCTCTGCAACAGGGAAGGGAGAAAAACTTAACATCTGGAAAAAAGGAGATGGGGAAAAGTGAAGTGGTATTACTTTTTCTTCTTCCTTTGTCACATTTATCTCCACAGCACCATGCCCAAGGTGTGTCAGTCCCACTCCAGGCAGATGCTTTGGGCTCCTGACTTGGAAAAGTGGATGGCAGATCTCAGTGCTTCAAACCCAGGGTGAGGCACAAGGGTCTGCAAAATAGGATGCCTGCAGGACTTACCTCCTCCAAAGTGCTTTACATCTTCACAACCCACCCATGGAATAGGCAAAACATCACTTACCTTTTTGTGGAACAGAAATGGGAGCAGAAAGACAGACTTCAGTGCCAGGAACAACCAAAGGGTTAGAACTATCGAACTGAGATGTGAGCTCATGATGTCTGTGCCGTTGGAGGATGACCATGAGGATGGATGGCAGGGAAGAGCTTGCACAAGCTGGGAGTCCCTCTGTAAAACCAGTGAGTTCCCCAAAAGCCTTTTGCAGAGTTTATTTTGAGAATCCTGTCACAGCACAGAGAGCCTGAGCTGCCCTTATCAGCTACCCTGCTGAAGGGTGCCAGTCCTGGCTCTTCCATCACTGGGAGCAGCAGAGCAGAGGCATCCAAGACCCCTTGGCATGGGCAGCAGCATTGCATTTGAACTTGCTTTTTTATAACACCAGAGTGGCACCAGTGTGCAGATGAGGCCAGGATTCAAACTGGGTCACCAGGACAGTTTGCTCTGTCTGCTGTTCCTCGCTTTTAGGAACACTTTCACCTGGGAGAAAGTAATGATATTGTTTGCATCACTGTAGAGAGGACATGCAAAGGCCCTGAGCTGACAGAGGGTTGCTCTTTTTGTGTCACTGAGTTTTGCATGGAAAATTTGGGTAATTTTTTCTTCTGTTGATCCAATTGCCTGATCCACAGTTTTAATAATATTGTACTGCTACGGAGTCAAAATCCAGACAAAATACTGCTCCCCCATACTCACCTACCTCTGTTCAAGAAACAGTGATCAAGAAAAGGACATGATAAGAAAAGGCTTTGCTCAGCTTGAAGAATGAGAGGGGCTTAAATTGTCTTTCTGAGAGGATAACCTTATTTTCACTCTTGTAACCAAAATAAAACATGATCCCTAGGAATGATTTGCACTCCTGCTCTAGTCTGTAGCCATGCAGCCTTAAAAATCAGTGGCAGCTCTTCTTTGATCTTGCTAGGAATGGACTGACTTCTGGCAGGCATCTTGTGCTGAAGCAACGCAGCAGGGCATCATCTACTGGACTCAAATCTCCCAGAAGTCACAGCAGCCATCACAGAAATGTCTGAGCGCTTCTGAAAACACCTCAATCCTTTTAGCCTGGGTGATCCCTGTACTTTGAAGGAAACAGAAAATTGAGCTTCCCCTCACACCGTTTGCCCACTGTAGCCATTTTGCCAATAAAAAAGCAGCCTCTGCGCTGAGGTCAAAAGCCTCTCCCCACAGGAAAGTGCAGGATAACAAACCCAAGCCATATGAGGTACAAGCTGCTTTCATGGCAACTAGTGGGATATTTTCAACTACCAGAAATAGAAATAAAAGGCAAAAGGCAAATATTACGTGTCAATGCATCTGAGAGCACCTCGAAAAGACAGATATCCCTTCATACATGCACCCCATTAGCTCACTACACAGATTTCACACACAGAAAAATCGTGATGCAGCACAGATGCAAACCAGGGGCAGACAAGACTGAGCCCTCCTGCCGCTGCGCGCCCTCTTTCCCACGGAGGCGCGGATGTCATGGGGTGGCATTTCTCTGGGACCCTCCGAGACGTGTTTGTGGTGGGGGCGCGACACTCCCCTGGGACTGGGAACTCCTGAGCAGTCACCGATGGAACCAGCGCGATAAATGATGAGACGGGCCCTGCTTGCCGGTCCAAGGATCATTTATTATGGCTCAGATAAGGAGCGAAACATAAAGTGTCAAATACTTGAACCAAAGGCAGAGGCAGGGACAATGGATAAACGTGGAGTAAGGGGTTTTAAAGGGTAGGGCTAGGGTGGAGTTCAGGGCTGGAGAACCAATAACTAAGAGACAGGGGAGGAACACAAGGTGGGGATTATGATGTTGGGACTAATAAGAGGGTACAGGGGAGGGGAATAATCTAACTAAACAAATGGGGCATCTAGGGACACATAAATGACAGGGAATTCTCTGGAACAAGGGGTAGGAATGAGGGAAGATTGACAGCAGGGACCACCAATGCTTCAGGGGAAGGGGGCGGGGGGTCCTACTACACCCTCCCTTCTTTGCTGCAGAGCCCAGCATTTTAATGAAGGGGACAGAAATAGGACAAAGCCTCAAAGTGGCCATGTGTGGTTCCTGTTCCTCCAGGGAGCAAAAAGGATGGGAGCACGACCTCTTCCAACTCTGCTGCCTGCCCCGGACAAACTCAGCTTCTTGCCAGAGTTTTCCTGTGATAGCTTCATTATGGCCACCTTGGTGACCATAATGACCACTCCTGGTTTCCAGCTCTGTCCCTGGCCATTTCTCTCTCTGAGTATTCAGCAGTGCTGATTTGGGTGCCATGGCTCACTCCTGCGCCACATCCTCTTCCACTCAGGTGTGAAGGTTTACTCTGCAGCAGCTTGCATGCTTGCACCAGCTGCTTACACAAGTGCTGAGCAAAGGCCGTGGTGAGCCCCAGCATGCCAGCTTCTTTCTGTGGGTTGTAGCCAGGTGGAGGGTGGTCTCATCTCCCAAGTGCCAGCAACAGGAAATTGCCTCAAGTTGTTCCAGGAGAGGTTTAGATTGAATCTTAGGGGCAAAAGGTTCTCAGAAAGAGCTGTCAAGCACTGGGACAGGCTGCCCAGATAAATAATTGAGTCACCATCCCTTGAAGTCTTTAAAAGCCATGTATTTGTGGCCTTGAGGGACATGGTTTAGTGAGGGATCTGGCAGTGTTAGATTAATGTCTGGGCTCGATGGTCTTAGAAATCTTTTTCAACCTAAGCAATGCTATGAAAATTTTTCTTACATGAACTCCATAGTGCAGCAGAAAAAGTTGGCCTCAAATTTCCCTGTGAAACAGAGCGCAAAGTTACCTTGGCGGTCACCGAGGCAGAATAATAATCAGTGAAAAAATTAGGATAAAATCCATGAGTAAAAACCGAGAAATAGCCCAGCCAGTGATTAGCATTAGCGTGTATCCCACATGGAGCCATTATTTTGCCACCATATCTTTTCACGCGCTGTTGTTTCAGATTCACTGGACCAATGTGACTGAGCAACTGCTCCCCACACCCAAAACTAAACTGACCTGAGAGAACATCTTTGATTTTTGCCTGGCCTTAAATGCCTGCTCAAAATTCAGTGCTTTTTTACATATAGCTTTAATATGTGCTTTTCCAAAGTGCTCTCAACAGTAAATATAGCAGGCCAGGGATAAATTTGGCCCAGTGTGTTTAACCACATGCAATAGAGCTAAAGCACAGGAGACATCCTTGAGTTCCAACTCATCTGCCCCCCAAAATCCATAGTAATAATATTTTTATTCTAGCACTCATACCTGAAGGCCTCCAGGTACTTTAAAAAAATGTATAGAGTAGTAAAAACAATTTAGTCCCCAATACTTGCGTATTTTAATTAATGGGATATTATTATTCCTCTGTACACATATTGCTTTAGTCATCTACATTTTTATGCCCTTTCTTTTTACTGTACAACTGAATTCTTAACTATATTTATGGAACACTGTATTTTCCTTGTACACCTATGCACCTTATTTTTTATTCATAATCTCCCATTTCCTTTTAAGCTACTGATTGCAGTATATTTCTTTAAAAATCAATAGTAAAGCTTAAGCTCCAGATTTTGACTTTTTAAACTAGAGATCGCACAGGGCTAAGTAATGCTTTGTTTACACAAAAGAGTGAAGACAGGGTTTGGCCCAAGAATACATCACTCCAGGTACGAGGGAAACCATTAAGATTCACACTGCATCCTGCATCTCTGGCACACAAACAATGGGCAGACAGGTATCAGCCAACTCCACACTCGTTGTGAGGAGTATTCACTTTGCTAGCACAGACATCTCATTTATGATCAAAATTCCTTGTAGCAACCGGTTACACAAGGTCTTGCCAGTGTGCTTCAGCATTTCTCAAAGCACTTTCCTGGAAGCAAGGATGCTCTTAGTCCTTCCCAAGACCACTGTCCCCTCCAACAGCACCAACACAGGTTAGGTCTGCATGCAGCTGTCCAATACAGGAGTGCTGTGGCACCAATTATCTGCTTTGTAATCGACAGCATAGGATGTTTAAAAACATTACACTGCTCAGATTGGTGTTTTTCCACATCTTGTTCCTTTGAAGGGCTTTGCCAGAGAGGAAAACTGAGTACAGTTAATCTGAATTAACTGCTAAAATGGATTAGTTGAAAATGCATTAAATCTCTATGTACGTATTCTCCTTCAGAATTAACTTGGCCTTTATATGACTTATCTTACTTTACCTTAATTCTGAACAAGGACATCTACACAGGGATTTAATGGAATTTAATCAGTTCACTTTAAATTCAGATCATTTAGCTAGCTTGGGTTTCTTTTCTTCCACATGCGTCTGTAGACTAACCTATGACTCAACATCTCTGAGGAATGGCTGGCGGAGGGTAAGAATTTATACAGCATTGCAGCCATTTTCCTGAGACGTGGTGTCTGCTTCCTATTTTCACATACATGTATGCAGTCAAAAAGTCTGACAAAGCATCCGCGCGCCCTTGCAGTTTTCAAAGAAGCTTGCTTCTGAAAACAGCCAGGATCCTCTCCATCATAACCACACAAAGACACTCAGCAACAGCACTCAGGAAGTCAAGGTGGTTCTACCAGGGCTGGCACAAGACCCTCTTCCACGTAAAATTGAGATGTCAGGATGCGAGGGGGCACCTCTACCATTTTTTGTTCGTTGCCTCTAAGGACCAAGTCATGAGGAGACACAAACACTATTTCTTAGAGCAACTCCTATTCACCAAGCTGTTATTTCCAAGAGGACATGACACAGAGGTTTTTTTTATCTAGCAGCCATTCCAGCAAACAAAAAACAAATGTCCCCCTGGAGTTAGAGGAGATCAGTTCATCCCACTTGATTGTTTTTGGCAATGCGTAAATGCAGATCATTTAAGCTGTTCAAGAGGAACTACCATGTTCCTCTGACTTTCCTGTTCCAAAAGGGGGGAAAAATGAGCTGTGAATGCAAAACCTTGCTCTCTGCCTTACAGCTTTCTCTCTTTCCCCATATATTCATACCAATATACCTAAGCCACCCTCTTCTTCATTCAGTATATTTCTCTTCAGAAGTCACATATTCCACTGTTCATCTCCTAAGGGCAGCCAGAATATCACATGAAAGGGAGTTGTCATTTCTCCGCTATACCTTTGGGTTTCATATCATAATTCAGAAAGGCCCAGACAAGCCTGTAACCTGCAGGATTTTGCAAGATCTTCTTGCATGCTGTCTTTTCTAAAGACATTTGAAAACAAATCCTAAATACCACCCGCCTTGGTACATATGAGAAAAATATTTTTTGTTGGGTTTGAGATGGAGGAAGAGACATAAGTGAGAATCAGGAAGATGCTGCACTGGCTTAGAAACAAGTGAGGTGTAGGCTGTGTCACTGCCCTCTCACAACTTAGTCACTTAGACTGCATGAGGAAAGATGGAATTTGTACATGTCCAGCCACTGCTATCTAAAAAAAAAATTGGTTTGTCATGAACACCTGGACACATCTCACCAGGGCTCTCTGTCAAAGGTAGATAAGATTTATAAGCAGATGGGTTTGTTCCAGGTTTTATGTTTGTTCCTAAGGCAGTGGATCCATGTCTTTCTCTCTTCTGTTCCTCCATACAGAGTCAGGCAACAATTCCTCAATGTATTTACAGCACTGCTCTGTCCCTCTGCCTGCATCCGTCCTTGTCTCTTTGGCTCTACCATCATCTTCAAGCTCGTCATCGAGCTCTGTACACTAGAGGGGAACTGCCATGGATTATCCTTTCTCTGACATAAGTACAGAGCAGTCAAAAAAAATCCCATTGCTCTACTTTCAGGTCTTTCCCTTTTTCTGTTCAAATAATCAAAGCATTTGTTACTTTTGTTACTTCCCCTCTTGAGGCCTACAGACTCACCTCTGCAAGGGATATTGATCCTTTGCAGTGGCATCACCTCCTCTTCCTTCTAAGCACCTTCCTTCTAAGTTGTGATGTTGATCTCCAGCTTCATGCACCTCACAACTTTCATATGCACTCCAGCCTCCTGCTTCATCTCCTCCATGCTGGCACTGACACCAGCTTTGCTGTTTGCTCTTCAGCTTCTCATGATGTTTTAATGTGCTGACTAATACAGGTCTTTACACAAACACCCTCTCTACACCTGTCCACCAGGTTCATCCACCTCATTCAGTCATCCTCATTCCGCTTCTCTCTGCAGAGGAGTCCCACAAAACCAGCCCCTCAGCAATGGCTGGGGCAGCCACCAGCCAGATAAGGCAATCTGCAGCATTTTTATCGCAATTGCTATCAAAGCTTAGAATTCCTTCTCTCTTCTTTGCCCTTTCTCCCTTCTCTTAGGCTACACAAACTTGTAGCCCAAGAGGAGGGAAGGATATACATACTTCAAGCAAGGACTATAGCATCAAGCAAGCACTGCTTCTCCTGAGTCCCAGTTGCTCCCAGTGAAATGCAGACATTACGCATACAGCGTCTTCAAGCACTGGAAACACCCTGAATGTTAAGATAGGCATTGCCTTGTCTAACACACACACACACATTAGGTGCTCATGTAGCAAATAAGTGAGAGGCACTATTGAAGATACAGTTAGCAAATTGCCCTTTTTTCTTATATCTTGTTGCAGTAGGAATATCTGTCACTCTCTTAGTGGTTTGCTGCTTGGAGGGTGATTTTAATTAAAATGTAAAATGTCAAACATTAGTAAGAAGGAGGATAACCCTGTGGGGAGTGAGGATGAATCAAATTTATTAGTCACTGAGCAGCAGGCTGGTAGCCCTTCACTTGGAGGAATCTTAAAGGCAGTTAATGTGAAATAAAGAACTATTCTAATCTCCTCCTATTCAAACTAACCTTCTGAAAAACACTATCACAAGTTTCCACTAATTCCAGAAATTAAAGACAAATCTGCTGTAGAGATCAAAAAAGCCTCATTTTGTGTGTGTAAAAACCACAAAAAGTTAAGTCCCATTTATGAACTGTAAAGGAAAACGTCTCTCTTAGGGGCATTTCTCCCTGTCATAAAGAAATGGCTGTGTTAGCACTGTACACATTGTGCAACAGGATTGTTAGAGCCACTGGCATTTGGTAGCAAACATGAAAACCAACCCTTGGGACTATTTTTTAGGGAACTGTTTCCAAGAGCAGAATTTGCCAGTCCACAGTGCTCAGGAGCAAGGATGATTATAAAGCCCTCAGGAGCAGAGAAGGTCAGGACTGCAGCACATGCAGGCTCCCCCTGTCCTCATACTGGCCTGATAGTCTCTGTAGTTCTGCTTTACCCTGTTGCTGAATCCACTGGATGGTTCTGTCGTCCTTATCATCCACAAAAAAATAGTATCTCTGTCATTTTGCAACATTCCCTTTAAAAAAACATTTCCACTTACTTTTTACTTTGCTAATATAAAGTTAACAAACATTCTTATTTTATTTTTTTTCAAGTTTCAAATTTAATAGAGTCAAAGGAAGAGCAGAACAACATCCTGTCTATGCCATAAATAGACTGCCTTGTGGCTTATTCCCCATAAAGGTAGCTGAGAAGCTTATGGGGACTTTCAGAGCCCTTTGCCTAACGGAAAATGCACATAGTGACAAAGTTAATGCTGTCTTGCAAAAGAGGAGCTGTGGGTGGCGGACTCCGGGTAGATTTTGAGCTCTACAAATGGACGGTGGCATTTTCTCTGGGCACCTCTATGCATGGCAGAAGTCACAGATTTTGGTTGGCAATCAAGTCCTTGTGCTTATTTCCAGTCCCTGCACACTGTTTAGTCACAGGGGAGGCTACAAGCAGTACTCTCTGGTCATTCATGGTCCACATTCGGGCTGTGCCCTCCTTCATGCTAGGGCTAAGCTTCCTTTTGCAAAGGGGGAAATTCCCTTCCCTGAGAAGGCATCAGCTGCTAGAGAAGGAATCAAGGCAGCTGTCTCAACAGAGACATTAAATACAGGATAATTTTTGTACCATGGTTTCATAATGCAATGCTTTTATTTTTTTATGTATTTTTTTGAACTTATGATGGGGTGTAAAGTCTTGTGAACATTTTGAACAGCTTTTAGCTAAGAGTCCTTCAAATTAAACTGCTTGATTCAGCTTGAAATCTAATTCTATATGGCAGAAAAGACAGGCAGCATTTGGGAGGTGGGGGGAGAAAAAAAAAGAATAGAGCAACAATATAGAGCTTACAAATTACAACCAAGTGGAGCTGTCAATAAGATTTTGCTCACCATATTGTCACAGAATTTTCCTTCTGTGTCACGTTGGTCATTACTGTAACACTACATGAGAAATCACTCCATCTGTTAAAAAAGAAAAGAAAAGCAGCTGCTATCCTCCTGCAAAGATAGAATTAACAAATACACAGTAACTGTACTCCTTTAAACTTTTGCAGCCACAATTTTAGTCCCATTTCATTTGTTCCACACAAGCCACCAAGCAATTCCACTGCCATAGTAATAAGGCCCTCAAAAAGTTCAGTAACCAACACGAAAGGTGCTACCTATGGAAACTGTATGACTGTGATAGCTTTAGTTCTTGCTCTGGATGTTTGGAGGGCTTTGGATTTTCTCTGGTGGCAGGGAAGGGGAGTTGAACATTTTGGGGAGGGGAGCAGTAATCCAGTGATAGCAGGAGACTAGGAGAAATCTTCCTAGAGATTCAAGGTTATTTTGCTGACTTAGCTTGGCACTTGAAACAGGTGAGTCCCATTATGCCCAACGACATAAAATAAAAGCATTTGAATGCGTGAGGCAGGAGAGCCTGGATCAAGAGCAGCAGGCTACCAGCAGAGGCACTCAGGCTCAGGAGGAAGCCTGGGTTGGGATTTTATGGCTTGCCATTTACACTAAACAACACATGGAGCCCCCGGGAACAGGCTCCTTCAAGATCACAGCTAAGCTGTATATACCAGTAAAAGGGCTGGGTGCAATAGCACCTGTGTGCTGTAGTTTTCTGTTCCTACATTATGCTAGAGGGTAGCCTGTAACCTCTGCAATTCGGGGAACATCAATCCAAGATCAGGGAAACCCCAAATCAAACACCTAACAGAGAACAAATCCTAACAGTCACATTCCTCCCATGAAGGATGAGATCACTAAATATGACTTAACAGCAGCAAAACCAGACACAACAGCCAGTGCATTTGAATAGCTATTGAAGGACAAAGGCTGGTTTGGGTGTGATCAGGCAGGACTGTACTGGAGACAGCACATTCCAGGTAGATGGAGCTGCTTGTAACGTCTCAGGCAAGCTGCAGCCTGCCTGGGGGACACCCCTTCTTCTTCATGTTTGTGTGTGCCTCCTTGCCCTCCCCTCCCCTCAGGCTTGGCTCTGGATTTACACATCCCACCAATGTCTGCCTTCACACTGGCAGATCCTTGCACCAGCTTGAGCCGTGACCAGCCACGATCAAGAGCCATGGAGCAACCAGAGGGTGTTCAGACATGCCACCATGCTCATGTCACCCTTCTTACACTCTTCATGCAGCTGCTCTTGGCCAGGAATAGGGATAGGAGCCTTCTGAGAGGCACAAAGTTACAGTGAGTACAGCTGCCACCGTGCAAGGGTGACTTGTTTTTTGGCCTGGCAGGTTGCTCCAGCAAGCCTGAAGGGACGTCTATGCCGAAAGAGGAAATACAAGAGGCAAATGCAGCTCCAGCTGTTTGCACAGAAACCCCCAGTACTCAAAGAGAGTTCACTCCAGGAGCATTCCTGATCCATTTGCTATCCTGTAGGACTCTTCAGTTCACTAGGGAGTGATTTGCAACTATTTTGTGGCAGAAGGAATATGGCATTAGGCAGCATCATTCCAACAATCTGCAAGATGGCACTTTAATTTTCTGGAAAGAGTGAGCTTCGTTATAAGTGTGTAAGTTGTATCTGTGCATCTGGTCTGTTAATTCATCCAAAGGCTTCACCATTCTAATAGGCTCAATGGCTACTGTAGCTGGTAAGGTACCTCAAAATAATTATTAAAGGTACTCCATTAAATAGAGTATTATTTACTTTGTAGCAATACAAAAATCCAAGTGAGATCAGTGTTCCATTTCCTAGCACAAGTGATAAAAATCTAGTTCCAAAGAATTATTATGGAGAAGGCAAGTAATGGGAGAAGGGAAATTAAGACACAGAGATTTGAAGTACTACTTCAGCAGGGTAGTAAAGCAAAAAATGAAATTACCTGTTTTCACCCCACTGACACATTTATAAACAGGACCTTCATGTAAGTATCAATGTAAGGTATTCAAATAAACTGTACGGCTAGTAAAAGTCACCTGAAAAATTTTAAAAACAAGGGCCACACTAAAGATGATCGGGAATTTTTCAGAGCTTTGATCAAATGTCATCAGAAGGAAGTATGATTTTTTTCATTAAAACCCATTTGTTTCCAGAAAAGGAAAAAAAAAAGCAAAGCAAAACAAAGCAAAGCAAGAAAGAAAATTTGTCCTGCAGAAGTTTCCTCAAACCCTGGGTGAAATTTCTGGCCGTGTGTAGAGAAAGCCCTAAGTGACTAGAGCCCACTCTAAGATGATTCAAACCACAGACTGGCCCAAGGTTTCCTTCATACTGGAGCACCTTGTCATGGCAGGCCAAGTCCTCCTCATTTTCCCTGCACACTTTTGCAAGTGAATACAGCTGGGCTGATGCAGATCAGATTTTCTGTCCCCGTTCTGAACAGGACTAGAAGAAACATTATACAGGGACTTGCAGCCACAGGAGTCACCTGAATGGCTCTGGAGCCTCAAAATCAGCAGAGTAGTCAGATCTGCCTACCTCTGCTACATACATGCATGTGACAGAGCCACTGTCGTAGCATACATTGTGGATTTTAAACACAACAAAATATTCTGTAAGGGCTGCCTGACTTTCCAGCCTATTGTTTTTACCAGGGATAGGCCAAAGGGTTTGGATGCATGCAGGGATTTTAAATACCACAAAGTTTATTAGTACCATTTATGTGGCTTTGGTTCAAGCCAACCCGTTCTGACAAAAAAGGAAACTCTGGTTTTTTGAGGCAACACAACATGAAGGCATTCAATGCATCTGCCAGCCTGCCATCATGCAGTTTTTCAGTGTAAAGGGTCAGCAGAACCGCTGCACCACACATGAACTCTTACATAGCAATATTTATTGTGCAAATGAAAAACTGTTTTACACAGCATGCCCGACCAAGAGCTTGGCACCACAGCAAGAACTAGTCTCTATAGCAAACTGGATTTTATTGCAGGCTGAAAGACTCTTAAAGTCCTTGAATACAAAGAGCTCCATTTAGAAAGAAATTGCAGTGTGTAAATATAATCCACAATCAAGGCTCTCAGAGTCACAAAATAGCATGACTATATCTCTGATTACTAATTTAATCAGGCACCACAAGCACTTAAGTGAAGAACCCCAACCAGACAAAGGGAGCTCCTTACAGCTGTTTTTAGCAGGCTGTATTTTGCAATAAGCATGTGAGCACAGATCCCAGTTTGTAAGAGATCCCAGGTCTGAGGGGCAACATTTACCAAAACAAAGTGAGATTGCAGTGATGTGAATCACAGGAATCTGCACAGACCCAGTCCTGCACTGCTTAACTGCATATTCCGTGGTGTGAGCGAATATGACTCTTGGCACCATCCACACTGACTCCCTGTTAGTCAAGATGCATAAGAAGCAGGAGCTAGCTCAAAAGGCTGAAAAAAGGCACTTACATTGGAAAGATCCATCATTATTTTTGCTACTGGAATCAATAAATGAATAAAGTCAAACCAAAACCAGATAGGTGCCTGCTACTGATGTGAGTGCCATTCCAGATTAAGCAAAAGTCATAAGTAACCTACATTCAGTAAAACATCTGAAGAGAGCAAAACTTGGTAGGACTTTTCTGAGCTGAGACTTCTCTACAAGTTCCAGAGGCATGAGGGTTACCACTGTCCAGCCCAGGGCAGCAGCACTTTCCACACAGCAGCTGCAAAGTCCTTCTGACCTCCTTCCCTCCAGGACCTCGAGCAGTGTCTGGGGGGAAAGTAGGATCTTATGTCTCTTTATTCTTTTTTAATTGCCAGAGAGCACACAGGTATCTCCAGCTATATATTAGGTGTCTTAAATATATCTGTGGATCTCTGTACCAGAGAATAAAACAGTGTGAGTCTGCAGGCAGCCTGTGGATTTTAGCCCATTTCCCTTTCTCTCCCATCCACCTTGTTCTGTCCACTGACACCAAAACCCTTTGGAGCGACTCATCTACCACAAAGGCACCTTCTTTGTGGTGTTCTGCCAACCTCATGTGGATACCTCCAACATAAGAGGGCAGCCAAAAAGGATACAACCTTTATATATCTATTGGTAAGTACCATGACCAGCCCACTGCTGCCTACAGAAAAGAATTATGACCATTAACTTAATTTTCTGATAATATCTCAAAGTGATATTAAAATATCTATACAACACAAACCTTCTCCTCTCCCACCTTCCTCCCCACTCAGCCCTAAGTAATCAATGGGTAAAAAAAAAAAATTCACAATGCCACACAACAGGAAATCTCTGCTTAGTTGGATGTATTAATAGCTCGACTCATTTTCTGATGTAATTGCTTTAATTGTTCCTGTCCCAACTGGTTTGCCAGGAGAAAAAGGAAGGTTCATTTAAATATTAAACACAGAAAATGTTGGGGTTTTTGTTACGGCTTTGCGCGCAGATGTGAAGCAGAGTGCTAAATATCAGCACTCTGCCTAGTTGAAGACTGTTGTGTTAGCAGGAATCCTCACCTAT
This sequence comes from Ploceus nigricollis, assembly GCA_013399945.1. Taxonomy (NCBI): domain Eukaryota; kingdom Metazoa; phylum Chordata; class Aves; order Passeriformes; family Ploceidae; genus Ploceus; species Ploceus nigricollis. The sequence goes on from VXBC01006749.1 coordinate 1,174,811, forward strand.
TCGTACAAACTAGCGTGTACCAGATGGCTCCATGGGAGTCAGGAGGCTTGAAATGGAGCAATCATTCAGTCTGCAGATGGAATATACAGTACGTTCCCAGTTAAGTAAGGGGCTCATTTATTCAGATAGATTCTGCATATATGGAGCGTGTCTCAGAGGATAAGCCAGTTTCGATCTCCAGACTGTAGCAAATTTCTAAGCTAGATCCATCCTCCATACACTTCTGCTACTAGAGTCCAAAAAAACTGAAGCCCCCTTACTTAAAATGTGAAATTTTGCTCAAGCTGTGCTAAAGTATAACACTGAACACAAAATCTACAATTTTTTTTAAAGTCTTCTCAATCTGGAAAATAAAAGGTGATCTAATATTTTTTTTTCGGCACTCATTATGCAAACATTTGGACAGAACCTCTGAATTCAGTGTAGAAGAACTACATATTTATAAGTTAGTTATGACTATTATTTTATCACCAAAAAATAAACCAGTGACTTAATGTCAATTAAGACCTGCAGCAGCAACACCCACTGTTGCCATGCAGAGTCCCAGCAGACTTTCAGCCATGCCTGCCTTTGACTTCTGCAGAAGCACAGAGGCAAGATATGTGCCTAAGGGAAAGGGGCAAGAAGGAGTCTGCCTCTTGAACAGACACCCTTAGAAGTCCAAGCTAGAGGTTTCTGACATGGGACTGTTGTTATTTGTACAATAATATAAAACAGAAGATGTTCGGAACAGGATTAGGGTGGGACTTGAACTATTCAAAGACATTGCAAAGCAACCTTGGTCTCAAAGACAAAGATGAAACAATAATTCTAGCCTCAGATTTTCAGTGGCCTACTGAAACTTTTCTAGGCAAATAACCGAAGAAAATTATGAAAAAACTTTTTCACTTGTCAGGGTGGAAAATATTCTTTTTTTCATAGTGTAAGGCTTTGTAGAATCTAATGTGCAGGGAAAGGATGAAAAGATATCTGGGTTTTGGTTTGTCTTAGCCAAAATCCATGAAAACACAAGTGCTCATGTTCCACAGAGAAGGGAAACACCTCCTCCTGTGTTTTGGCTTCCCAAGCCAAGTGATTAAAAATATGTAAAGCTTTTCTCTCCATACAAAGTCTAGAAGTAGATCCTGAGAGCCTGGTCAGGCTATGACCTAGATCCACACCCAGCAATGCTGCTTTCCATGGTGGTCCTTCTGGGACACCAAGTTGCTTCAACACACACAGCTGTGATGGTTTAACACCAATAGGAAATTAAACTCCAAATAAGTCATTCCCCTTCCCCTCCACCTCTTCTGGTAAAGGAGGAAAAAAAAGCAGAGACTATGGGTTGAGATAACATTTTACTGAAAGCAAAAAGCACTGGGATAAGACATGCCTGATAATAACAACAATATTAATACCAAAAGTATTCAAAGGGAGAAGGTGTTTTATCCACAGAAAGGTATTCACCACGGGGAACAAAAACACACAGGGGCTGACCCAAACACCCTCCCACTGGAGAGGGGAAGGCAAACATGGCACACTTCCCATGGGATGTGTGCCCAGCTTTTCTCCCAAAACCAAGGCTCCTAATGATGATGTGGGTAGTGCAGAGAAACAAGCTTGCCATGCCCACACCTTATCTCGGCCCCATCTCTGCAACCAGAACAACCATCCCCTTTTCTGCTTCCTGGAAGCACCAGCACCTCCTGGCATGAGCGTTTCCAACAATTTTTGTCAGCCTTCACAGAGGCAAAGGGATGTCTTCCAAGCTTTGCTGGGTTTGCCCTCTCTATACATCATGTTGCAGCTGCCTACAGGGGGACCTCTCACTTGATCCTTTATTTGGCTCCCGGTACCTGACACAGGCAGTGTAGCATGTGATAATGGTATAGTTTACAAATGTGAACATCCCAAGGTAAGTATTGATTTATAATGACAAGCTAGCAGAGCAGGAAGAGGGAATTGTTAAGGGACTGTCTCCTATCACTTTCCGAGGATGGGAGGAACTCAATTATACCCAGCAGCCTCACCTAACGTAATTGTATTCACTGTCTGTTTGCCTTTGAAGTGCCTCTCCTGCAGTATGTCTTGGCAGTGTATTCTGCCACATCAAAAAGGAAAAAGTTTTACTACCTGGGCTTTTGGAGGGCTCATTAAAAACACACCAAGTAGAGAGATGGAGCAGAAAATTGTTATCAAATCCTCCGGGGTTTTTTGTTTTGTATTGTTTTTCTTCTCAGATCACACAGAAGCCCATGCACTTTGTGGACTCTGTTACAGAAACGTTGATAGCACAGAATGTTGTTAATTCATCACAGCTTTGCTAGGCCACTTGTCTTCATTTGCCATGAACACAAACAAATTCTACAGACACACCATATCAAATCTGTTCTCCTGAAAAGGCACATTCACTGGTGAAACAAAGAGAAACGTAATGGCAATTAATAAACCAACATTTACTGCACTAATTAGCATCTCCTAGAGGGCTTGATTATCTGTTTACACCAGTTAGATACAGCTCAGTATGAGAAAATACCCACATTTCATACATCAAAAGACATTTCTTTCATATTTCCTCTCCCATTCTTATAGTAGTGAAGTGTGAAGACAAGAGCATGAAGGAAGGTAGAATAATTCATTACCTTGTCTGCTACTGATTTGTACATTCAACATTTTTTTGGAATAAACACAAAGTCATAAATTAGCTTGTAGCAAAACAGAATTAATTGAATGTCTTAGTAGGATCATCAAACCAAGGTTTAAAGTCAATTTATCTGCCTGGGATATTGCTAATGTAGCTTCAGCTCATTAGGGTGAGAGCTGATGCTGTGCATGGGACACACAGGCTCATGAAAACACACAACAACCCATGTCTTCCCCATGTAGGGACAAAAATACCTCATGTATTTCATGCACAAACACATGCATATGCATGTACATGTATTCATTCACAGAGAAAAAAATGTGAGCCATAAAATACGTACTCTCAAGAAAGGGATTTTATATCAAGGATTTCAAATGGCTCCTGAAGACATCTAGTCATATTTATAAACCTAGATTGTCACAGCTTCCACTGGATCCTTGTAGCACCATGTTAATTCCTTAGCTCGTGAACAACATAGGTGCCTCAATGGACACCAAGAGGCACTGTGGTTACATCAGCCCTTCCACCTAAGAGGTAATATTCCAAGGCTGAAAACAGGTGCAGGATAGTTAGGACACAGAAGTCAGTACTGTGGGTTTGGGAGACATTTTGGGAACAAATACCATAATAATCTCTCTGATGCTTCACTACAGCCAGAACGTTTGCTGTCAGGAGGGCTTTGGACAATAAATGCTCCAGCTAAGCAAGGCAGATGGATGTCAGGCTGCAGGAGCATGACATGGAGTGTGCTATCAGCTCCATCAGGCAGCTCCTATAGGCAGCAAATTGGAAGGGTTTCCTGAGCTGGTGTCACAGAGATGCAGGATTCAACAAGCACCTCAAATGCAGATCAGGGCTTGAAGCTTATCCTAACACTCTGTGCTCCCAGATGTGTTCTCCAGCAAGAGCAAAAGATTTTCATGAGATTGGTGAAAAAAACCCCAAAACCATCATGGCTCAAAAGCAGCTCCCAGTTGTACCAGGCTAAAAGAAAACCCCAAGCTGACAAGAGACAAAGTACAACCCTCCTGTGTCATTAAGTGGAAGGATCACATGCATTGCAATTCAAACAAATTCTGGGGAAGGAAAAGGCAACACAGTGCAGCACTTCAGCACAGCTTCAGAAGAAGTTCGTGATGGTTGCACAGGCTGATGCCAAAGGCCAAACGCAACACCTGGCACATGAACAAAGTCAGTGCACTGAGACAAGCAGTCAGGATACAAATGGCATTTCAAATCTATAAACCAGTGACACACAACTTACCAGCTGTGAGCCTCTCACTTCTGTCACTACATACCCACCTCATGCTCTTATTCCTCTTTACTGTTTGCATCTTGGGAGGACTTACAGTCTCAGCCAGCTGTGCTGAGAGCCACATAAGTGTGTGATGGCAGAGTCTGTACCTCACAGTCTAGTAAAAGGAGGAAAGCAGCTGCAGCAATGATAAGAAATTAAATGATGAGACCTCTCATAAAGGGTCTTAAGTGATAAGCTGCTCAAGTTACATCTTTAACACTCTCTTAAGCACAGCAACACATTGCTGCATACACACCTAAAGATTCAGACAGCAAAATTATACAGGCAGCAATCTCCAAAAGCACCCATCTTCAGATCCTCCTGATTTGGGCACTCAGAAGTTTTTGATAATGTCAGTAGGTGCCTATGAATGGTTTGCTGAGGAAACTTACTTTAAGAACTTCAGGGTGAGGGAGACACTTCAATCAAACCTTTAGTCCTTTAGTTTAAGCGGACTCTTAATGGCAGTTTTAGTCACAACCTGTGGATAGAACACTTCTTCATTTACCAGCAGCCCAGGGGTAACCCAGAGGTGTTACCAGTAGCCTTACCCTTCTTCAGGGGCAAAGCAATCACCCTAGAAATCTTTCATCTCACCCCCACTTTTGTTCAACAAGCTGGCCCTAACACAGACTTTAAGTCTGGTGAGCCTGCCACACCATAAATATGGGGGCAACCTCCTCACCTGCACCCCCAAGCCATGAGATCGAATTTCGTGTGTGGGTATGAGCAAGCTGTCCTAGGCTCAGTCTCCATTAGGCAAAAGCAATGCCTGTAGGTGGTTTAAAACATGTAACAAAGGCTTCTGGTGCTCAGGTGACTCCACTGGACATTCAGGTGTGACTTTTTCCAGGCTGCCAGTTTTCAACAAAACCAGATCAGTTGCAGCTTTTAGATTCCAGGGGACAGTCGTGGTAGGAATATCCTTTTTGCATTTCAGGTTGTCCAGAAACTTTGACATCTGCTGCTGCAGTTGAGAATTTTGCCACTTTGAAATCATTGAAACTCCTGTCCTACGTTTCAAAGATTTCTAAGTACTGCAAGTTAGCTCTATGAGCATATGCATGCATAAAATGGATGCAGAAACATTTTTGTTCTTTCTTCTTTTTGACCACCTCCCTATTATTCTGCTGGCCCTACTTCCCCATTTACTGATCTGTTTGCTAGAGGCAACACAGCGGCATCTTAAATGGGATATATCCAGCTGGGACAGGGAATATAGCTGGCAGCACCACTGCCTTCTTGTAATGGCCCCAGCTTTCAGTTGTCTTCTCCCTTGCCAGGCGTCTGTCCTTCTGTAAGCATGGCTGGCTGCAATCCATCTGATATGAAGACGATGTCTGGCAGCTCATGCTCAAAATAGACTCTTTGATGTAGCCCCTCATCCTTGCCAAACACCCCAGTACCAGGCTAAGGAAAAGGCACAGCTAAATTGTATATACAACTATATAGTACAAGACTAATACACATATTTGTCCAAATATTCAACTAGTACCAAACCCAGCACCACTAGTTGTAATGGACCAATGCCATTTCACATCAGTCCTCCTAAACAGGAGCAAGCTGTTCACAGCACATTTAGCTGTAGATACAACAGAACTTCTAAAAAAATTCTTTATGAAGGACCTGTTTCCCTAGTACCTTAATCATCCCTCTTTTGGGCAAAATTCCACTTTCATTTTATAGAGGTGATTTAGGACTAAGTCTTAGAAAGAGTCAGCAATAAAGTCAGGACTGCTCTGACATCCAGCCCATAAACTGTGTTGTTCAGACTCCAAACTCTCCCACATTATATAGATTTCTGATGTGCATCTGTGTGTCTTCGGAATAGTATTTGCATTTGTAGTTTCCCATTCTGTTCTCACACGTTACTGCCTTCCTCTCCTAGAGAGCAGGCATTTGCCTTTCTGCTATGTCTTCCTCCTCTACAGATGAGAAGGTCCTTCTGGCCCATGGGGTATGGCAGTGCATAGGTTCTGCACACTTTTTCAGCAGCTAATTTTTCAGCTACTTGAAAAAGCAAGAATTTCAAAATATGCCTGCCCAAAGAAAAGCAACCTGTTTGTTTTCTTGCAGTAGAAATGGCCCTGCTTTAGTTAATAAAAAGATTGTTTATTTTTGGTGAATTTACATTTGCTGGCAGCTTGAATGTCACTCCAGCTCCACTGCTTCCCTGTCCCTCCCTTTCATGTGATCTGAAAGCAACTTTGGTTTGTTTCTCACTCACAGCAAAGCAGAGCTGCAATAACAGCAAATGGTCCTTGGAAATCACAGTCACATTAGGCTTCTGTTCAAATAGCTTTTAGGGCTGCGATAATAGGAGGCATTCCTAATAACTGGTGACTCAGTGAGACCCTGCACAGAAGGCCTCCAAATGACAGTACACAATTTAGAATTTAATCTAGAAACAGCGGCGGTGATGAGATTCCAGCTGGGGACCTTCTGGTCTGGAGGCCAGTGCTGTACCAAACAGTCTACAGCAACTACTTTATCTGACCAGAAAGGGGATGAGTCTCCTCTCTCCCCTGAACTTCACTACAACTTTCAGGGTGGTGTTTGACCCATGAAGCAGAGAGGGCCTTCACTGCTGCCTTGGCTCTGGAGACTCACAACCTTGAACCATGGCACATTAAACTGCTAATATGTGGACAGCATCCAGTCATGCAGCATTAATACTAAAGTTAGTTCCTGAACACTGAATTTCAGCACACTTCGGTTCACAGGCCACCTGTATTGTGCTTTTGGACTGCCATTGGTCTGCTATAAATCTAGACTCACCCAGAGAGAGCAAAGACAGAGATGTCCCCATGCTCTCATTTCCACCCAGCACACATCTTATGTCAAACTCACACAATTCTGCTAAGCATGACCTGTGCTTAGCAGCCCATCAAACATAAAGAAAAGGTTTCCTTTTTTTTTGAGAGGAGAAAGCCATGACTCTGGTGGCAGAAGAATTATATTTTGTTTCTTAAAATAGAGCCTTTGAACACTTAGTCTTTGCCTTTGTGATGTGCAGAGAGGGGAATGTGGCACAGATTTATCTTTCCAAGAAGAGCCTTGAGTGGGCACTGGAAAACAGACAGAGTGCTTGGAAGAGAGAGGACGGATGAGGGCCTCTTGGATACACACATACACCTCCTGCCCTCCTGCTTAAAGTTCCTCTGATGTGCTCTGGTAGCATCCAGTAGGAACCACAGGAAATCTCTCATACATAGCAGAGAAAGGAAAACTGCACTTCAGGAAAGGAGGTTGAAAGGAGACATAATTGCACTCAGAGAGTTGGGTCCCACTTAGTGAAAAAAAGCACTGTGGACAATAAACTTCAAATAGCCAGGACAGCATTTACTGACTAGTGGGCAGACAAAACAAATATTAGTACTTTTGAATTTTATTTTTTTTTTTTTACTATCAGGGGTCTTCCAATGGGGTGCAATATTTGCCAACACTGAGTGTTTTGAGTTATCCACTGATAGTTCAAAAATACAAAGAGTTCATTGCCCAGATATCTCTATTTAAAATAGCTTTGCTTTTGTTCATCAGTGTAAGGCACATGGCTGAGAAATGGCAAGGTGCCAAAATGAAACTGCTCCTAATTTTCAGAGGAGGCCACCGGCTAATTACACAGACTGCAGGTGTGAAGAGAGAAGCTCAAAGTAATCAATAGTAGTAATTAATCTGCTAGACTGGAGCTAAAGAGCTAACAGCTGGACATCAGAAATGGACACATGCAACAAGATCAGCAATAATTACCTCTTTAAATATTGAATTTCCATAGCAACAATTAAGCATATAAATAAAGGCTTGAAATCAAGGCTCTGAGGCATGATGCTGAATTGCAAACACAACATTCTCCAAATCAACCCTTTTAATAAAACAGTAGCAATATGCTTGGGCTGGGTCGACTGGTCTCTGGTGCTAGCAGAAACTCAGCTTCTGCTGCCTCCAGATTTTTTGGCTCTTCTTCCTTGGCTGCTTCCAAACCCTCAGGTTCTGCTGTAACTTCTCCTCATCCAACTAGCATCTAAAGAGACCTAGCGCAACACATGCCTGCTACTCACCCCTTCCCTTCTAAGGCTGTCCATGTAACAGCTTTGTGTTTTCCTCTCTCTGGAGATGGCTTCCCTTCAGAATTCTCTGCTGAGGCACCATTTACTTTAGACTAGCAGTGCCATCTTGCCTGGGCAGCATCAAAGCACTAGCTGGTAGGTGACCTTACTGCAGCTTTTGCTGGGCTGTCACAGACGGATCAAGGGCTAGAGGAGCAGCTCTGCTGTTCATTAAATTCTCAGCTGTCTGAGATTGCTTCCATGGATCCTGTTCTCTGCAGACTGCACCTAACCAGGCAGCAACCACAGGCCATGTCACTGCAGTTCAGATGAATTTTAGCATTTAAAGCACAGGAGGCCAATCTGCCTCCAGCTCCATCCTGCTCATAGCTTTACTGCAGAGATGAGTTGCCTTCTCCTTCACAAGAGTTAAATAGTTAAATTTCCAACATATTTGACAGGCCACATAATAATTCACACCCCAGTAATAAGAAAGAAAAAAAATTAAAATCTACTTGGCAGCTATGAACAGAGGCTATATTGAAACACTGTCAGGGGCATTATCCTCTCTACAACTGCTTTAGCACAAGAAAAACTAAATCACACCTATAGAAATCCAGTAGAAAAAAAGAAATCCTAAATTATATACTTCAGTTTGATCCCTACATTCCCAGAATCAAACTTGAAGCTACATGAAAATTTGAGGGCATTTTAAAATATTCTGCATTTTAAATATTCCTTTCTCCTATCATTTATCACTTCATTAATCCTGCTTTCCAGGATTTTCTTTTATTTTCCTTAAAAGAGCTAGAAGAAAGGGACACATTTCTATAGGCTAATACTGGCTCCTGTTAGATAACTCAGCTGAGGAACAGAAATGCCTTGAACTTTTCATTGCTTTCAGCAAAACGTTATAAAGGTCCACAATAAATACTCTTAGGGTAGGATAGGGACCTATATTTTTTGCCTCAGAAGGCAGTGGCATTTCTTAATTACCCTCATGTATTGATTCACCCAACCATGTCAGCAATATTTCTTAGTCTCCATGGTCTGTAAATATTTCTACACACTGTGTTTCAAATTCTTCTGTAGTATAGATTTGTGATGTGCCTGTCATGCTCTGATGTTTTACCAGTGCTTTTGCAGCTTTGGTACTGACTGTGTTTTTTGTCTTTCTAACAAGTGTGCAGCAGTTCAATTCTCTGTGAACAACCATTCAGGTTGCCAGGTGTTACAAACTCATCTAAGTTGAGTTTGCTTTAAAAATTATGTGCTTGGCTGGGTGACACATTTGACTTTGTATCAGGTGTATACAAACTATTAGCTCAGCCCACCCACTAGCCCAAAACCAGCTGGATGAGGATCACCTGCTTCTCTCCCAGGTTTTCATCCATGGAAGAAGCAGCTCAATTGTCCATAGGTGACACATCTCTGCCATTGAGAAGTCTTTGGGAGAGGTAGAGACATGAAGCTTCTTCCCAAGCTCTACTCTGAGAAGCAATCGCATCTGCTCTGGCATCTCAGTGGTTGTTTGCTAAAGATCAACATCCAGGAACCACAGAGGTGCCCAGCCCTGGCGAAACACCAGGAAAGGCAGAGGAGACAGGCAACAAACTCAGCTCCCCAACAAAAAAACAGCTAGAAAAAACCCCAGCAGATCCAGCCCTCCAGTGCCTCCTATCTTCCATCTTATGAAAAATTATGCATTTACATGGTATGAAAAATGCTGCCATTCTGGTTCAGGGAATGGAAACAGAGAGCCTACAGGAAGGTCAGCTCCATGGGGTTGAAGATGAGTGTTTGTTCTTAACTCCACTACAACTCTTCTGTGACATTTCAGCTAAATTGCTCACACCTATCTTGTTGTACCCATTCATAAATATGTTGGACAGACACATGAAGAAATGTGATTTTCTTTCCTGAATCACCTATTTGGTTTTGACAATCGAGGCTCTCTTTCTGAGGAAAGTTTGTCTAGATTAGGCAGAGAATTCAAAATTAGCCTACCTTCCCCTAAAATGGGCAGATACACACAGTGGGGGCCAAGGTCTGTATTAAGGTCCTTCCCTATCACTGTGCAACATCAGAGCTCACTGAATCAGGCACTCATGTTTTCCAGCTATTAGAGGATTCCGAAAACAGTACTAGACCCCAGTCAATCCTCAGAGTTTTTTTGCCAGTTCTTGTACCACATCAGCAGCCCCTTCATATATGAAAATAAAATTGGAAAAAGCCTGTGAAAAGCCTGTGAAACACTTTTTCTCCTTCCATCATTCGGGATATATCAGGAATCCCTGTCTGTGACCTGAGGAAACAGGGAAGCAGAGAAAGAGGGATCCTGTCATCTCAAGACACAAACGTAATAACCAGCAGCTATTCACTCTGCCCAACTCTGGGCAGTAAATTTAGGTGCCAACACTGAGGGAGATAAGTCATCCTAAGCTGCCCGTATATTGAGAGAGGAAGTTACCCCTCTGAATTTGTGCTCAGAGGAGGATATTAAACTTCTGCTTGGTGCACTAAGCCTCCTAAAATGCATGTTACACATGATTCAGAGGTTGATATGTTCTAAGTCAATGTTGGCATATGCTTAAAGGTGGAGTACAACTGTGTTTTGATAGAGCAGCAATTATTAAAATACAGTGTAGAAAAATGATAGTTTTTAATATAAGTACAGCTGGAAAACAAACTAGGGATGTGAAAGGGATTCTTCAGTTTCTTTTCCATTTAACTGTCTTTGGGGGAAGAAACCACAATAAGCTGTCAGGTCAGTGTCAGTTCATAGAAAAAATGCCAAGACTGCCTTCCCAGGATATTTTGAGAGCATTCACACTGGAAATACACAAGAATAAGAAGTCTCATGACATTTCTGCCAATTCATGTCTGGATTGCATTATCATTTGAGAAGAGACTGAGTCCCTCCCAGAACAGGGAGTCATTTCCATGAAGAGCTGTGAAATGGAGCCAAAGCTTCGAGCATATCAAGGGGGAAATGAGTGCAGCCTCGGGCCCCCAGATTGCCCTGCAGCAAGCAGAGCAGTCCTTCCAGGTCCTGCTGCTGGCAGCTGTGGGCAAGGCCAGGAGCCCTCCTTTCTGACTAAAAGCCACGAGTCTGTTTTCAACACTGAGGTAGGAGCTTAACTTTAAAGACACTTCTCTTAAAACCAGAAAAAATTGGCCTCTCCTGGTTCACATCTCCCCGTGATGGGCATTTATTCAGTCTTACCAAAAAGATCATCTCTGTCAAGAGAAAAGCTCTCCCACAGGGAAATTACCAGAAGACAAAATTCTATCTTTGCTGCTTTAGCACGTAGGAGGAGTTTCTGCCTTCCCCTTGACCAGAGCAGGAGCCTGGAGACACTGACCTTGCTGGGCAAATGCTAACCTCTGCAAACACCTCTTCAGCACTGTAAAAGAGTTTACAAATTTCCCATCCAGAACAAGCTTGCTCACTATTTTGCAGAATCAAATTGACTTGAGTCAGGTGTGTATAGATCATGTGCAGGTGTATATATACACACACGTATATGTGTGCTGGTGTGTTTACATGTGTGCATATATGCACTTGTGTGTGTACAACAAACAACTTCATAATTATTGTTTCAGTATACAGTAGACTTTCAGAGAAGCATCTCATTGTTAAAAGGTTACGCTTAAATAGCCCTGCTGTCCCTGTTTCCACCTGGTCAGATTAGGGTTTCCCACTGCAGAGCTGGCTCATTAATTCATCCTGTGCTTTCCATATACCTCTCAGCTTTTTTCTCCCACAGCACACGAGGCACTCACAAAGAAATGAGCTTTGTGTGTGTGGTTGCTGGCTGGGGCTTGTGAATCCTGACAAGCGCATCCTCTAGCAGGGTCCACTTGTTCCCTTGGCTGGCAGCCAGCCAGCAAATTCCAGCTTGACCACCTGTATGTAGCATTCTGAGACATAAAGAAAATGAGGAAGCACAGCATTGTGTGCCAACAAGCAAGGACCATGCTGGATGGCAGAAAGATGCAGCAAGAAGTTGGCTGCATAAGAAGCTCACAACCCTTTGCCTAGAAAATGCCAACCATACAGAATAATATCAACCAGACGAAGGTTTAGCAGGTGCTTTTGAAGTCATCTCCACCCAAAGAAGCCACCAAACTGACCCTACAAATTGCTAAGTGTTCTTCAGATGTATTTCATTGACAATATGGTCAGTCATCTCCAGAAGAAGTGTCTGCAACAGGACATATAAGCACTGAAGTTCCTATTCCTGCATGCTGTCATAAGCCACTCGCTTAATGACTTTGTGTGAGGATATCCATTTTGTCAGACCAGCTAAGCAAAGAGACATAACATTGCACAGGCCTCCATCTCCTTGGATATCTATGAATTAGAAAAACACTGTCACATCAGGGAGCTGCTGTTGAGTGAGTGTTAAGGTAGAAATGTGTATCAGTGTGACACATCACAGCCTGTAGATACTGAAGGAGACATTTCACTAAGGTCACATGTCTAGTGCCAGCAGACAGGCAGCTCCTTGCAACCCTTGGAAATGACCCAGAGCTTAATACAGACAGCCATTTCAGGGAGACTGACATGATATGATTATTCTCTGTATTGCAGCACAGCTCCACAGCTAAACACACTACTCAGCTCACAAGGACTGAGAATTGAACTAAGTTCTGTTTCCACATATCCTCAGCTGAAGTCATTGCATGAGAGGTAGAGTGGGGAGTGAGGGAGGAGTTGTCACAGGAAAAAAACAGGTAGCCAAGTTTTTCCAGACTTGGTAACTTGTAAAAGACTTGGACTACCATACTTGGAGATTAAAAACATGCACAAGAAGCATAGGAGCATCTACTGTGACTGTGCAAATATCTGGCCTATATAAACCCAAGTCCTCATTACTGGTTTTGTTGTCTTCCTTCCAAGTATTATTACATCTTCTCAGACTTGAACTGTAAAATACTTTGAGAGTGGAACATTTCCTGCTTTGGTTTTACATGGGATCCAGAGCAATGAGGCTCAAGCCACCATGCTACCAAAACACAACATCTTGAACACTGCTGTTGGGTACGTGATTTATTGCTGCTGTTCTCACATATGCTGACACAGAGGACACCCAGTTTAAAACAAGGTGATAGCTCTAAAGACCTCGGGGTCTTGATTCTCCAGATCTGTATGCTGACCCCTCCTGCCCCACGCTGCTTTACAGGTCCCCATTCCAACTTAGTGGGATGCAGAGTAGGGTTGAACCGCTCCATCCCTCCAGATGCCACTCAAGCACCTGTTCATGAACATTTTCTCTTCCCACAGTTTAACATCTTCAGTGTTTAGTAAAACTACATGCATACAATGCTTGCCATGCTGTTCACACAGGAAATCAAAACTGTTTATTTTTGCAACAGGCAAATTGTGGGCTAATTTATACAGATGTATTTATTCAGTGACTCATTAACAGTAAGTATCACGAACCTAATTTACTGCAACATCAGCCCACAGATTGTGGCAAATTATGTTACAGAAAGAAACAGGACCCAGGTCTGTCAGAACTGACTTTTAGAATTGAGGTTTATTTTTAGCATCCATTTCACAGCCAGCTTTACATCAGCAGGATGGATTTTTGTCAGTAGTCTCTGCCTATGCTTACTCACCTATCTTCAAGTCTTTTTTATTAATTTCTGTTCTAGTGACAATTTTTTTTGCATGGCAAGACATAAGTGTTCCTGAGGATTAAATCCAAAAGTAGGGTAGGGCTTGAGTGCTTTAAAAAGCACTTAGGTAAAATGACATCAGTAATTGACTCCTTATACCTTAATCAAACCAAAGAAATGTATCTGGGGCATTATAAGGAAGGGAAATATTTAATAGTTTTACATCAGCTGTTAAAATTAAGATTTATTTTGTCTAGGAAACAAATGCAAGCCAAACATTTTCTTCAGATCCAGTTTGAGAAAAATTTATATTTAAGGCACTTGCAGTGAAAGAAGATCAGAAATAAGGACGAATACACACACATGCTGCAAAAGGGGACCAGCATTTTGCCTGCAATTGTCTAGTGGTCAGAGTATTCACCCTAGAGGCTAAAAAGCATTTTCCTTCCCTCCACCTGTTTCAAAGAAATTAAGCCATGCTCTCTAACCATCAGGAGAAAGTTATAACCATCAGGTAGGCTGCAGGGTATTCAGTTTTTCCTTGATTCTCTCCTATTGGAGCTGTTCTGCTTCTCAATGAATATGTATGAATTCATTAAGAGACAGAGAAGGAGAGACTAATTAGTACACTTAGCTGGGAAGGCTGGTTACCCTGTCCCAGTCCCCGCTCTAGTGAATCTCTCATTAACCATACAAAGAGGAACCAGGGGCAAAAAACAAGTTATAAATATCACCCTTTCCAAGACAGAGCATCCTATAGCTTAGCAGGCAGAGGTCACATGTGCACATGATTGAGTGCCCTGAGAAGCAGACTTGACACTAAAAGACGATCCATAGTGACCAATCTAACCTCAAAAACCCTTCCCCTCCCCATCTCTAAGCATTTAAGAGGCAGAAAAGAAGGGGAAAGGCAAATGTCCCAGTCTGATTTCCAGACACACATTGAGAAATTAAAGTCCCTAAAACCATCAGTGCCTCCCAAAAGCTTCAGACAACATATCCCCTTCTTTACTTCTCCAATCAACACCTGTTAGCTTGGTTAGATGCTCCCAGAGGTTTTTTAAATATAAACAATGTGTATGTTTTGACTACTGAGTTTTTCTCTCACCTTGCTTTTCCCAGATTGACACATGTAAGCTTTAGTATAAGCATTCATTTATTGCTTGCTTTTAAATTTATACACAGCCCATAAAAGATTAATACATATCCATGAAGAAGACTTTTATATCAGTCAGATCAAAATTAATGAAACCAGTCGAGTTAGTAGGTGGTTGGTTTACATGTTTTTATTCTAACATTATCCTATCACGTTATACTACCCTGAAAGTGGTTTAATGTATTTTGTACATGTTGTGAAATGCTTTTGTGGTCTCTTGCCACTGCACCCTGGTGAAAAACGCCCCCTGGTTAGAACTGTTTGAATAAATTACTAAATCAAGCACAAAGGAAGAAAGCCAATACAAAAATTGGGGAGGAGAATAAATCAGTGTGAGGAGAGAATATATTCTTAGACACAAAATCCCTTGCATAATACTTTGCTCAATAGATCATATTTTTCTTTAGCACTGAGGGAAGAGGCTTTTTGCAGATTAGAACATTTTGAGCATTTGACTGAAGGCAGAGAAAGTTTTATTTATAAACAGAACTGCAAAGGAACAATAGGCACTAACATCTGTAGTCATTTGTGAGTTATGTTTCTGAGTGTCAGCCTGAGAATATGAATTATTTCTTTGCAGACCACCCATTTCATCACCCAGTCCAGGTCAATGAAAATAAGAACTCCTACATTACTTTTACTTGTCTTCAAGGCTAAACATGTACAAGACAAGGGCTTTTGTTTTGGAGGGGTTTTTTTCTTTTTCCTTTTTTGAGAGCAGACATATTTTGTTACTGAAGAGCTTTTAAATCATGGGGGAAGAAATAATTTCCTCTAACCCTTCTCTTTCTCTCCACTGAAGGTATAAAAACTGTGTTCCACCTGTTAACACTCACAGACCAATAACTTAAATTTTTGGCACTTATTTATAGACTCAATAGATCCATCCACACCTGCTTTTCCCTTAATTAGTTGACTATCCAAAGGCTGCAGACTGGCTGCTGCCAGCTTTCTGTGCTAATAGGAAGATCATTTAGGGCTGATGTAAAAGCACAAAATAAATGAATAAATAGTGTTTCATGCAGAAACACTAACAAAGGAAATATTAACACAAGAAGGGAAAAACATAACAACAAGTGAAAGGGACGTGTATTGCTGGGGAGGGTTGGTTGCTTGGGTTTGCTGGCTTTTTTATAGCCAAATCTGAGAAACATTTAAACCTCTAAAACATCTTTAGGGTGATACATAAGCAATGCAGGGCCCAAGTTCAGTACTCTTGCACTACTTCCAAGGAGTTTGGGATCACCAGAGAGAAGATGAAATCTTTAGCCTCCTCCCTTTACACATTTTATAGAAGAGAGCTATTGTGGTGGTAGGAGTCAAACTATTATTAGATTAGCTATTACTCAGAGGGAGGAAAATGCTTGAGAGAGATTTACTTTTCACTGTGCTATCAGCTGAGATGTTAGAATAGTAGGCGTTTGAAGACTAAAATGACAGGAACATTGTAAGCACCTAAGCGGGCAGGGGTTTTGGGGTGGTTTTTTTTAAAGAAAACACTTGAGTCCTATTTTTCCAGACTAGTAACACGGAGGCATCATTTGCTACATTTAGCCAGTGAACATCCTAGGAAAGAAGTTAGTCTCTCATCCCCAGATAGGGACACTGTTGAGGCGACATCCTGTTTGAACTTGCACCTAACTCATTTCAAAAGATGGAATTAACTCCAAACAAGGGCTGCAAGTTGTACAGGATATAGTGGTTTTCTTGAGAGCTTTACTGCTCTTAAGTTCCTGCCTTAACACAAGAGGTACAGCACCCAGCACAAGGAGACCCTCATCCATCTTATGCCCTCCAGACAGAGCCATAATTACAAAATCTGGTCCTACTACTGCTCAGATTGTTCAAAGTTTTATTTTTAGGAGAGCAGCTCCAATAAAGCACTGAAGTCGTACTGTTTCCAAGGCTCAAAGGAAAAAAATTGCCTGGTGGTGCATGTTAGGACAGGAGAAAAGGAAAACTGTGTAATTAAATACCTAAGGATGAAATAGAACAAGTAGGATAGTAAGAAATAATTACTCATCTGAAGGTTTGCTTTGACCCGCTATTCTGCAGTCACACCTATTTTACTATTATGTTACAATAACCCATTTTGTTCTGCTTCTAGGCTCAGACCTATGATATTACATTAGATGAATTTCCCATGTTGTCCTTTTCTGTTTGGGAAGTAGTATAATTATAGCGACTGATTTGGGAGAGCAACAGTTTGAAAATGTTGCCTGAGGCATACCAAAGTCCCATGACTTGTTAATAAATCCCTTCTCTCCCAGGGGCTTTTTTTAGCTCCTTCTTGAAATAATGTTAGCACTCCATTGCAACGTTTTCCTCAGTTTGCGGGTGTGCCGAAACCAGGGATAAGAGAAGAGGTTCAGGTGCATCTGACATATCAGAGGGCCAGCTTGCCTCCCACACAGGCCAGGAAATCTTTCCTGTTAGAAGGCTGAGTTTTCAAAGAGGTCTGAAATCTCTGCCGACTCAGACTACACCGTACCTGAAATGCAGGGAGGCAGGATGGAGATGTATCAGCCTGCTGTTGCAGCCCCCACAGGAAAAAATACTGAAGACTTGGAGAGACAGACCACAATTTTGAATTCCTTTCCTCTTCTGCTAGCCCACAGACATTCCAAAACATTACTATATTTTCCATTACACAGTGACAAAATTGATTTTTTTACATAAAAAAGAACACAACCACTTGATCAGAAGACACCTTATTTCCTTTTTAGTGATCTACACACTAAGCAAACCTATATGTTAACTTCAACTGCTTAAGTCACCACTATTTTCAACAACAACAAAAAAAGAGATTAACAAAAAAACATTTCTATTACTATTGAATAAACCTAGGAAATTCACTGACAAATACCTTTGCTATCAGAAAGCCTGAGCTGCCCAGTAATATGTATCAGTCTGGATAAGCAATCCTTTGAAAATAAGAAAATTCAGTTGCACAACTGTTTCTTGACCTCGGTTCCCCAGCAACACACTTTGTAGAGATGCAAGGAAAGGAGGACGACCACCGATGACCACAGTGAGACAGCATCCAGCCCCTTCCCTGTGCCAGTGCTAGCTGCACTGCAGGTGTGCTGTGCCAGAGGGAAGCTACGCACATCTAACCCACACCCAGACACAGCCTACAGCAGCATCTCACTCCAGCACTAAACCTGTAAGTCAGTGTTGTCTTATGCCTTTCTACCATGAAAACCCCATTTCTTGGTACATCTCCTTACTGCATCTTGGTGCTGAAGTGAAACTCTGAAGTTCCCCCACATGCATACACACACACAGGTATGTGCATTCCTCTTCTCTTCTCACCCACTCTGAATTTTTTTCCTTTTATCCTCCAAGTTCTGCCAAACTCCAGCTAATCCTTCCACCGTTCAATATTGCTCCAGCTAATACAGTGACTGCAGCTGGAGTGGTTGCAGATAATTCCCAGTGAGCAGCACCAGCTCCAGGGGGCCAGAGCTAATGTTTTATTGGCATGTACCTTGATTCTGTACTTCCTGGATTTGAATTTTCCGTTTGGAAAGGTCTCTGCTACAACTGGGTCATCTTAACTCTGCTTTAATAGGGATTTGTTTGGGTTTTTTCCTTATAACCCTCAGAGCTTCTTTGTGGTAAGGTAGCTGTAATTATCTTCAAAGACTTTCTTTTGGAGTTTTTAGCATCTCATGTTGCATATCACCTCTAGAATCAAACTGAGATTTGTAAAGCAAATTACATCCCAAATACTGAATGCAGAAAGCTGTAAATATAATTTGACCAATGAAGACATCTACTTACAAAAAGAGCACATCTCTGCAGCATTACAGAGTGAGAAATCACAGTGCTAGGTGTGAGGGGAGGGGCTCTGCATGTGCTGGGACACCAGGATGGAGCCAGAAGGTCACCGTAGCCTTCAAGCAAACATTCAATTCCTTGGAAGCCTACTCCAGTCACTTAAAGCAAGGATGAGGACTCTGCAGCAGGTTGGAAAGCTGTGGTGGGCTTTCAACCATCACCACTCCTAGAGATGTGGGATAAGTATCACTCTCCTTTTCTGTCCTTGAGAACCGCCCCACTGACACGGCCCAGTGGGAGGAATTGGTGATTCCCCCACCCCACCACCACCAGCTAAGCAGCTCCTTTCCCCAGACCCTCTGGACCAGGTAGGCATCCCCAAAGTCATGCTCCTCCCTGGGTCCTAACAAGTGGGCAGCCAGCAGGAGCTGCCACAAAGGAACCCAGATGAGCCTACCAGGAGCAGCTCAGCACTGTACAGACCCTACCAGGACAGCACTGCCAGCATTTCACAGTCTCAGTCTAGGGACAAGTCAGCCAGGGGTGTGTGACCATCTAGAATAAAAGCCTACAAGCCCTGGTTGACCACTTGCTTCAATCCTACTTCCTGCTTCCACACAGTGTGCCCTGGGGGAGTCTTCTTCAACACTATGCCAAGCTGTAGCATTATGACTTTATTCTGGTGGTTTGGCACAGTTTCAACATTCTCCAAGCCTTGTATAAATGTAAACTTTCTGCTGAGACTGAGAAGAGGGTGAACAAGGTTCTGCAGCTTCTCCTTTTCATCATTGCTCAGCTGTAAACCATTGTAGAGCAGATAAAGAAGAGAGCACACAACCCCATGGTGGCCACAGAGATGAGTGGGCAGTGCCAGCTGATCCTGTGTGAGGTACCTGCTCTCATAAAGGGAAGGCCCCTGTTAATCCCAGGCTTGCAGCATGTCATCAGCATCACTGTGTTCCAGCAGGGCAGAAGGTGGCAATTTCCCCTACTCCAGCCTCCACGACCACCCTTTTCCTTGCCTTTCTCCAAACTGACCACCTCCCCAGCCACAAAGCAAAGGTTTCCTCCCACCCACCCTGTGAATGTGTTCTCCCATCCAGTGCCCAGAAAAAAGTCAGCAACTTGACCCAGCCCGAAGTATTTAATCTCAACATGTGACAGTGTCACCATTGCTACAACACATGGAGCACACCTGCCCACACATGAACAGTCACTTACAGGTGATGCCTCTGGGATGGCTTAAAAGCAGTCCTAGGTTCAAGCCAGCTATATTATGTGTTAAAGCCTGGAGTTTGAGTTTTCCTTGATCATCACTAAAGAACATGACAGCCTTCACTAGACCAGGCTAAAGGATGTGGACAGAGTAGTTTATCCTGACCTTGATCAGAGGTTGCTCATTCAGCAGCACAGGAGATGTCAAAATTTGGCCAAGCATTTCTCCAGCATGACCCAGTTGTTTCAACACTGACAACCATGGGGTAATATGCTGCTTTTTCCTCTTCTCCCTCCCCCCTCCTTGCTGCAATGTCACTGGGAAAAAAGTTCCCTTATCTAGTAAATAAAACAACCTTTAGTTTTGACTCACTCTTAGGAATAAACAGGATTGAGCAAAGCTTATTTCTTGAGAAAATTCTTCCACGTCCTCTATGTCCTACCCTATCCTGCTGCAACACAACTTGGATTTTAATTCCTCAACTAAAATGTTTGGCTTCTGCATTCCATGCAGAAGTTTTTAAGTAGTGACCACTTTTTTATCTATTCCTACAGCTGCTTTCTTACAATTACATTAGCTATCTATTTATTTTCCTGCTTTAAAAAAAAAAAAATTGTCAAACCAAACAACTCACCATTATGTCTCTTGAAGTATATATGCACTTTTCTATAAAGCTCTGGAAATTCTACAGCACTTCATGCCCTTCTTCTCCTAATAAGACTCATTTTAAAGGGCACCAATATTCCCAAAGAAATGGTGCAGCCTTCTCTTACTGCACCAGAAAACACATTTCAAACATAAACAAGCTAGCAGCAACCATATCTTTGCTTGGCAAACGGAGTAGTCTCATCACTTAGTCCTGTTCATAGCAACACACAAAGGAGTACTCTGTAGCCAGGGGTAATAGCTGATCCCATAATCTGGCAGTAACACTTAGAAAGATTAATTACCCTATTAAGATCTTAGACACTACTAAGAAAATCTTTGTATAAACCTTTTAACTCACAACAAATGCAGCATATTTGGTGCCATCAGTTTGTTGCACAATAAAGGTTCTCACCCTCCCACACTTGCTCAGTTTAGTCTCTGTCTCCCATACTATATAAACACACACACACGTGCTCACACACACAGCACTTCTTTCCTTCTTTTTTTTTTTTTGCTTCTTTTTTTTTTTTTCCCTGTTTTCCCAATACAAAGGAATAAAGTACAAGTGTGTTTGGAGCAGATAAAGTAAAGACTCCTTCTGTCCCCAAATTGGCTGCCTCAGAGATTAAGCAGCAAGAGCAGACACTCGCTGATTCAAAGGCTGCTGCTGTGTCAGAAACCAGAGGCACCTAAGCAGATTCAGGTTGTAAACCCTACACAAATTATATATCCAAAAATATAAGGAGGGTTAAATTATAAAAGCACGTTATCAAAAGACACCTTCTAAAGTACATGGTTCCTGATTAGCACCATCAGATGCCAATGCAAAATAGCTCGTCACCTTGGCACGGCCTCCCACTTCCACACTATCTCACTCTCTCACTCTGTCCTTCTCCGCCACATCGTCACCAGCAAGAAAAGCTGCAACAGTGTGAACAGACTTAGATAAAGCGAATGTGAGGCATCCAGCAATGTTTAAGATCACCATTACTGCCCTGGCTATCCATAAGGCGATTGCATGTGATTAAAGTCTGGCGCAAGGGAAAAATGTGCGCCTCGGGCACAGCCTGTGGGGAAGCAGGCGGGGGCTCTCCTCTGCTGGGAAGCAAGTGGGAGGATGCAGGGAATAACACTTTACCTGCACCCTGCTTCCCTTATTTCCATCTAGGGACTAAGCACCAGATTTTCCACTCAGGGAACACTTGGCCTGAAAGTCAAAGATGCAGTTTAACATTTCACAGTCCTTTTCTGAGGGAGCACTTCTAAAAAGAGCATTGTAAAATCTTTGATATTTCTGTCTTGTAAATGAAGTGGTGGGAGCAACTCCTAGCCTAGATCCTAAATGCAACAGGCATGAGCAGTAACTTCCAGTTGCCAGCACACTGCCCATACTACAAAAATCACATCTGCTTTGATGCATTCCCCCTGAATGCTTGTTGTCTGAGCTTATTATTTTGATTTCAAAATATATCTGAAGAAGCTGACCTTGGAAACATACCAGGAAGCAAAAAATAATAACGTTCACATCCTAAAGCATAGTTTTCTTATTGCTCATCACTGCTTTTCTTGATAATTGCCAGGCCCCAGTTTTGTCAAGGATGATTTCATTTGTCAGCGGATGGTGCGGGTGGGTGAGGACCAGCGTTCCTGGTACACAGGGACATCCTACACGGCTACAGTCCTTCACCAGGAGGTTTCTGAGCATCTTTTGTTATTCCCATCCAACACCAGCCACACAAGTAGCTGCTGCTTTGCAAATCAGACCCAAGTGCCCAAGCAGACATGCTGCATTTCCAAAGCTTTGCCCACGAATGCTCAGTTAGGCATAACCCACTGCTCAATCACATTGTTCATATATAAGCACTCAATGACACTATTTGCAAAAGCCTATGCTGAGGATGACCCATTTCTTCCTCCCTGACATCTGGTAGGTTTTGTGCAACTCAATGGCCAGGACAGAGTGCAGTAACTCTAATAATCTTCCTCTGCCACATCCAGGTCCCTTTCAGTGCCTTATGGCCCACGCTGCTCCTGCCGCAGCGATTATGGAGACAGCAGTTGTGCTGTAATTAGGATCCTCCTGGGCAAGCCAATCTGAGTTAGCAGCAGAGGCCAGCTGCTCCACTGCCAGCCACATCTTTTTGGCACACCCTCCTCTTGGGCACTCATTCCCTCCTCTCTTCCCAAGCACCGGCAATGCTCGGATGGGCTTTGGATGAAGAAATTTGCCTCCTTTCCACCACTGCCAGCCCCATCCAACACTGCAGCCAGACAAAGCTTTCCCCAAGGAAGGCTGAGCCCGGAGCACAGCCCAATACCCCCCTGTTCTGTCCTACAGGGATCTGCTGCTGTTTCAGCCCTTTCATGCTGTTTTCACTGCCAGAAGCCACATTTTGCACAATACGGATGTGCACGTTCCTTTTTGCATCAAAATATAAAGGCGGGAGAAAGGAGGGGGTGCATGTTCAGTATAGTTCTACCCTGTCCTTTTCCCCTCCTGATAATGACCCAGACAGTTACAAGTTTGACCACCTCTGAGTCACACATTAAGAATCTCATTATAGTTCCATCTTTTAATTTTTTCCAGAGTTAGAGTCCTGCACCATTCCTGCTTCCTTTCATTACGAAAGAAAAAAAGTGTTGACTTTTTTGTTTGATTTCTACTGCTACCAACAACATATAATAGCTTGTACTTAAATGCATAAATAAATTTTAAAAGAAAAAAGAACAAAAATCCACACAGGTGTCTTTTCTCTTGACTTGTTAGTGTCTCTGTTTTTTATCTGTTCAGGCTTGAGCAACAGAGAGGCTATGTTCACATTCGTTCTTAGTCAGTTTTGCTTTCTATTTTTATTATTATTTTACTTACTATTTTTATTACTATTACTTCCATGCTGCAATTAACTGCCTTACATTTTTTCTTTCATTTTTAACATTATTAGGAAAAAAAAAAAGGTCTACTATCATCCCTCAAGAGCACCCCCTCAAAACCATATCTTCCAAGAGATGGCAACACCCTTTGCCTGCAGCATTTTACAGCACAGTGCTATGACCATAGCCATCATTAAAAAAATCTAGAGCAGAGATGCACATTTAGTTTTCTTCTTACAGGGACAGTAGCTCATTCTGACATGTCTAATTTAACCAAACCACACCTTGCAGGGAAAATGGATGGTCCCTTTAATCACAGATGAAGGTAAAAACAGCATAGCTACTCAGTGCCTCTCTGGTGACAAAGCTGACCTTAGTTAATTTTCATAATCACAAGTCTAGGGCAGATTGGTAAAGAGCTACCAGGTTTCATGAAATAGGTTCTGAAAGCAAAGAGAAGTTGTTCTCCAGTACTTCCTATGGGATAAGGTTGTCTTTACAGCCGTGTTCCCATTGCTAGGTTGAAATTGTCATCATCTTGCTCTTAAACTAATTTCAATTTGCTATGTTTTCAATAAAAAGAAAGGGGTGTCTGTGTTGCACTGCTTCAAGAATACAAAAAAGTTTCTATCTGCTTTTGTTAAAGATTTGGTTTGGGTTTTTTTCATTAAATTCTGTCGAAGGAAAACAGCCCACCTACTGCAATTCTACATGTTCCTCACCTATTAGGTCCTAAGAGCATCTGCTCTCCTGCCTGGAGTGGATGGACGGAGCAGACCGGAGAGGGCGATAATTCCGTGTAGTTTTCCTCCCTCTAGCGATGGAAACCGAGATTGCGGGTCACCCCTGCTCGGAAGGAGGACAAGAAGCTATAAGGAAATACCCCCTTCAAAAGTTAGGCACCACGCAGTACGCTGGAGGAGCCCGGTGACCCTTCAGAGCATCTCCCAGACCCCAGCACATGAGTTCTGTGCCAGGAGAACCACCATGTGCCAGCCCAGGGGCTCGAGAGCCCTGCTGTCCATTCTCCACTTTCAAACAAACCCTCTCTGCCAAGAATTAGGGACAGAAATTTCAGCCTTGACCCAAGAGGCATCCAAGTGCATTTCCCTCCACAGACAAGAACAAAATGGGGTGATAAGCGTGAACTGCTCTGGCTCTTCCGTTGCATTTTGCCTGTGTTTAACGATTGTGGGGCTCATAAAAGAGCATGTGTCTTCACAGGGCTTCTCAAATATTTACAGAATGTATTTGGTATCCCCTGCTAATAATAGCCCATTAGGTCCCCAGATAGAGTGCGAGAGACTGAGGCACTCTTGTTCTGGTTGCTATTTCGCAGCCTTGCTTCACAATGCTGAAAGGCTCCTCAGTTCTTGTAAAAGGGTAAGAGACAGGGAAACAGATTGCAGAGGTTCCCGAAGCTGTTATTTTAGGAAACACTGCTTCATCAGTGGAATTGCATGCTTTCTCCAACCAGAGCTTGGTGAGGATCACACTTTCTTTGCTTCAACTGACTTGTTGAAATTAAGAATAAAACCCCTCAGAAGTGGACAAGTTTGCTAGACAGATTTCTTGGGCTTACTCCTCTGAAGAGAAAATTACTTGTTTTGACCACAATACATTTCTGATACCAGATGCCAGAACCAGAAAACACCATTTCAAAGCTGCCTGTCCTTGGCAATGAGCCACCCCAACTAAAGCCCACCTATGCAATGGGCAAAGCCAGAGTCTCGCCCTTTGCCCATAGGGTCAATCCTAAACTACCTGAAGCTACTCAGATTGGAGGAAAGGAGTTTATCTTTCATGGTCTGCGATTATAAGAGCCAAACAGGCCTTGTGGGAGTGCTTCCCAGGCAGGGAATATAGGAGAAACCATATTTCCCACACGCTTCCTTTGATCTCTGACACACACACACGCACAGGGGCCCCAGGGACCTGAAGCTCCTGCTGCAGAAGGAAAAGGAAGTCAACAGCATCAACCCTCTATGAAATCTCTGTGGGAACAAGGACAAGGAAGAGGGGTAACTTTGTATTGCCCATTCCCACAGCAACCCAAACACGGTTCCTCCCATCCCATTCTGCATCCTCTCCTCTCCTCTCAAAAGCCACAGCTCTGGTCTCTCTCTGGAGACCCTCCAGCATCATATCTGTGGATGCAGAGATAGCACCTGAGCTAAGATGGGGTCCAGGGACAGACCTGTAGAGGTGGATGGAGATAATCACTCCTGCCTGTACATCGCTTATGCACTCAGGGTGCAGGATCAACAAAATCCAAACTCCTGCCCAAAAAGGGGTAGTCAGTCCCTCTTTCACTCTTTGTATCCAGCTGCAAACATTAGAGAGGGACCAGGCCTGCCTCAGCTGCAGGTCTTGCTTGGTGCAACAGGGCAGTTACAGCCTGCAAATGAGATCCAGGTCTCAACTGTATATTCCCTCTCTTTAAGCTTCACTCAAGTCCCACTCAATCTCAGTTTGACTCCAGCGTGCAAATTAATTCTGTCCTAAGTGAGAACACTCTTGTGAACTGGGCTCAGAAACACAGTTTGCCCAAAGTGTGTTTTAGGAGCAGCAAACTGAAGAGAATGGCTGCTGTCAGGCATGGTGCCAAAGGCGTCACCACCACCAAAAACAGTCCCCCAGGCAGCAAGGTGGGAAGCAGGTTGGTCCCAAACTGAGCTGGGAAATTTTCTTCTTCCCCACATGTGCTTTTTGGGTTTTTACCCTTTTTTTTTTCTTCTTCTTTTTACCTCTCCCCCTTCCTTCCCCCTTCATGATCGAGGGGGAAGGAAGAAGGAGAAGTCACCAGCTGTATTTTTGTGCCAGAAGCATTAACAGCACTGCTCAGTGGTGGCAGGGGTGCTCTGTGGGGCACATCTGGGGCTCCAGGAAATCTGGAGCAGGGCCAGCCCTAAAGGAGGCACATCTCTCTCCTGTTTTCAAGAGCACAAAGGCAGGCACACCAAGGGCAGAACTATATTTTGTATGAAAGTCTTGCATAGGATGGCAAGGCAGCCCAAGCAAGGAGATTTGATGCATAAGAATGCACATAAATGCCCTTCTCTCCTGGCTTTATGCACAGTCTTCATACCAGGCTGTAAACAAGTAGCCTAGAGCCAAAATGATGCTTCATTACTCAGGGTGCCCCATACAGAACAGGCACTGCACAGAAACCATTTGCAATGCATTTGGTGTTCCCTGCACCACAGTGCTGCTCTGGGCTGAGCCCAGGTTCTTACTGGGACAGAAATGTATTGACTCAAAAGCCTACAAAGTTAAATGCTCAACAGCCGTGGGCCTGCACCCTTCTCCAGAGCAAAGCAAGTGGCACACAGGGAAAAGGGAGGAGATTCTTCTAAACAAATCTAAAAACCACCCTTAACAGCCAAAAGACGTGTTAACATTGGCACCAAAAAGAAGCAAGGACGAGTCCGCCAGTTAAGGAAAAAAGATATGTAACTGCAGTGGAATTTCTAGGAATAGCTTCATTTCTCGTTTCCCTCAAGAATTCATGTGAAGAGCTGGAAATACAGAGGATGAAGCTAGGCACACACAGATGTCCCAAGGATGTACTGAGGGATGTGCCAGGGCAGCTTCTCCAGGCGCAGTTCCCTGCAGATGGTTGTTGAGTACATCCGTATTAGGCCAAGGGTGTTGCTGCACACCATCTGAAGTCAAGGAGATGGAGCAGGGTTGCACAAGCAGAGGCTGTACAGAAAGCCCCCAAGGCTTCCCCCTTTCCAGTCACACCCCGTCTTCCCACCTCAACCAGCACTGGCAGTCCCACGCGCAACACACCGGGACAAGCTCTGACCATCAGCACTGTAGAGGTTGCACTGACTGGGCTTTGCTGCATTTGATCCACAAGAAATTATCTACCTTAAGCACTCTTCCACCACATCCTACAGTGAGAACTACTCACTTCGGGCTGCTGCTGCCTCATCCTTTTGGGCAGGTCCTTTTGCTTAACCATTTTCACCCTGTTGGTCACCATTAGCTTCCTCCTAAATCCCAAAAGCTCCTACCTCAGTCTCCACCACCTCAGAGCACTCATCTACTGGCATCCCACAGAACACCCTAAGACCTACAATACTGGGAAGGACAGATCCAAAAATGTGTGCAAAAGGTGCACATCTAAATCCAAATTGCACCTGCTTCCAAGACTCACCTCCAAGCTGAGTCTCCAAGGACATCACCACAAAGCAGCCTGTGTCATCAGAGACTGGAAGACTACCAGACTGTGCCTGTTTAGGTACTGGACCCACTATGCTTTTGTCCCTCCCATCCAAGCCAGTACAGCCTGTAGCAGCATGGGGACACATGCTTTTGGGTGACTCAACCTTCTCCATTCCCAAATCTAAAAGGAAACCTTGGAAGAGCCCAATGCTCCATTTCAGCTCGCTTCTTCTGGAGGGAACAAACATATGCATGAGTGTGAAAGTGAGCACATGAGGAAGAGAGCAGAACATACATGAATACATTTGTGGTTTATGTGCATTTGATTCACGATGGTTCAAGCATCACCAAACACATCCCAGCAGTGTTTAACAAACCAAGAGCCACTCCTGGTTACTAGATACAGTAATTTTCTACGCAGATACTGTGATTTGTCCTTCAGAAAACTTCACAGCCTTGTCATGAATCTCTATGATTTACAGTACCTGCTGCTAGCTGGAGCTCACAGATGGAGCGCCAGTACTCCAGACTGACAATACACAGCCAGTAACGCTGAGCAGGGATGTGTCACCTCTATAAAGGTTGAAAATAGGACAAAAATATCAGAGAACAGAATAAACTTCTGATAGAGGCTATTTTAGTCCTCTAATCTGAATATTCAGGCTTAATTTGGTATTTTACATGGGGCCAACTAGACATCCACAAAATGACACAAGACTGGTTTGCCACTGATGAGTATTCTGGGTTTGCATTTCTTCTGTCAGCACACTTAGTCACTTGTTATTTCATGGTCAACTCACGGATATCTTTCCAGGGAGGTAGCAAGGAAGGGAACATACTATCTTAAAAAGATATTAATTTAAATTGCGTCAGGAATTCTTTCCCACTTACGTATGCAAGTTTGCTTAACTAGGTTGCCTGCCATTTTCAAACACCAGAATTTCAATTTATCTACCAAATTAAACAGTTACTTTTGTACCCCAGGGGAAAGCTGCACAGAGGGAGGAAAAGGGGGAAACTACATACACGTGGGCACACATGCACACTTTTCTGGCTTTTAGAAACAAGGAATAACTTTTTTTGTTATGGCAGCATCAGATCATCTAGAAGAAAAAAAAAAAACACCAATTGTGGGATTTACCAGTTAGATTTAGCTGTCCCAGCAAGGGTATAGGGTGCTCAGAAGGGAACATACAATTGGCTATCAGTGGAAGTCTCTGCCACATCAGTACTGTGAGCCAGCGCTTCTCCGTTTGTGGCACAGCCTGAAAGGGACTGCATGCCTGTCTGTCATGAGCAGATCACTTAAGAAGTGATGAGAAACATTTCTAAAGGAATGATGAGAAGTGTCAAAACATTTTAAGTGTTAAAAGCAACAAAAGATTTGATTTAGAATTTTATTCCTCTATCCAGCCAGAACTATTGTCATCAAGGATGCCTGAATCTTCTCCAAAATTTTTTCTCTTTTTTTCTTTTTCTTCTTTCTCCCTCTATTAATTTAAAAAGTATTCCTATAATTTCCAAACCAATGACTGGAAATGAGGATCAAGGAAACTGAACCCTCCTAGCAGCCAATGCAAATTCTAGCAGACTTGCTGACACACATTAGAAGACAGAGAAACTACTCACATTAAGAAGTGATAGAAAGTTCTCAGCAGCCTCTCACAGGTGCTATAGACTCAAGGAGAAGGAATACAGAAGATGGTCCATGCATGTCATGCACATGCTCACTTTGCACATTGAAAAATCACAAAGAGGCCAGAACAACTTCCAGTCCTGCCTCAGCAGCATGACCCCAGCAACAGCTCAGTTTTAGCATTGATAACCAGAACTCTGCAGGGTGGCATCCTCACCTAAGGAGGTTTAGGCCATGCAGGAGACACCACACGTATTCAGCACAGCTCTGTGCCTGAAGGGCCATGCTCTGTGGAAGGGGAACTGCAGGCCTTAGTGTCCATCACTGCATGCATGTGAGAGTGTATGGGCACACCCATGGCAACCACTCAGCAATTTCAGGTTAAGAGGGAGAATTGAAAAGCATAGCAAATGGTCAGGATAAATAGACCTTTATTTTATCTTTATCAGAACATATCTAATAAGCAAAACTACAATGACAGCACCAATACCAGCCTTCACAGCCGCTGGCCTCCAACGTTCTTTCAAATGCTACCTTCACAAAAGTCAGGGCTCTTCCCAGCTGAGAAAGTAAACAAGCCATGTTTGCCCTATGACAAACCTGTAGCGGCCTTGGGAACATATTTCTAAGCTCTCACTGAGTGAGAAAGCAGTGCTTGTGCACTAGGTTTGGCTCCTGGAGAGCTCTGATCCCACAGGAGTTTGCAGAGACAGCAAACATCAGTCACAATCTTACGGGTTGAGGATAAGATTCAGGTCATGAAAGGGGTCTCAGCTAGAGACAGGTCTTAGAAGAGCTCTGCATCCTCCAAAAAACTTTAAGGAACTAGTTTTTCCTAGGAAGAAGGCAGATTTTAAGTGACCTATTTCCAAAAAATAAGAACCAAAAGGAAGATGTATTACAGTTTTCTGTTCTCCTTACAACTTCTTCTCATTTCCTCTCACACACTGGGAACTCCCTTCTAATCAACTTTCAAAAAAAAAAAAAAAAACACACACAGAAGTAAAGAAAAGGGCAGCCTAGGCCCTGGTATCACATGCTTCCAAGACAGGGAGAAGCTTTTTTCAGGAGACTAACAGATCAGTCAAACACAGGACTACTCATTTTTATAACTCCCATCAGGAGCCTTCTTGCCCTGACAAGCCTTCATTGTGCTCTCTACGGGCAGCAGCCAGTGCAGACCTCCAGCATCTGATGAACCCAAAAGGATCAGTGGCTGGAGGGGAAAGGGGACAAGAATGGTGACCCTCCTAAATAACTTTTGCAAAGTGACTCATCCTTTCACTGACAGCATTAACATCTCTGCTCCTGCCAGCTGGGCAGCTGCTCCAGCCCTCGGAACAGTGAGGGAATGTTTTGTTCCAGAGATGGGAAAAGGGGGGTGCAGGGGGAACAACCCTTCTGTGTGCATGTGAGCGTGCATGTGTAATTGCCGTATGATTTCAGCTATTTTGACTTAATAAGAGTTATTGCATTAGTCACCAGCCCTGGTACAAACAGATGGGTTTGCAAGAATTTAAAACAGAAGGGGAAGGGGAAAAAAGATACGAGAGATGCCACAGTCTCCAGGGCAAAAGGGTGTCCTAGCCATGGGAGCTGGGGAGGTCCCACACAGCACAGCCCCACTGAGAGCAGCTGGCCCACAGCACCTGGTGGCTTCCCACCTCTCTGCAATAAAGTGCCAGGAGATCCCATCCTTCATCCAAACAACTGGAGTCAACACTCCACTTGTGCTGAAAAAGTTTCTCATGAAAAAGAAAAAGCACAGCTGACGTTATACAATGGTTTCTTTAAAACCCTCCATATTTTTGTCACATTGTAGGATTAGCTTTCAGGTCTTCATCATAAATTTGCAGTACAAGTCAGTAAGGCTTGCTTGGGGCACAGACTGCCTGGTTCTGCTCAGGGAGCATACTTGGTGCCTGGCTAAAGGAAAAGGCATGGCAAGGCAAAACTCAGCCTTCCTACCCTCTGAAGCATCTA
The DNA here is from genome assembly GCA_013399945.1 of Ploceus nigricollis. Taxonomy (NCBI): domain Eukaryota; kingdom Metazoa; phylum Chordata; class Aves; order Passeriformes; family Ploceidae; genus Ploceus; species Ploceus nigricollis. Next base: position 1,205,871 of record VXBC01006749.1, read on the forward strand.
GATTAACCAAACATAAGCCTCAAGTCCACAGCGTTGAGCCCACCAACATTAGGAAAGCCGGTTCAGTGCGTCTGGAGCACTGTTCCCACAGCCAATATTTACTTTTCCAAACTAGAGCGGGAAGGCTTTGCCATCATTCATGGAAACATGGGCAGTTCTCTACTAAAAATACTTTCTAGCCTTCCCCCTTTCCTCCTCCCTACAGCATTTCCTATTTTCTTTCCAAAAGCTTTGCACAGGCCTCTGCAGACTCTACTGCCAAGAGGGACTGGACACACACACACATCTTTCCTGCCTGGCTCCAGCAACATTCCTGCCATCCATGCAAAAAGTCTTCTTCACCCAAGTGCTCCGTCCAAGTCCACAGGAAACTCCCATTGGCTTCTACCTTGGTGCATCAATTCTAAAAACTCTCCTCTGAAGCCTCTAACTTCCCCACCCTATCCCTCTATATTTACTCTTTGCCTCAGCACCTTTCATTAAACCAGTGCAATCAATGCAACATTCCAGGTACCTGCACCAGAGCACTCACCAAAGCACAGGTGCAGCCATTCCTGCACAGGGTTGAAGGTGGGACGTGACAACAGGGAAGGGGGTTCAGTTCTAAGCCCAAGAAGCCCGTGGACCAGAACATCTACTCTTTGTGGGGCACTTCTGCCCAAAAAGATGGGAGCTGGGAACACTGACACCAGGCTTAAATGTCAACCCTGAGCCCCAGTGTGCAGGGAAAGGGAAGGGGAAGCTTCTTGCACTAAATTACAGGTCTGAACATCAGTGACAGTGAGCCCAGTCAATGAAAGCTTGTAAGAACCTGCCCAAGCACGTACATTTTCATTCTGAAATAAAGAGAACAAATTTGGGAGCATAAAGGTTTTAAATTGTTGATTGGGAGATTTGCATGTAGACAGAATATTGTTTTCTTCTCCTGGCTCACTGGGTAGCAAAACAGAAAAATTATGTGTAATTAAATGGAAACAGTATCAATTAGCTGTGATTCTCCAAGCTGTGGAATGAGTAAACCAATGAGGAAAGATTGTTCTTGTCCTCTGGCAGCCTCTTCATGTCAAGATTATTCTGAAGATATCTTAAATCCACTTAAGCATGAACTATGCAAACAAATTTTAAAAGAAATCAGTGCAGGTGGAGGGTTATTTACTAGCCAGCGTATTACTCAATCAAACATATCCTGAGGAATTAACTTGATTGCCAGTACTTGAGCTCATTTCATTAACATTACATCTTTGTCCTCCTTGAGTTATGCCCCTGAAGTTTAAAGACTAATCTAGATAGAGACAGGCTTATCTTTTACCACTATAGAAAGTGGCCTTTGAGTCAACACTTTTAGGTACTCCTAGAAAAAGGACACACACAAGGACAGAAAAAGTCAACAAGTTACTGTATCCAGTACACACAAAATCTTGAGCTTTAAAGCAGTCAGACAGACTCCATAAAGACACTGCCCATAAGTCCCATTGCACATTAACAAATTCTGAATGAAGTAGTGCTTTATTATAGACTTATTTTCCCCTCTGAGATATTGTTAAATCAGAAATGGCATCACTTAAATCTATTAAGTATAAGAACAGCTTGCTTTTCATAATTTAAAAATAGTATACTGAGTGCACAGATCAGCAAAGATTAATATTCCTGGTTTATATTAGTGTTTCACACAAGAGCAGAGTTGGACCTGAATTTGATGTAGACAGGTTCTTCCAATAGTTCTCATTCAAGAGAATAATTGCTGACACGTGAAGGAGATAATTTAACACTTTGTGGTGCAAATCCAGCATCTCGACTCAGACTTCTACAAGACAGACATCCACCAAAACACCATCAGCACATTGTTCTTCCATCTTTTTTCATGCATATTTTTAGGCTCAGCACCAAAGGGACAGAAGTACATAGAGAACACATTTGCCAAAAAAAAAAGGAAAAAAGAAGCCACAACTTGACTGAGTCACCATTTGAAGCCATTTCATAATACCGTGACATCTCTGAAATATCACTAACTTCTTCCTGTCCCAGGAATGATTTGTTTTGGTTTGGTGGTCTTGAGAGCTTGATATTAACAACCCCGACTAAAGTTTTTTCTTCTGACCAAGCAAATGGCAGCTTGCATTCTCTAAAACCTGAGCACTGGTCTGCTGCTCCCTACCTGGGGATTTTTGTGGGTATCAGGACTGCACCTTGGAGCTGAAAGGAATGGAAACTGTGTGGCCAAGAGGAACCTCTTCTACACACCAAGGTTAGCCCAATACCATGTGTCCTGCCCATTCTCCACCACGGTGTGACCCTGTTGGCCTTCCTCCAGGCAGAGAGCATGCCACCTCCATAGCACCTGCCAGCACCCTTTCAAACTATTTGTCAAGTAATTTGTGAATAATTCTTTTAGTGCTGATACATTTTATAAGTTGGCTGAAGATAATTAACAAATAGGGAAAAACTACAAATGTGAAGTGGAATAATTTCTTGCTAATTATTCTCTCAGGTCTAAGAGAGCTGCTGACCTTCTCGATACATTTCTTTTAGTTAAATGAGTACAAACAGATGCTGACCTTCATCAAAACAGCATTGATAGATTTCCTGAGGAAACACAAATGAGAGTGTAAGGACATGACCAAACATATCCCAGCCAGTCACACGTTAGTCATGAAGAGCATTTTCCAAAGTGCTTACTTGGTTCTAATGCTTTGTGTTTTGGAGGGGAGTAAAGGGTACGTCACACCTCTGACAACTCACGTACAATGGTCTTGGAGTTGAGCAATTGAAAACCCAAGGACATAAAACAAGTGGATATTTCAGATAATTTTATACATTGTTTTGCACTTTTTTTTTTTGTCAAGACAGCTTCTGGACCATTGTTACTCATCATTTGCATCAAGTTTTAAGCTAGGGACAGCAAGAACTGTGAGTTTGAAATGTGACACCACACATCACAATTTAATGAGGCCTCTAGGGCTACGTGCAACACAGCCCCATTCCCTCTGCACGTACAAACACACTCAGATGGTGAATCAGAACAGAGAGCATCTTGCAAAGCACCCCAGGGCTTTATTTTAAGGAAAAAAACCCTGCAATTTGTCAAAGACACTACTGCTCCCTGGAAAGAATGAGATAGTCTTTCTGAGTATTTGTGCTCGTGGAGACTTAGAGATCCTTGTCAGGAGTGGAAAATGGAATCGTTCTGGTTTTTAATCCTGAGCAGCAAGTCATTTTAACAGCAAGGTTTCTACAAAATCATTTTTCTTGACCTGAAAGGGTACACACATACAGCCTCCAACAGATGTGAAAAGCAGTTAAGTCAGTATAGATGCTCCATTCAAGGCCTTCCTGAACAGAGATGCCAGTGCTACATAAAGACAGGTATTCATAGCATCCTCTTAGAGCAATTCCAGCCATCCAGCTTGGACATTATTTACAGCAGCTAAACTAAGAAACACAAGTTTCCTCTGCAGGCCCTGGAGCGAGGAGACTGACCAAGCACAACTGCGACTACCCACGCCATGCTAGACTGGGATGGGCTGAGTGAGGACCACTGCTCCCTGTCAAGAAATTTTTGAGATCCAAATCAGTGTCCTGCATGCAACAGACCTCACACAAGAAAGCCAGCTGAAACCAGCTAACAGGCTACAATCAGGCACTTTGGGCAGCTTTGAAATAAAATGACCAAAACATCATATATCCTTTTCCCTGGCTGCTGGGGTAAAGAAAGAATCAGAATTACAATAATAAGCTTTTGCTTTTCATGTTGAAGGATGAACTGACAAAAAATGCTCAGTGCAAATCGAGATCCCAGTTTCCTTCTAAGGCTCCCCAAACGTGTATTTCACCTACTGCCCATGCACACTCAAAAAGCTGAAAACACTAACTTTGATCTAGCATAGAAGTCATTAATTACAGAAGGGAGACTAAGCTTCATCTTTCGATTTTTACAAGCCCATCTCTCTGTAGGCTCTGCAGCTACGATGCATGCATAACGTACAGGAGATCTCTGGCTTTCCAAGTACAAGCAAACTGCCAGCAGTACTTGCTGCCCCTCATTATGAAAGTTAGTACCAAACTCTGTTACTTACACATGGAATCATAGAACATTAAGGGTTGGAAAGGGACCTTAAGGATCATCTAGTCCCAACTTCCTGCCATGGACAGGGACACCTCCCACTAGGCCAGGTTGCGCAAGGCCTTATCCAACCTGGCATTGGACATTCATAACCTTCCTGGGCAACCTGTTCCAGTAACTAACCACCCTCATAGTAAAAAATTTCTTCCTAATATCTATCCTTAATTTCCCATCTTTGTGTTTGTGAATAATCTGACACTTGGAAATTAAGGTCTTTAACATGGGATTCATATTTCCCACGTGACACTGCCTTAAGTGTCAACAGTGGTCTGATAGACCACTTTTTCCTACCTACCAGGGTGTTGCACATTGTCCACAAAGCCCAGGTTTTAAACTTTTGAAAGGTTTATTGAAGACCCTACACCACTGCCTGTGTATCAGAAAGCGTTGGGAGGGCTGGTGACACTATTAGACCCCACAGCTCTGTGATGGCTGAAAATTCAGTTGTTGAAACATCTGGAAAAGGCAATTTTTGTCCTATATTGCAAAGAAAAGCAAACAAAGCCTTAAGGCTTTCATCATTTGACCCCACACATCATTCTGACTTTCGGCATTATGTAACCAGCCCCATCCCAGGAGTTCAGATCCCCTATCCAGAGCTCTGCTGACCATGATATTTCAGAGAAAAATAAGAGCTAAAAAAACAGGAGAACAAATTCCCCAAGCTTGGAAAACCCCTTACTAGCAAGCAAGAATAAAGTTTGACATCCATTCTGCAGGCTGTGGCCCAACAGGAATCACAGCACTCTACCCCATGAAAAGAAACCCTTCTTTCCTGAATATCCTCAAAGACAGGGATGAATGAAGGGATCCTTGTACCAAGAAGTAGTTGCTGAATTCACACAATCTTATTGTTAAAAAAATACATCAAACAAAAAAAATTATTTTGTTTTCCCTTTTAAAGCTGCAAGTGAAGCTCTCCTCTGCTGAGCTGCTCCTCTATTTGCACTACTCAAATATCTGCAACACCATCTCTCTTACCGAGATTAAACTCAGGGAACTGGCAGGGACTAGCCAGCAGCTCTTTCACAGAAAAATAGTTCTGGAAAAGGTGTCTATGTCTTCCAGTGGAATGATCAAGTTATCCCTCAGTCTGTTTCTGATTCACTGAAATGCACGAACCTCTTTAGATTCACTTCATAAACAGATTTTCTAACACCCTCATCATTTTGCTGACCTTCCCTCAGATTTTATTTGCACCTCAGCACTGATTCTAGTAAGAGTTCAGAGATGGACTAAGGTCCTTTCAACATGAACTTGACAGTTGTAGGTCGAAAAAAAACAAAAAAAAGAAAAGAAAAAAGGAATATCAAGAAGATAGGAAGTTAATTTCTCTGAAGGCATAATATTTGTATGACTGTTCGCCAGTTTTGACAACAAAGTCCCTTTCACAGTGTAGGTACAAGTTATCATCCACCAGTCTCAGAACATTAGCAAGCAAATGTCTGGATTAGCATGTGTAGCTGGAACAGAAGGAACTGCATTATGAATTTCAAAGGTAAAGGAGAGCCCAGAACACCTGAGCATCACAAGTGCACACAGCACACTGTACTTTGAACACCAGCCAGTAAGACTACATTGAGCTGAAGCACAGGAGAAGCCACAGTCTTACTTAAAAGAACCAAAACAAAATCCAGCATGACTTGTAACTCAGCAAGTAAAACAGTAACTCCCAAGTTGAAGATAGGACAGAAAAACATGCAGAAAACAGTGTCTCCTACTGAGGAAAAAAAAAACTAGAAATAGTTCTTCAGAAACATGCATCTTCCTTTACTCACCGTTTTAGCAAAAGCATGAAGGAGGAAAGCACTCTTTCAACATTTCACAAACTTAAGAGAAACTTAAGAGAAAAATCAGTAAATCCTTTAAAAACAAGCACTTACCTAGGACTTTTCCCAAAACTGGTCTACTTCCCTCAGGCACCACACAGAAAGCCACCTCACTTTCTGTAGCTCATAGCAATGAAGCTCCTTTACAAATACCTGTCCTGCTCTCTGCAGACTTTTGTGATCCTAAAATAGTGTTCAAATGGAAACAGCTGCAGAACCGAGGGAGCATTGGAACTAACATACCTTCACCCTCTTTTCTCCTTGGTTTCACCTTTGCACTAGAAGATGCAAGTATTTGCAATGCTTGGTCTTTTGAGACTATTCACTTTTATTTTACTTTAAAATTATACTCCCCTTTGTTACCTTTAATGTTCTGTTTGCATGGTTCTTACTGTTTGCAGGGCCATCTTGAGAGGCCTTGGAAAACAAGGCTAAATCCCATTTTTGCCTCCAGTAAATGATGTCATCTCTGCGGAAACCAAATTCAACTTTTCCAATAACAGCAGAGAGAACATATGAGGAAGGGATTTGGAGAAAGCTGGGTCTGACCAAACCTTGTTAATTAGTGAGGCTTGGGACTGAAGTTAAGAAATAAGGTCTGTGGTGGGAGATGCAGGTGGGAAGCTGAAAGTAACTGAAGTTTTGGCAGCTGGAAAGAAACCCAGGGGCTACAAGGGCCAGGCTGACCCTGGCCTTTCCAGAAAGGTCCTTTTCTGTCCCCCCAGCTTTCTATTTCTCTACTCCCTGTGACTACTTTCCTTGCTTCCATTCCTTTTCCTCCTATGCCCCTCCTTGAGAAAAAACAGAAGCTCAAGGGGTATTATTTTGAAGTACTGGATATTAGCATTTGTACATCTTGCTGTCAACTCCTTCACATGCTTCCACCTCCTCATGGCAATGGTCAAGTGCAAGACAGGGATGGCCAGTCCCCATCTGGCTGGGTAAGGCAGGCAGGTCCTTCTTGTGGATCACAAAGACCACACACATAGCTTGGGGACTGCACCTGTGATGGTGAAAGCTATGCTGAGCCAGAGAGAAAGGAGGGCAGATACAGCCAGATATGTCAGGACTGCTGAGGAATCAGCTGCCCCTCAGTGATGTTGGATTCTGCTCTCTATTAATAGGCCACCAGCTTCCTGCTCCTCCAAGAGTCAGAGAAGCTTTGAAGTAAAATCAGCTTTTCCGGGGACTGATCAAAATAGAAACCCAAGCTGCCTAAATCTGCAATGGAAATTTCAATCAACATTAAGTTTTTAAATAAAATTTGGACTCTATTCTGGTTCAAAATGAATTGAATAAAGAAATCAGATACACAAATAAGGCTTTTGGTCAGCTTTTGCTTTACATTCGCTCTAATAAAACATCCTGTAAAATGAGCATTAACTCTAGAAGATCCCAAGTCCTCACTTGTGTTGATACACTGCTAAAGATGCCAGCAGTCAGCGCAAAGGAAACAAAGAATAACTAGAAATTTTGTACAGGTGGAGACCCCATCCTCCACTCCTGACAACTCCCAGTCGGCTAAAGTCAGCCTCCTAAAGAGTTAATGTTCAGTGGGTCAATAAAGTGTGATTGATTCATCGATAACACACTGCTGCCTTGGGGAGAGGGAAGAAGCCATCTCCAGAGACAAGCGAGGCAATTGTTTGCTGTCCCTGGTGCCCGCAGAGTGCCCCGCGGTAACCCCTGTGCTCTGGAATACTCACGTTGGTTATTTCGAAGCGGGGTGCAGAGCTGTGCTTTCCCATGGCTGCCACTAATGACTTGCAGCTGTTGCTAATCCGTGCCTCTGATTTCCTTTGATTGCTGTGTGTATGGATGCCTGTGGTAAACAGGCATCTGCCAGGTGCCAGCACAATCAGGGGGGAAAATATAAAAAGTTCCCTGTTTCAAATTCAATGTGACATTGTGCTTGTCGAGAGGCAGCCGTTTAACTATTTAAGGGGAACAGTTTCCTGGGCTCTTCACTGGCCTCCTGGCTATGTAGAGGATTCTCATGCATTTTGGTGACAGCAATCTCCCAGCCCCAGCTGTAGGAAATAGCCATGGGGAGAAGCTGGTGTCTACAGGAACTGTCCCAGCCATATAGCATAGCCCATGACATGTGATTTTGGCTCTGCTATCCCAGAAAGCAGGGGCTCTCTGGCTCCACTCGTTCCTCTCTCCTCAGACACAGCATCCCAGAGCTTTAGAAGGACATTTGTTCCCATGTGAACACTCAGACTGACCTCAGCCTGCTGCCCCTTTCTCCTCGATATTCTCTGCTCTTGCTTTGTATTACATGGAAAGGCAGTGAAACACCTCAGCTCACAGTTCCAGGCTAAAAAGATTGGAGCAGAGGCTTCCCACAGCCCATTAGGAAAATATATGTCTTGATGGAAGCCAAAGCTAATATTAAATTTTCCAGAAAGAAGCACAAGGGTCTCACAATAAGAAATGTCCCTGAAAGTGTTTCCCCAGCAGGGTACCGTAGCCTGTTTCTAGCTCTAATGTTTTGCCTCAGCCCCACAGCCCCTCCAAGCAATTTCTCTGGGCATTTCTGATTCCCCTCCTGTCACAGCAGCCAGCTGAAGATGCCACACAGCTGCTCCGTGCGTCCATCCATCATCCTTCCTCCTGGTAGCAGGTAATTGTTCCCAGCTGTTCATTACCCAAGACCATCACACCTGACCCATATTGTTTGCCTTTCATTTGCACCTCAGTTACAGAAAGGAAAGCCTCAGAGAGGAACTGATTATATGCTAGTGCTAGAGAAAGAGGTATCCTGCTCTCCCCAAAGCTGCTTTTGCGGTTCATTTCCTTGGGTTGCTGCTCACTGTGCACCAGGTCACATTCAAGGGGCAGCAATAAGTCAAAGGTGCAAGTTGCCTGGAGCATTCATAGGTGTCCTCAGCATTGGCTCATTCTGGTTTCCTTGCCTGCTCATCCTGCTTCCCTGCATGCTGTGAGCAGTCCTCAGGCTCAGGAGAGTGGGAGGCTCTGTGAAGCACAGCAAAGGATGCAATCCCTGTCCTCACAACAGTGCTGGAGAAAAGTCATGGATATTGAAATTTACTGCAGTTTCTTTAAGTCTTGTTCTACTCCCTGTTAGAAAGAAGGGGGAGCTCAGCTTAGGAGACGCCAGTGATGTTGCACTTGAAAAGTCAGGGGGTACACGACTGCAAAAGTTATGTTCTCTAAGAGTCATAGCTGGCATTTCAGACCTCCTTCCCACTCAGAAAAAGAAGGCTGGAAATGAACCATGTATCCAAATGTGCACACAAAATTTCTACAGCCAGAGCTGTTCACCTTGGCTACCAATTAACAGCTAAGATAATAACTAAGAGTTATTTGACTCATATCATTATCAAAGCTAATACTATCCTTTCAGTTTTGTGCAAAGTGCTAATTCTAGTTCCCTACAGACAGATGACTGAAATGGAAAGCTGAGCATCCTACTGTCCTTAAACAAGACAAATAACATGCCTTAGAAATCCAAGGTCTCTCAGATAAAAATGACAGGGCTCAGCTTGGTTTCAGAGAGCCAGGATGACAGAGGGAGTTGGTGAGAAGCTGATCCAGATGGAGAAGGAGAAAAGCCCTTCATCAGTGTGCCACAGTGCACAGCCCATAGGAGAAGTGGAGAATGGGGTTTCTGACCTAGGGGGCAAGTGATGGGAAATGGGGGTTTTGAATAAAAAGACAGCCTTCTAGTTTTTTGACTGCTAATGAGTTCAGGGTAACACAACCTTGTACTTGGGAGGTACCATCTGACTTCAGAGACAACTGAGTTCTCTATCAGCCTTTTCTCCTCCATGGAATAACTTTAACTTTTAGCTTTGGTCATTATGTCATATTTAGCTGATGTAGAAAAAGCACACCAATTTTGGTCACTGAACAAGAGAAAGCAAAATGTCCTCTAGCAAATAGAATGCACATCCAGAGAGTTTTCATCTTAAAGACTGGGTGATTTTGGGCTTGGAGCTACACCGGCCCTCAAGGCTTCTGCCAAGGAAGACTGCTCTGCCCCTTTTAATCAACACTGACACTCCAGACATCCTCTGGGCTGTAAAGCAAGGCTCTCCACACTCCCAGTTCACGGGGGTGAAAAAGATGGACATTGGCAAAGAGCAGCAGGGTGAAGGTCACAGCACCTCCCAATTAGCCTGTCAGCTCCCTTCAGAAAGTCACATATCCTTGTTCAGATGTGGCTGGGGACTCAAAGGGACAGGAAGGTTTTACATTTCACCACTGAGACTCCCAGAGGTTTTGCCAAGTACTTACCAAGTTATTTAGAAGGAAAACAAGAACTCGTCTGGGCTTCTCCTTTGTTTCAGTCCTGCTCTGGGATCAGGCACCTGAGCTGGCAGCTGCATCTCTTTCTAATGACACGAGAGAGAAGGGGACATTCATGCTGTCATCCCTGCTGGCATATCCTGTTTCTGTAAGTTCAGATCTTGTAACTAGCCTAAGCTAGTCAGCACTGTGTTTTTCAAGGAAAAGAAAAACATCTGAACTTTGGCATCAAACCCCTCTGGAAAGTGGCCATTGCCTAGGACGTAACCAAGCCCTTCAGCTCAGCTTTCATTACAGCAAGATTTCCCAGGAGAAAATGCACAGAGGTCTAACAGCAAGGAGTTTTCTTAGGATTTACAGTGTCACAGACCTGGTTTCTGCAGCAGTAAAACACACACACACCACCAAACTCACTCAAAAGCCATTCACAGACCCACATGACCTCTACTGGGAGCACACATCTGTGATCAGCCTCCCCCCAAGCAAGGCAGGAGGGTGCCTGAGGACCAGCTGGATGCCAGGGGCCGTGAGCAGGCTCTCCCAGGTGTCCCTTTCAATGTGGCAGCAGGCAGCACAAAGAACAGAGTGGGCCCAGGGTCCCGGCCCAAGCATAGTGCCAATGATGCCAAAGAGAGATACCCTGCCCCAAGGAAGGCCGGTAGGGTCACTCCCCACGAGGGAAAGTTGAGGGTCAGACCAGACGCAGAGTCTGACCCTGCTTCCCTACATGGATTTGCAAGGTTACACACTCTGTCCCCAGAGCATTATTTGATCTCCCAGGTACACTGGCTAGCACCAGGTCCCAGTGATGGCAACAGCCACATTTAGAGCTCCAGCCTCCACAAAATAATAGAGTGGGGCAATTGCCTCACAGTGGACGGATGCACTGCTCAGTTTTCCACTCTAATCTCTTCTCACCATACCTAGGAATGGTTATGAAGATAAAAGAGAGGCTGGAAACTGTTATTGTATCAAAGCAGATCTGCGGTATCCAGATTTTGTGCGGTTCTGTCATATTCTCCTCTGCTGGCTCTCTATTTTTAAAATCTGAGCGACAAAAAATAAATTACTCTCGACCTGAGTGTGAAAAAGAATTTTCTTTTATACTGGAATCTTAACTTTATCTGATAATGAGACCCAAGTAATTTCCTTGAGTTTCAGCTGCAGCAAGTAATGAAACAGTGAAATCTTTCTTCGCTGATTAACAGCATTAGGCTTCCAGGGAACTGAAGCAATTCTCCAGTCTCAGGGAACATGAGAAATTTGCAGGTAATCCTAACCTCATCCGTGTCCTCTCTAACTCCCCAGCTTCTGTCTCACTCAATATGTTAGATTGGCAGCAATGCAGCAGAACACAACTTCCCAAATCATTAAACTGATTTAAACCTCTTGGGAAGAAAAAGTTTATGGGATTTGTGTTGTTGTTTTCCAGGGTTTCAAATCCTTAAGGGATACATTTCAAGATTTTTTGTAACTAGGAAAGGAGGCCTACTTGCTCTCCCTTGGTATTTCTAGCTGTGTCACCTCAGCTAAAGTTCACAGAAACTCAAGGAGAGACTTTCCATTAACTTTAGTGGGCTCTCAAGCAGTGGGCTTGTCAAACACCAAACATTGTTTTAATCCAGAAAGAAGTATCTCTCCCTATAAACTTATATCTGCATTCAGGCTGTGCTGTGAATCCACATCTTAAACATATAAATTAAAATTTGATTCTTATATAAACTATCCACATTTTAATTATATAAATTCCACATCTTCTCTTACAAGTTTTCTGATATATCAGCACATACACCAAGCCTCAGCACTTGTACTTCACAGTGATCGATCAACAGCCAATCTCCAGTTCTCTTTTTGCAGTCAGGAGACCATAGGCAGTCACAGGCAAAAGCAGCCACGTTTTGGGAAGAAGTAAAAGTGTTGTAACAGAGACCAATTATGACAATAACCCATAGCTGTGTTACAGAAAGAATAATCTAGAGTCTTTTTAGAGAAGCTGTTTGGAAAATAGCTAGCCATTTTGGTGCCAAATGGGATATAAGCATCTGGTTTCCAAAGACACCTCTGCAAGTTTCACAGACTAGCCATTTAAAAAAAAAAAAAAAAAGGACACCCCAAAATTTATCAACCACTAGGCTGCAACGAGTTCTTTTTCAGAGCTGAGAAATGATGTGAGATTATGAAGTTGCAGATAAAACTTCCAGAAGGTTTTTCTTTGTTTCCACATGCTGTATCTTCCGTGCTGATGCTTGCAGACCTGCTGCTCCTGGTGTCTGCACAGCGTATGGTAACTGAGGGTGACATTAATGCTCAACTCTGTGGCAACCACATGCCTGCCTACAACTGAAGTCAGTCGCACGCACTCGTGTATAAGCCTACTATTTGGGTATTAATTGAATAAGCTTTCAGAAATAGTTTAAGCAAATTAGTTCCTGATACATTGCACATCTTGAGCTTTCCATTTGTGGCCTTTCATTCATAAGCGATCATCCACAGAGTGAAAAGAAGCACACTTCACTCTAATTAGGGAGGAGCTAATTATCCTCCATCAATTAGATCCTACAACACTTATCTGTAAACAGTTGCTGGAAAGGTACATAACAGATTAGTGACTGAAGACCTAATTAATAAGGAGTAATGAGCTCCTTCCTGCAGGAGATAGAGGAAATGTGCTCTCACTCCTTGAAAATGCCTAGTGATAAGAGCCATAAAACAGACCATAAATGTGGCAGGAGTCATTTTGTACATAAGAGTTTTCTCATTTTTACATCCAATGTGCAGCCTGTGCTTTCCCGACCTCGCTGTGCAGCCATGCCACACCACTCTGCCTGCCACCAACGGGGTCGTGCAAATAAAGTGAAGGAAATGTTGGATTTCCCAGCTCTTATGCCTCATCTGCTATTTGTACTTCTTTTCATTAAATTAAATACGTGTATTTTCCTCTGCCTACTTATAGAAAGGCAGCAGTTTAGATTTTTTTTTCCTAACCTGTGATTTTTTTCCACTTACACCCAGCAGTTTTATGCTGCTCTGTTGCAGTCATTGTCAGTTACAAATCCCCATTTCTACCTATCACATAAGTCCCTTTGATTTCTAGGTCTTGGCTCCTGGTGCAGTTGGATGCTGCTCTCCTGCTCGGTTTCCTCTTTCTTTCGCATCAGGATAGCTTACCATTCTGCTTTTGTTAACAGCAGTTTCAGTAACTGACAGTTCATTTCTCTTCAGGATTATCTTCCCAGAAGACACACATTTACCTGTTTCCCAGGCTTGTTGACGTCTGCTTTTTGAAGTTCATTACTCTTTTTCTTCTCCTTTCACTCCTTTCTTTCCCCAGAACAGTGATTCTGTTGTTTCATGGTTGCTTTCACTCAAATTTCTTTCTAACTCTGGTTTATCTCCATCCATTTGTCCCTTGCAGAGTCAAATTTTAAAACAGACTGCTCTGATATTTTCAATATTATAAAGTCTGAGCTTGGATCAACAGGGAAGTTATAAGTGATGCTCTGGTTTTTACGCATCAAGGTGTCTCACAAAGATGTTTCTCTTACACTCCATCCAGTGGAAGAAACTCATCAGGTCACAGTAAAACCAAATAAACCTGGATTTCTTTAAAAGTGCTTAACTCTACCAGTATTCGGTTTAAAAATATCAAGTAATACATATTCTGTAGATAAATAAATCTTATCAGTCAATGAAAAGTTCTATGAGTGTTCTACGAAAATTGTTCTAACCCACATTAAACAAATGTCTAACTTTGAAGCCTTTGAAAAGATAGGGAAATACATTACTCCCAAGGAATCGCTGACTGAGGTTACTTAGAAATAAAATGAAGAGGGGAAGAAATTTTAAAAATTAAAAGGAAACCACTCAAAAGAGCTCAAAAAACCCAGAAAAAATGCCCTCTTAGTAGCTGCCCTCCCCTGATAAAGAATCTCCACTAATGATTATAACAGTGCAGATGGACAAATATTTCTAAGATGGACCTGGTCCCAGGCTGCTCCAGACTTCAGACCAAGAAGATTTTGTAAGGGATGAGGTGACAGAAAGCCTGGGTATGATCTGGCTGCGAGGGAAGCAGCAGCAACTTCAGCCTGTTCCTCCAGCATATACAGGCTTTACAGACTTCAGCATTTTCCTAGAGTGTGTGTTAGCCTGCACACCCAGGAGCAGGCAGAGCAGAGCGATGGATCGTGATTTAATGCACACGAAATCCAGATATAGTGAAGCTTCAGAGTTTTGAGGAATGAACACATGACAGAGCACTGATAGTTTTCTGGAAAACAGAAGCTGGTCAGAAAAGACCAATATTAGAAAGCTGCAGAGGAAATGGAAAGAAAATTTGCTGCTCCTATACATAGCAATTTGTTTCTTCTGCTCAGGATGATGAGTAAAGCCTCAGCTGGAGCATGGTCTCCAATTTTGGGCATAACACTTTGAGAAAGATAAGGACTAATAGTAAAATATTTAAAGAGCCACAGAAACAATCAGGTCTTGATGGGATTACTTTATGAGAAAAATTAGTTTGAACAATGCCAATTTATTCAGAGGAGAGAGAACTGAGAGAAGTGGGATGGGTTTAAGAATTAAGTGTTTTATCCAAGGAAATCTGTTTCACATACTGAAGACAAGAAACAGATGTCATGCACTACCACATTAGGGAGGGGAAAAATCAGGTAAAACAATAGGAATGGGATTAGTCTTACTAAACACAGGTGTCTCTGCTGTAGGCATCTTGAGCTGAAGAAATCAACATCAGTGAAGGCTGTGGTGAGACTCTTTTTGTCCTCAATAGATGACTACAGTCAAATTCAGCTACTCTGAACAGAGAGACTAAATGTCCATCGAGCATCACAGCAGCCAAGAGCACTGGGTCAGAATACAGAGAACAAGGGAAGTCCAGTTCCCTGGAGGAGGTTTCATTCCAGTCAGAGACCAGAACTGTGACAAAGTCCACTGAAACAGATACAGAGCAGCTGGAACTTCTCAGGACTCTCATTCAGCTGGGCATCAGTTAAAAGTAAAACTTATATTCAAAATACTTTTAAACCAAAAATGTGCCCATGTGTGCCAAGATGTACTTGAAGGCAGCACTTAACAAGCATCTTACTAATAAATTAATATAAGTAAACTTAATTCACTGTGAATATTTATATATTTAATAATAATACACACAATACTTAGCTATAATATGAAAAAATAAAATAAGGTTTCAATGGGAATATGTTTAAGAGGGCTGTTACTAACTCAGCAAAACAGAGAGTCTTGGAATACAGACATTTTATCAACCAGCTGCCTGCTGGGGTAGATCCTGCATCAAATCAAACTCTAAGAAAGCCATTCTGAGTAGAGCACAGACAAACCTAAATAAACCAATACGACAAGCCCCTGGCGAATTTGGGGCAAGTCCCTGTTGCAGATCAAATCCTCAATACTCAGAGCTACCTCTGTGTTTTCCAGGTCCCACAAGGCACAGCTGAATGGCACCAAGGCTGAAAGAAGAATTTTTGCTCTGGACCCAGACCTGGCACTTCCACTCACCCAGCTGTTGTACCAAGCCACCACCACAGAGCCCCTCTGCCACTAGAGCTGCTAAAGAGCCAGGACTGTGGTGATTTGCACTCTGGCCACTTACAGAAGTGTCCCAGATGCTTCTGCAAGCGTACATGGCTTGAAGGAGGTTCAAGAAATGTGTGATCTCTGACTCTATGGGTTACCTAGACAAACGCTAAATTCCAAAACATTTTTAATCCACACAAGGTTAAAATCTAGGCTTGTCAAAAAATTTCCCTGTGCAAGGCCAGCTCCTTTTTCAATTACCCAGCTCAGTCACTGTCTGACAGATCCCAGAAGTGCAGCTCCCTTAGGACATTCCCCCCTCAGGGATGACCTAAGATAACACTGATGAGATGAATAGGACTGATTAGGATTACCATGTCAGGAATTTGTCCGTCCTTACCTACCACAAGAACTACTGAACAAACCTGATGGCAAACCACCATTGCCTTCCACCTCAAGGGCACTGGAAGCAAAGGCCAAAATCATTCTCATTTGTATGAAAGCAAGCACGCCTTCAGATGCAGAAAGCTTCAGTGAAGAGGTTTTCATTAAACATTATTGTCCATATAGAAGCCATGATTTTTTTAAAACATCTGCAAGGCATCATGACCCTGTGAAGAGATGAAAGATAGTCTCTTGCCACCAAATCAAACAGAAAAGGGAATCTATGTGGATGCAGTGATACTCTAGCTGCTCTTCTCACCCCAGGAATGCTCCAGCTGAGAATGAATAGATTGCAATGTTAAAAACCAAGGTGATCACATCTGTTTTATTTCTGCACATATCCACCACTAGAAGCCCTTGCATATCTCCTCCTCTGGGGATAGCTGCCCTCAGTTAAACCCCTGTGGCTGAGCACAACAAAAAATTACATACTTTTAAATCAAACTCTCTGCTTGAGGAGTTCCAGCCCAAATGACTGATAAGAGATGATGGCTGAAACTTTAAGCCTGTGATTTTTCCTGCCTTAGCATCCAACACTCAGCCTGGGGGCTTTAGGTTTGATACATAAACTTCAGCAATCTCACTTAGGCTTCTTGTCCAACTTATATCTTCTGGCATGCTTTAAGACAAAGCCAGACCAGTTTTTTTTTAATCCATCTATTTAATTCAAACAATATCAGAGGATTATAGTTTACCCGTGTGCTTACATGTGTTTATCCAAACTGCAAGACACACACAGTTTTCTGCCTGCCGTGCAAGTAAAGCAAAGCACTTTCTCAGATGTTTTTCATTAGTTTTACAAGGAGTTCTGAGGTCCCAATTTTGGTCCTCTGATGCAGCTGGCTGTGAAGCTGATCTGAATGTTTGCCATGGGCATGGCTCCTAGCATGAGGAAAGGCTGTGAATGGGACTTTGTATATAATATAATAATTCTCTTTTTCCTCTGCCTCAAATGTTACTTCACTGGAGTCATCTTCTGATTTGGTTCATTGAAGCCAGCTGGTCATTTCTGCATCCTCATATATACTGGGGGAAAGAGAGGATAGAGGGCAAGAACTTGAGTGTGATCCCTGCTAGATCCTGCTTCCCTATCTTTATTCTAGCAGAAGGTAAAAAGCAACATAGAACAGCTCTGGAAATGTAAGGCACCTGAATCCTTTGCAAGGAAGATATTGCAAGCATTAGGATTTGACATCACTAACATAAGAGTCTTATGAACTATCATCTAATTAGTTTGGGGTATATACTGCTGCTCTTGCTATGCCCTGAGCCCAATTACTCATGGCTTTGTTACACCATGACTTTGGGAAAGACACTGCATCTTGATTTGGCAACTTAAAATGATGGAGATTGCACCATACAGCCCAGGAAAACTGTTCCAAGAGTAACACTCCTAGTTACAAATTGGGTCTGGTTTCTAGTCTGGACATGCACTGTGTGTGTTGGATAATGCTCCATGAGAGCCTTTTCCACTCATAGCTTGTCATTATTAAACCTGTTGGGTACTACATGCCCAGGGTTTGGTATTTGTGGGCTAAATTCCTCCAGATGGGCTCAGTGGGACAAGACAAAGTGCAAAATCCTTCCTGAGTAGTGACTCTTGGTCGTCAACTGTGACCAATGACATCTCCACTGCTGCAGAGGACACATCTATCCTGTAGCACCCACAGTTCTACCCTGCTCCAAAACTAATGCCCAGATGTGGTGTGGCCAGATGTTTCACAAAGCTGGCCTCCTGATAGGGGCAGCAAAGAAGGGATGCAGTGGACATCAGGAGCTGGCTGTGCCCAGCAGCAACGCTGCAGCCTCCTCAGCCACAAGCCCTAAAGCTTACAGGTACATCTCTCCTGCTTCTTACTGAGGACAAACTGGGGCAAAACAGTGGCTCATCAAACCCAGATGGACCTTATTAGTTATGCAGTGCTGTGGTACATGCTCAGGAGGGGAAAGTTTGGCCTGTCTGCATGTGGGAGGTGTGGAAATGGCATGTGTCTCACCTTGTGAAAGTCACTGTTCTGCTTTCGTGTACTTTTCACCACCTTAATCTCATCTGCACTCCTCCAGGAATTTTTTGACTTTACCTCTGTCCAATTTTTTTACCTCCCCAGTGATCAAAAAGTATAGCAACCCTATCACAGCAAAGATAGATTCACCTTCAGAGCAGGGAAATACTTCACCACCATCCCCTCGTGAGGCTGTCTGACCCACCAGCAGCTCCAGTTCACCTCTCACATCCCCACCTGAGTGCACTGTCAGCTCCTCTGGGTCACACACACATCACCTTTCTGTGTCCAAACAAACCTCCCGACTCCAATGAAGGGGACTGTCATCTCTAATTCCCTTGTAACAGTCTTTAAAACATTACAGATGGATAAACAGTCACCACATTTTTAAGGCAATTACACATTTGTTCCCTTTTTAACAAGAGATCATTAACCTTGGTTCAAAAATACACAAGTTGGAAGCAGTAGTTTGAGTGTTATACTCCTGTTTGGCTGCTTGCACTGCCCTTGGTGCCAGCAGTTTGCATCTTATCAAGGATTTAAGCTCTTCTGGGATGATGGCAAGGTTTTTTCTGATGGCTGAAAGCAAGGGTCACTCCAAGTAATTACTACAGCTGCCCCCAAAGACACCAGCAGCACCAATGATTTATCACCGTTGGCACCACGACTCCCTGAGATGCCAGGGAACAAAAAGGACTGAAGGAATGGTAATGAGACACCTGCAGTATTTCTAGGCATCCTGCTTTGAGCAGCAGAAGACCTCTTAGGTGGGTCTCCCTGCAAAGCTTCACGCTTGGAGGAAGGCACAGGAAAAGGGGATATAAGGAAAAGTCATTGTGTAATATGCTGTTTCCATGACACATCTTGCAAGATGCTGTTTGGAGGTAGAGGGAAGAAGCCTGCTAGGTGATAACAGGATGCAAAGGTGGTTCTTGTCAAGGGTGTTTAGAGACACAGGAGCAAGGTTTGAGTGCCCATAACATATTACACTGGGATGAACAGGCCACAGCAGCAACACACACAAAGGAGCTCCAGGAAGCTTTCTAAAAATGTTTCCAAGGTAAAAATATTATCTTCCATCATGTTTTTATTTTGAAGCAGTAGAAGGACTTGTGAGTCCTTCTTGTGAGTCTCAGCCTCATCAGAATTTATAGAAGCTTCTTTAAGTTCTGTAGAAAATGCACAGATTTTCACTTGTAAGCTCAAGAAAGTCCAGTTAGAAGTTAAGATTAATTGCAATCCTATTAATTTTCTATAGCTGGAAGGGTCAAGATTTATGTGATCCCTATAAATCATTTAAACAATCCATTAATGCCCTATTTCTCTGCTTTTCTAGGTCTGCCTTACACTTCTCCATGGGAAAAAACATTATGGGTCACGGTCCATCGTTATTAGGGGAGTCTGAAGCATTTGAAAGTACAAAAATCAATAAAAAAGGGAAACATCTATTTATTTTTATTTAGTTCCCTCCAGATTCATCAGCAAAGTTTATCTCAGGGTCTCCTTGCCCTGTCAGGGGCATCACCAGGGCACTGTCACAAGGAATGAGCACAGCCAAGCAAAGCCAACCTGCTCAAATGTGGAGCCACAATGCTATGAAGGAAAAAACCCAGCTTTAATTTTGCCTCAAATCCGGGAAGAAACCTTATTCCCTTATTCAATAACAAATATGTTTCATGACTAATAACCCACCAAAACCTGTCTTGGCGTGCCGGAGTTTCCCACGGTTGTTTTGTAGGAGATACAGGATCCGGACACCACGGTGTTTCAGGGGTGCTTCCCCGCCGTCTGTCTTTGCGCGTTCAGCGACTCCGCTTGCAGCCCTGCACTACAACCAAGCATTTTTTGACATTTTTAGGTACCCATGAACGTCACTAGATGGCAGCAGGAAACTGCACTTGGCCACCCGATGGCATCTGCCCACCTGAGTGCCCCTAGCTTCCCCTCGGCTGCGGGCAGGGGCAGCTCCTGGGGGCTGACAACTCACTTTGCCCGGGCATAATAATCCCTTTTACCCGGGACACCAGGGATACAGCTTGCTGCCCATCGCAGTCCAGCAGTTTTACAAACCCAACCGCACCCTTAACACACAATAAGATCACAGAGACAGAGCCTAAAAACTCACAAGTTTCACAATGCAGGCAAGCGTTACCTTTCCAAGAAGCTGGAGGCATGTTCCCATTTCCAAATTCTCTTCATTCCCTTTTTATCACACCTGCCTCATATCACTTCTTGCTTTCCCAAGAGTGAATGTTGTACATCCAGGTGGCAGAGAGGGATCTGCTGGAAAGGCCCTCATCCAGCTGCATCTCCAGTGCATCCCAAATCAGGACCTCCAGCAGGAAATGCCTCCTCAAGAGCACCTTTCCCCCACTGGCCCCCGGTTTCTCTAGTAGATGCTTTCTCAAGCTGTCAACAGCAGGGGCCACACGCACTTGGTGTCAGCAGAGTGCTCTGTGCTGTGCTTTCTGAAAATCTTCCTCAGTTACCAGGTATCTGTCTTTGGCCTTCCATATGTCCCCACTGTTTCTGTCTCTTCCCCTCTGATGGAGCAGTTTTCTCCCAGTGATCATTTGGAGCAGCTTTTCAGAGTGTTCCCACACACACTCGCTTGTCCTTCAGCTCTAAGGCCTCAGTTTCTTTCACCAACTCCTCTTTTGCTTTATTTTCTATTACAGCCAACTTTTTATATAACTGTACTGATCTGCATGACAGAACCGTCTCTGCCTGCCCCAGCTCACCCCTCTGTCCTGACATCCCTACAGAGATGCCCTCCTCATCTGCCTGATGGGATGGAAGGCCAGAGAAGGGAAAATAAATGGAATAGCCCATTGGATTTGCTTCATTCTCTTTTCAATATTCACTTGGAGGCCATGGACAACTTTGGTCACTCACCTGACCATGCATTGTGCATTTCCATGACAGCCCCTCTCAGGGGACAGAAGAGTCACTCATATATCCTGCTTTTGTCAACACATTGGTGTCTCCTCTCCAGGGGTAGAGAGAGCAACATGGAATAGGATCTTTAAAATGTATGACAATGGGCTCAAACTCTTCTGTGGCACAAGAACTAGGAGCAAGGAGGCTGCTCATAGCTTTGCTTTCCCCAGCTTTATTTCCCACACAGAGGCACCCGACTGTGCAGCTTCTCAAACTGTGCACACCTCATAAGCCTCTGAAAGCAATGACAACCAGTGGCCACCTGGAGAGACTATTTAAGGGCCTTCCAGTGCTGCTCAAGGAAAGTTGAGGGGTTGTACTGAGGTACATCATTCGTCACACTCCATTCTTAAGCTTGTTCTTTAGGTGAAGATGTCAGGACAGGTTTGAGGTGACTCCTTTGTCTACAGCAGCACAGTGCTTATGTTCATGCCACACAATATAAAACACATATCCCCTGTATTTACTTCTGCAAGCTGCCTGACTCTTCGTGGGGCCAAACCTGCCAGCATCAGCCTTGAACCTCTCCTGAATCAGCCACAGAAGCTAAAGAGAAACACACAAATTCCCCAGTCTCGTATCCATAATAACCACCTTTCAACCCCTTACTGGCAGAAGGGGAGACCATGAGCACCTCTTACCAGAGGAAGGGTGAGATCTGGCAGACAGCCAAAACTCCAGTTACAATTCCCCTTTTACATCAGACGCATTTAGCATCATGTGCACATAATCCCCCTTTTCTGTCCTCTCCCCAACACCCAGCCCTTGACACTTATTCCAGAGCAGCCCACAACTCAAGGAAGCCCATATCTCATCTCTGCTCTGCCACAGGTGCCTGGTGCAGGAGCCAGGACCTGCCCTCAGGGCGGGGGTGTGAGCTGGGAGGTGCAGCATCCCCCAGCTATAGTCCCAGCCCCATGGCAGGCGGTGAGCGTGTGAGAGCTGCCAGTGCTGACAGCAACCTGAAAGAGTCAGAGGTCATTTTGGCACACCTGTGCTTTGTACCTTAAAGCTACACAAACTTGGCCAGCTAAAGTGACTTCCTTCTCCCTTCTTTGTTAACACTGCCCAGGTTCCTTCCTTCGCTGCACTGGGTTTCTAAAGAGCAGGGGGGAAACATAGCAAAGTGAAAATAGGGAGTTCTTTCATACAGGCTATGTGTGTTTCCCCTTCCCTGTTAAGGCTGTGTTCCTCCTCTCTGCTAAAGCTGCTTCTTCAAAACACAGACTCTGACCTTTGATGTCTCACCCAGATCCAGTCAGTCTGCTGCAGTACCCCTCACTCTGGCAGTGATTCTGTTCAGAGAGCCCCATTTCACTCAGAGGCTGCAATTTCACCCTCCCTCTCTTTTTTTTCCCAGCTTTTAATCCAACCTGCTGCAGCACTACCCCACTGATATTTGCTAGCAGCAGCCAACCTTCAGCTTCACCAGCTTCCTATCCAACCCAACAGCAGTTCCAGGGAAATCTTACAGGCAGCAGAAGGGAATCCTTTGGCATTTCCAGACCTTTTAGAGCCCATGCCAAGAAGAAAATGAAGACTTTAGCAGGAAAAGTATAACTCTGTTTTCTGGTGCCCACTCTAGGATAAGAGATATTAATTTTCTAAAAGGCAAAGTACTGGCTGTCATCATCAGCTGTATTTACCACCTGCTGGGAAGGTCACTCCCTGGCCCTTGCCACAGTGGCTGCTTCTGCAGTTCCAGAACACTCATGCAGCTTTGGCTCTGAAATGATACTTGGCTGAAACCTCTGGATTAGTCCTCTGCTTTGTCCCATGGGGAGGGCAGCTGCCTGGCAGAGGGGCAAGAACATCAGTGATTTCCCTTAATCCCT
Source organism: Ploceus nigricollis (assembly GCA_013399945.1). Lineage (NCBI taxonomy): Eukaryota > Metazoa > Chordata > Aves > Passeriformes > Ploceidae > Ploceus > Ploceus nigricollis. The sequence goes on from VXBC01006749.1 coordinate 1,228,870, forward strand.
CCCCTTGCTATTTCCTTGGGCCACACCTAAAGGAAGGGGAAGAGCAGCAAAGAAAAGTCCCTAGAAAGCCCTTCAGTACACAGAAGAAACTCAGGTTGTTCCCAGACTTGTAAAGGCTCTGTTCCTGCAAGTAATAGCAAAATTTTCCATAGAGAGAAGTGTCTGAAGCATTTCAGAGACATGCTTTAACTTCCATGAAAAGCAACACTGTTTCACTCCCACAAAGCCTCACACATCACAGCTGAAGCACACAGCAATCCATGGTAAAACCTTATCCCAGTTAATGGGAAGTTGCCTCACCCCAGCAACACAAACCATGTTTGGATGTGTCAGATGTTATGGCATTTGGAGAACACAACCTACTTCCTCTGGCTGAATTTTCTCTTATTTCCAGAGAATCAACCGCCGCAGCACAGCCAGGCAGGGGAGCAGAGCTTGCACTCAGCTGTGCTGCAAATCAGTGTTTAACCTTCCCACTGCTGCAAAGGGGAAATTGCTGTGTATGGAGCCTTGTAGGGCCAAACCTCGCTAGTTTATTCCATCTCTATTCCCACCCTTGCAAGAGGTCAGATAAGAGAAATGGACACCATTCAGCAGCTTGCATGGCCCCATCCCCTCCTGCCCCTCTGTTCCCAGATTTTGGGAGCTGGCACTTGCTCAGTCAGAAGCCATGAGGTGCCCCATTATCCAGTCAGCAAGCCCACACACAGGCTCGATTCAATTTCTTTTGCAACCCCTCCAAGACCCTAGTTCTCACTGCTTAGAGCCCCCACACTTGGTCCAGCTGTGGCAGAGTGTGTGACCATGGTCAGTCTGCACCTCTGAGAACAAGGATATCCTACTTTCTGGAGCACGAATGTGGCTCTGCCCAGTGTCTCGGCTTCACCCATCCTTGAGGCCACACAAGGAAGATATTTGGGGGAAGTGGAGAAGGAGAACAGGGAGGGACAAGGACATAAACACAGCTTCCCATTATTGCTCAAGGATGTTCAAGCCAGGTCCCTCCAAGAGTTATGCAGAAGAGCCCCATCTGCAGGGTCAAGTCAAAGATGTGCCCACCTGAAGCCCTAATGTAGCCTTGAAAAATTCCCCCGAAGATGTTGGAGAAGAAGATTAGGTGCTGGTGTCTAAGATGTCAGCTCAGGGCTCTGTCCCACCCCAGTGCTGGATCCACTAGGCAGAAGGCATGATCTCATATGACATCCTCTGACAGCAGGGCAGAAGGGTCCCCACATGCCCCCCTTCTGTGGGTAGCTGTACCTCTCTTGTGCCCTGTGAAGCCAACACCAACACCAGCTCAGCAACACATGCAGGTCTCTGTGGGGTAATTCATGCTGTGGCATCCATCCACGTGCCAGTCCCTGAGCTGCCACTTTGAGAAACCCAACTTCCAGACCCTCATCACCCACCTCCAACATCCAGAATCACTTCTGATTCCTCCAGGAGCGTAAAGTCTGGCAGTGTGCCCACATCAACTATTTCCTAGCAGAGACTGGGCAACATTAAAGGAAAAACAGCTAAAACACTCCATGAAATCAGCTGGCAAGAATCCTACATTGTTTTTTTGCCTTTGAGTCAGACAATTATTGTAACCTTTTTTTTTTTCTGGCCCCTGTTTTGCCTGTTCACCCATGTAATCCCTCACTTGCAAGTTGTTTCCCTGCCATGACACAGGCAGGGGATTCAGAGCAAGGAGCACAGCCAGCAACTGATGCCTCTCCACAGCTTTTCTGGCAGCTCCGTTGCTTCCTGGGAACAGAGATGATGTAGCACAACCTGGCACAACCTGCAGTATCATTCCAATGGTGGCTATGATGGACAAGGAAAACTTCAGAAGTGCAAGACAAATGTCTCTGACACCTATCACCATTTCCCTCTTGCTCTCCTTCTGCCTTCCCAAACTCGCTTTCTCCTCTGCACAAAGTCACTGGTGAGCAGTCACTGTTCCCGTGCTGCTGCTGCTCCTCTCTCACACATCACCTGCCCTGTGCTCCTCAGGGATGCAAGCGAGGTGGTGAGCTGGGTTTTACCTCAGGGCATTTGACTCTCAATGTCACCACTTAGCCCAGACATGCACTGAATGGATTTACTGTGGGTACCACAACAGTAAATGGCAGAATCCTACATCCAAGGCAGTACTTGGTTTTTCTTTTTCCTCTCTCTTTCCCACCTTGGACTTGCACATCTTTCCCCCACTGTTTTCCCAAAGATGTAAGTGAAACACAAATGATACAGCATGAAACAGTGCAAATGGTTTCTAGTTAAACCCTGTTTAAAAATAAATGGCATCTTTGCTTTTAGTACATTAGCATCCATTTTTTAAAACAAATCTTGGGGAGGAAGCTATTATACTTTGCTTGATGCAGTCCATAGAGTATAAAGCAGTCTCTTCTTCCTTTGTCCTGCCAGGCCACGGGAATGCTGCAGCCCAGCAGCAATCCCAGCAGGCCCACATCAGTGCCAGCTTTACAGGAAGCTTTGGATGTGCAAAATCCCGTAACAAGAGGCAGAGGGCACATCTTCAGCCAAAATCACTGTCACTTCAAAGAATGAGCCAGGGCAAAGGGGGGCAAGGATGATGGTGACACATGATTTGCAAAGAACAAAATAACTTCATCTTCCCCCAGAAAATGCCTCCATCCTCCCCCAGCAAAGCAATGTCCTACATAGCTCAAATGCTTTATCACCCCTGGACTTCTCCAGGCCTCCGACAGCCAGGTATTTTAGTTTCACATGCACTGGAGCATAACCATGTTTGGGAAGAAACTGGTCACTTCAGGTGTTCCAAGATCACTGTGTGCATATAAATATATAGTTAGATAATGGCAATTGCATAAAATTATATGATAGTATAATGATAACATGAGTAATGGGGCTTATAATAACACCTCCACTGCTGAGGTCATAAGCAATCCTGGTTGTCACTGGTGCTTATCCTTCCAGTGTGACCTCAGTTTAATGACAGTTGCAGACGTGGACTGATACCAAAGCCTGGGTCTGAGAGGGACTTGGCTTCCCAGAGGAGTGGAAGCAGGATTACTGAGTACCTTGCTGCTCCTGTACAGATCAGCCTGGGAGAGAAGAGGTGAGCTGCAGACATACCTCCCTGCCAGGGTATGTGTGCTGGGGCCACACACTTCCCTCTAGGCCACCATCACAGCCTGTGCCAGAGAAGCCCTTGTTGATACTTACAGCTGTAACATCCCCTATCCCAGCCCACACAGGCTCCAGGGTCTGCTGGAGTCACGCAGGAGGGAAGGTGTTTACTGTTCACTTAGAAAAGCCACCAGTCTAGTTAAAATCAAGTCTCTCCTTGATTTTAACTAGAAGGCTGGGTCTCACCATGCCTCAGTAACACCCAAAACACATGGATGCAGGATCAGGAGACGCAAGGTGCTTAGGAAAAGAAGGGGGCACCACCCTCCATTCCCTTGGGTGGTGTCAGCAACAGATGAGGCTGCTGGAGGGAGGCAGGCACGCAATTCCAACAGGCTCCGTGCCCACTGCCATTCAGGGCTTGTCTCCTGCAGAGCTGTCATCCCACAAAAGTTTATACACAGGCACAAACTTGGCACAGAACACATTGGCAGCAATGGGACACACATGCACACATAACATTAAGCACAACCACAAGCCCAGGCCTGGCACCATCAAAACCCAAGCCACAGCTGGGAAGAGTGACCAAAATCCTTAGAGGGATTATGAACCACCAGAACCTTAGAATTAAGGGCTTGCTTTTAATTAACAAATAAGTACATGCTTGATTTTTGCTGAGTTACCCCATTGTTTACATACATGCTCTTTTCTTTGAATTCTTTTACTGATCCCATATGCCTCAACACTGGCAGCTGAACCAAGTCATCTTACAAAAATTAACAAAAGTAATGTAGTCTTACATATTACTCCCATGATTTGTTCTCCAACACAGGCATTTGCCTTTCCCTGCTTTGAAAGAGTTTTTCTCTCTCTGCAGTCAGGTTTTTCCTCTGCAATATTCATTTCCAGAGGGATTTGGAGGGGCTCAGAGGAACAGTCTTGCCACACCAGGAGCTAGCTGCCAGGAAGAAAATGTGAGCAGAGCCCTGGAAGGCAGGAGAGACACTGGGGCAGCAGCAGTCAGGCTTCCCCCTGGGTCCCCAAACCTGCCTCTTCTTCCAGGCTCTTGGGGAACATCTTTCATATGTCTTGTTCAGGTCCAAAGATTCAGGACATTGGACAAAAGCTTCTACAACTATGTCCATTCCCCTTGTGTTTCCTCTATAAACAGGTCTCACCTTAAGCACACAGATAGTTTTACTGGCTCATCTAAGATGGGATTAGGGCATTGTTGAAAGAAGTTAACTCTTATGTGGAGAAGAGAGATGAAAGGACCAAATTCATGACAAAACTCTCCCTTCATCTCACCATGGTAGTACTTTGTCCAAGCTCCCTACAAGTGATGAACAAGTCCAAGCCAAGCTCTGTGCAGCAGCACAGCCCTGCAAAGGAGACACATTTACCACCTCTCACAGTGCTCAGGCAGAGAGATCCTCTGGAGTGGCTGTACCAGGCACCAATTCAAATAATTACATAATAGCATGAACAGCTGTGCCACTTGTCTGGAGGGAACAGGCAGAAAGAAAACCCACAAGCATCACAGTCTGTATGAGGGATGGAACATTATGGGAAATCATTCATCTTCACAAATAGAATTAGTAAGAGGGTCGTATTTACCAGCTGAACTTTTACCAGGACACCTTTGGCTAACTAGTGAAGTGTCTTTTCCTCCAAATACTATCTGCAACACAGACTGAAGCCTTTGATTAAAAACACTATCACCATACCAAATGTTATACATTTGATGGAAGAGAGAAGAGGAAAGTTTTCTTACAGCCACCCAAAACCTCCACTCCACCTACCAGAGTTCTCCTGCGGCCAAGAGCCCTAGACCACATATCAGGGTGATGTGAAGGCAACATAGCTCAGAGGTGGTAGAAGTTAGCCAACCCACCCTACCACAAGCATTCTTCTGGTTTCTGAGCCACCACAGATATATCAGGCCCTTCCTAGGCACTTCCTTGCCTAGCCAAGAGGGACTCGGGTCTGGCTGCAGCCCAGAACATCCCTGTTACCACTTTGAAACCACTGCCCCTGAGGAGCCACAAACTGCTCCCTACTGAACCTTGTGATGACACAGGCTGGAGGCCCCAGGGCATGTCACATTTTTGTTGTTTGTGGTCATAGCCTGAGCAAAGCTAGCAGTCTCCTTTCCATTCTGATTATGTTTTTAAAATGACACTACTTCACTTGGTGCCACTGGCACTATGACACTGCTCACTTCAGCCAGCTTTGGTAGCAGATATGCCACAAGGCTTCTCCAGCCGAAAGATCATCAGGAACACCGTCCCTTCCAGGCAACGTATAGGTCAGCAAAACTGAACACAGCGTAGCAAAAAACAGATTAATTCCCCTCTCCTGGCAGTGCTGAGGGCAGAACAACAGAGCTTAGTCAAGCTTCAGTATCCCAGGGAGTCAGATATCAATCTTTTCCATTGCATATGCTACTGTATGCTCTGACTGGGAACCCCAGGGAGACAAGGAAGAAAAACCTCCACATGGGAGCAGATACTGTTAAAAAAAACCTCAAAGCTTTCTCAAGAGACATTCAGCTGAGCAAGGCTCAAGGTCCTGAACTACCTCCTCTCCTATCCAGAGCACTGCTTCTGGGTACTTCCACAGGGCACTCCCTGGAGTCCCCTTCCTAGGGCCTGACCCACAGACCCCATCCCACAAAATGGCTAGGGTTGTAAGGGTCCTTAAGGTCATCTAGTTCCAACCCCTTGCTGCAGACAGGGACAATTTCTAGTAGACCAGGTTGCTCAAAGTCTTATCCAGCCCAGTCTTGAACACTCCCAGGGACAGAGCATCCACAACTTCTCTGGGCAACCCAACCAAGCAATAGGACACACTCACATGTTCAGACACACTCACATGGATCAATCCAACAGCTCCCAGAGCAGCTTCCTCACTAGCTATAGTGCCCAGGATGAGCAGGAGCTGCTGGAAGCGGCAGCAGTCTCTTACCTCTCACACCTGGGAACCACACACTACCACAGGCACCTGCACCCACCTGGGCTTAAATACAAATTTTTTAGCCAAGACCCAGGAAAACACAATTACCAAGTAATTGGCCAGTCCTCCAGGTTTCTCAGAGTCTGAGCTCTTGACACTGACATGGATCTCAAGAAGGTGAGACTGTGAAATTACCAACTGTGCTTGATAATGGATTATGCTAAGAAAGGGTCAGCATCAGGAAGGATTTTTCATTTCTTTGCTATGTGATACTACCAAAGAAAAAGACATGGGGTGCTCTTGCTCAGAGGCTTCACCCTTCTGCAGACACTGTTTATAACCTCATTTTGAGAAATCAGAGATCCTGCAATTTTCTCCTTTTGGATAAAACACGAGCACATCTTCAGGCAGGTGTGGACACAAGACTTGCTTAAGAGCTCTGACACAGTTATTCCAGCATCCCTGCTGAATTTTAACGTGCACCTATTGCTAGGTGCACTCCTCTCCAGAACAGCTAGAGCTCAGATTAGGGAAAGGAATGACAAGAAAGTATTTAGGCTTTTTTATATTGAGTATCACAGTACAGATTTGAAGCCTTGAGTTTGCCCATTGCACACCTGCGAGACTGCATGGCAGTGGCTGCAGACATGGCTCACTACAGAGGTGTTAACAAGGTGTTCTCTGGGCTGAGAAGCTCAGCATGAGATGTCCCATGCAAGAAGTAACCCATGGCACCAAGTGGAAAGAGTTTCCTCTGAGAAGTATGATTTTGTGGGTGGTATGGGATGTCGGTTTGGTTTTATTTTTGTTGTGGATTGCTTTGGGTTTTTGAATTTTTGGTGTTTTTTAATTATGCGATATCCATGGAAAGCTCTGTAGAAAGACAAGCCTTTTTGTTCTAACTTTCCGTGATCTCTGGTTTCCAAAAACTAAGAAGTTTTCAGCTCGGAAAAGCTGTAGAACTTGAAAGAGAAAGGAGCTGCCAAGCAGGCACCAGGCTCAAAGGACATTGGGAAAGGTATTTGCAAGGGCAATCCTTCTGAGAGGCAGGTTACAGAGGAGGAGGGATTCCCAGGAGAAGTCACGGGCCCCACAGGAAAATGTGACAGGATGATGATGGGGTGGGCGGCTCCACCCACAGGATCACCCCAGAGCAAAAATGGAAGACCAGGAAAAGTGTTTTAAGAGGGTGCTGTGGGTTGTGTTTGTCAAACTGGAAGGATGGATCAGACTGTGGGTAGTGTAGAAGTGGGTGTGGGTGAGTGGATGGATGTGCACACACAAAGGTTAAGAAAGTAAATAACATCTTATGTAATCTCAAAAAACATGTAGAGTTCAAAATTGAGGGATTTGATTACAAATAACTCTGAAATAAAAAGATTTTGAAGAAAACTAATCTTCATGACAAGTGCAGGAGCTGGTAGGGGAAATTGCACCTTGAAGCTGGGATCAAATAAAATTTGAATCCATTGAGTTTGTTTTTATTTTACTGGCCAGAAGATGTTTGGGTTGCTTAGACTAGTCTGATTTGGAATTTTAAATACTGGAAATTCAGAAATGTGCATCTTTTTCTTGGGAAAGATTTGTTGGTGTTTTCTTCCAAGTTGCCAGGTGAGGAGCTGGCAGTTCACTCCTCTACCAGGTGGGAAGCCGGGCAGTTTGCCCACCACTGGCAGCTGGTAGGCTGGCAGGGTACCAGGCACACTGGCTGCCAGCAGCTGGTGTCCATCACAAGTCTGACACAGTGGACACATTCCCATCAGAAAGCTGGTTCCTCGGTAATCAGCAAGATCCTCTGAAGGAAAAGTGCTGTGCTGGAAGCCTTCAGTCTGCTGCAAGTCATCACCTTTGTTAATGTGGACTGGTAAGTTACTCCTGCTTTGTTGCACAAGACCAGAGCCTTGAACACACACACATTAAAAAAAAAAATTTTTAAAAAAATTACTGTGTTTAAGTGGAATAGTATCAGTGCTGAATTTACTCTAAGCAAACTAGTGGGGGAAAAAAAATACATTCATGACCAAAATTTGAGCTGTAAGTGACAATGGTGGTATTCTCCTCAACCTTCATCCTGAAAACACGTTCTCTGAGGCAAAACTATCAAGACCTTTCAGATAATGTATTCAGGTGAAATCCCCACAGACGACACACAGGGTTTTCAAGGATGTGTCAGCCAGTTGGAAAATCCTACCTTCAGATGCTGAGTAATTGTAGCTAAGCTAGAAATATTTAACAGTAAACATCGCCTTCGTGTGTGATGCTCAGAACCACAGCTGTGATTGTCTCTCGTAAGCACTGCGGGATGTGGGAGTGTCAGGAGCATGGATGTCTGAAAGTGCACGGCAGGATTTTGCCTTCCATCAGGTCCTTTGGAAACTTGGAGCAGGAGGCCCTGTTCTGCAGCAAGGACAGGCAGGGCTGAGGGAGCAAGTGAAGAGAAAGGGGGCTCTGAAGCAGCAGAGTTTGCTTTGTGCAGCCTGCCACACATCCCACATCCACTCCCTGGGGTAGCTCCAGCTCCTGGTAGCTCCCAAGCCACAGTCTCCACCAGACTTTGCAGGGGAGCAGATCTTCAGTAATCCTGCATCCCACCTATGGAGAGCAAATGTCACTGCTGTCTGCAGGTCACTGCAGCAACTCCCAGGGCTAATCCAGAGCCTGCCCCACACTCTCTAAAACGATTTTAATGTCAATTATTCTTGAGACAGTAAATAAAAGTCAAGACTCTTGATCCTAGCTCTTTTACCTTCTTTTATCCTCAAAATTTCCATTAAGCACATCTGATGTATTCAAATTCTTTCCATAAATTTTCTTTGCTATCTTTTTAAAGGCAGTTGAAGATTACAACAAAATGAGACAATGTCTTTACACTGATTTTTTAATGTTGCACATATTGCATTTTATAACGTCAGAAGAAAATAAACCCAAAGTAAACCTTAAAGACAGAAAATAAATATAATCTTTATGAATATATGCAGAGAGAGTGCAAAAAACTGCATCTGTAAAACATTTAAATGCTGAATCATACCACAAAAAAAAAATTTACAAAAGCACTTATTTCTTTATACATGTCAGCTTTCTTCTTATAAACACAAAAATATTTTAACAAATCTTACAAAGATCAAACCCTTTTGCCCTTCACCGGAAGAAAAGTGGTGAAGAAAGTGTATTACCCGGAGGAGAAGAAAGAAACCAAAAACCCAGATAAACAGAATGTAAAATCTGCGAGGGGCAGGACAGGGGTCTGTGGCCGCTGCTGGTTCACACCACACACACAAACACACCCTGTGTCAGACTTGGACACTTCCATATACACACATTTAAAACACAAGCTTTTTTCAGAAATAAGCAATGCTGGGGTTAGTCAAAAGAGCTCTCACACAGCGACCCTTGGTGCCTGTGATGCCAATAGCAGCGTACGGAACAGTTCTGCTTCTCTTCATTCCCAAGCCTTGCTCATTAGGGAAAAGTAAATGATCAGACCAGCTGAGCTCCAAATAGCTCATGTGAACTGAAGCTTCTGTGAAACTGGACCAGGCCAGCAGCGAGAGACTTGGAAAATGAACAGATTTGCTCTGGGTTCTGGGGCATTTTGGAGGTGGCAGGTAGCTATGGAAAGGGCAAGCTTGAGATAGGGCCCCTGATGAAGATCCGGGATACGCTCAAACATGGTGAGACGGCCCAGCACAACACGTGCTATAGAGCTGGTGACACTTGAATCCTCACCTGGCCGAGTCCCTTGTGCACCACATCCACCACATCCACTGCATGGGCCCCAGGAAGCCATAAAGCTCAGGCACCTTCTTGAAATTTAAGCAACTCATTGCACACGTGCTGCAGCATTGCACATTCAACCTGTCTGGGATCTCCTGGCACATGGCCACCAGAAGCTGCAGCTTCTCTCTGGACATCCAGAAGGCATAAGCAAATTACTGACATCCTTAATTTTCATCCAAGAAAAGATAAAGTTTCTTGGGAAGAAGGGAGAAGAATGAGATTGTGTCCTCTAAAAAGCTGGGGGACCTTGCCAATCAGTATCATCTTTTATAGCTCAGATTGTGATGGTCAATAAAATTCATTGCTAGGAAATTACCTATCCTAACAATAGATCTGCTCGATTCAAAGAACTAACTTGAGGGATCATAAAAATACCTCCGATATAACTACAAAATAGTAGGAAACATTTACTGTGGACTGCATCATATCACAGAAATTTACTTTGCAGGTGCACCATGACCTTCTCTATGGGAAGCAGAGGAGAAAAGCCTTCCAGTATGAATGCAATTAAAATAAATGTATCATATGATAAAGGCAATGATACTTCATCCTTAGTATTTTATAATTACTAATTATAAATTATATTTGCATTGCATAAATTATAATAATAAATTATAAAACCACATTGGTAATGAGAAATTGAGTGTCACGACACAAGACACATCTTTGGGCTTCCTGTTCAGCAATATCATTCAGCTCTCACTTCACTACTTTACTAACTAGAGGACGAATAAAAATGAGACTGAAGTTCTCCAGAGTCTTAGCAGTAAGTTAACCTTCCAGAAGACTGCAGAAGAACCAACTCTTGCTGTTCAGGAAAGGTAAATTTTCACATCTTTATTTTGAGCCATGTAAATTACGATCTCATCCTACACACTCATGTGTGAGAGATGTCTGACAACTGTTTTATAACTAGCACACTCTGTTCAACTGCCTCAGCATATTTATAAGATTATCTTCCTCATTAAGTATACCCTAGAAAGTCTCCAGAGAGTGAATCCTTAAATTACGAATCTATACAAGAGAAGTATTTTTGACTTATATAATGTATAAATATGAATACAGGATGTAGTTTTTTTGGGTTTTTTTTTCCCCCAGCACATTTCCAAAGAAATCTGCTTAACAACAGAAGCATCTCTTCTGTGAAGCTCAAAAGCTGTATGGCTCCCTTATCTACGAGCTCTAACAAAGCAGCCCTTATTTAGGTCTTACAAGAGAACTTCTTAAGCCTCAATAAGTTTTTCTAAACAAGCCAAGTCTGGAATTTCTAACTTTGGTCAGGTAACTCAGCATCAAATTTCTTTTTAAAACCTGGGAGAAAATGGCTGGAAGATTTTTATCCTCATACAAAAAAATCTACTAGCTTTCCTCTAAGACTCTTTGGCCGGAATACAGGATGAAAAATAAGATCATAAAAGGAATTAGTTTGAGAAAGAATGACTGGGAGAAGGAGATTACAGTGCAAAACAGATTTCAAATTTTTAAAGCAGCAGGCACTACAGCACAACCACCCATTGTGGTACCAAAAAATGGAGTGGCCAAAAGTTGATTTTATTGTCCCGTCGTGGAAATGCAGTTGTATCTGTCCACTTGTATTTATTTCTTCATGCAAATATGGAGGCAATATCCAGTTTCTCTTAGTTCATTCAAGTAAACTTTGTGTACATTTTAAACTTATCTTTGGCCTTCATGCTGTGTTACTGGACAAACAACAAGAAGTAGCATTTAGCATCATTAAAGCACTGAGAAACATTCATTATTGTTACCCCTCATGCCCTTCTTTGGGGTAAATGACCCCATGCACCAAAAATAAACCATCACTTACTGAAGGGCAGCACTGAACACCCACTATAGCTCTGTAATAAATACTGCAGAGATGCACTTATGCTGTAGCATGACAAATATCTTCTTTTATTAAGATGGATTTTGGAGCAGGTATCATCATCCTCATTTTAACACAAGGACATGGAATGCTGAGTAGGATCTTCAGCTGTATTTGACACAGATCCAGTGAGTGGTGGGAAATGATGTGATATGTGTCCATGGAGATTTGTGGCCAGATGCAGTACAAATCCAGATTTCTAGCACCGGTCTCTTAAGTTTAGGAACTGATCTTTAAACACCTAGAGCCCAATTTTCATAAGGTCTGAGTGCTCCTGGTTCGGAAGGAATGGAGTACTTTCCACTTCTGTTCTCCAAGAGAGATGTCTGTGAATGTAACATTAAAGGCCCAAAACCCCCAAGGTGTCTCTCAGTGGTTAAAGGCCCAAGAACACACTGGTGATCAGTCCAGGGTAAGCAATGTGCTCCTGTGCGGTACCTGCACTGCCACAGCCCGGAGCTCTCCCCTGGCTGCTGCCCCCACACCAGCCACCTGCCACAGGGCAGGAAGAGAGATGGGAAGAGCAGTGAAGCCTGGTAGTTGGTAATGTGCACCAACTACATTGCACACATGGAGCTCAGGAGAGTGGATTTACAGATACCTTCATTAAGAAGAGTCAGATGCAGTCAGAGTCCTGTCATCTTTCATTCTCCCTAACTATTACTAGTATTATTTCTCATGCTTTCAATAAATCTTTGATAAAGTGACTTTTAGGTTTCTTACAAAGTTAAAAAACAAACCAAAGTAACACAAAAGCAAAAGCCAACACTGTAAAAAGATTCCTACTAAAATGTTTCTCTAGAAACTCTGTGAGCATAGCCAGTTGGGGCAAAATAGCTGCCTTCTGGAAAACAAAGCAACAGGGCGTTCCTGCTCCCAGCGCTTCAGTGCAGGTAATGCTTAACTCGGCCAGGCCAGGGTCTACTTAATGCACATGCTCAAGTATTCCCATGCAGTGAAAAGCCAGGATACATGAGGCACTGGACACGGCCTTTTAAAGAAAATCATTGTAAAGCTTTAATTTTAAGCTCTGAAGATGTCTAGAGCTTCTTTCTTGGTCCACTTGTTACACCTACACAGCCAAAGGAAGGGGTGCCTGTAGCTCATGCTCTCCTTATCTAGTTTTTGTCTAAAGATCTCCAGCAAAAGCCTGGGCTACCAATCCAAATCTAGATTTCTTAGATGCCCGGACTGGCACTGAGACTGCCAGGCTGCATGATTAATTTATACCAGTTTTGGTATGTCCACCAGGCACTTAAACTGGTGCAAGAGAGCTGCCTTCAGCTGCATTTCTTTAGCAGAGGGAAGAACCTGACAGTTTCATTAACTGGAATTGGAATGAAAAAAAGATCTGACACTTTCATTCCAATAGGCATTTTAGAAAAACAGGCCAACAAGAAAGAGGGAGAGGACAAGGAAAGAAACCAGACTAGCAAAGGATGCATCAGTCATGGGTAAGATCACAAAACATGAAAAACCCTCAAATTTCAACATGCAAAGGATATTGGTACATTGCAATGCTGGTTATGGTTACAGAGACTATACAGCTCCTACATCTTTGTCCTTGAGGCTTTGTTAAAGTAAGACTTGCAACTTCAAGTTCATAAATAAAATGGAAATGACAGTAGTGCCATAAAAACGCAGGTAGAAAAATAGTGCAAAGCCAAGGGCTGGACACTTTAATCTGTCACAAGTACCCCAAAGCACTACCATTAGTGCTCTTCAAGAAAACACATACAGAAAACATTCTTTATTTATTATAAATGGCAGTTGCCTGCATTGCACTCTGTATTTAGAATGTACTGTCTACTGTTCTGCTTCCCTTCAAAGCTGAGGATGAAAAATAAATACAGCCTTTCACACTGGTGAGCTCTGCCTGCCCTCCAGCCACGACTGGTAGCAAAGTCAGACAGTATTTATAAAAGAAATCAATTAAAAAGTAAAACAGACAGTATCATTTAAGGCCTCTGTCCTTGCTAGTCTGCTCAACAGACTACACTTTCTCAAAAGAAGAAAACCTGCCACTTTTGTTACAGTAACCAGAGAGCAAAGTTAAACAGAAAAAAGGTCACATTTACAGCAGCCAAGAAGGCAAAGTTCCTGAGGCTCGGCCAAACACCACACACAGACAGCACTCACAGCACCCTCGCAGCACTCTCCAGGTGACCCGTGCTGTGTGTTCGGAGAGGGGCAGCCGGGCGTGAGCCCGACACCACGCTCGGGCTGAGCATCTCCTTCAAACCCTGCAGCCCTTATGGAAAGGGGTTTGGAATTACAACCAATTATACAGTGCAAACTTGCATCTGTTCCCACAGATATAGAATGCACAGACGGGAGTCCAGAACAAAAGCGCCACCGGCCCCGGTTGTGAGAAGCACCATCCATTAAGGAAATAAACTCCAGGGAGTAGAGTCTGATCTCAGCTACTCCTGACTGACCCTGGAGTAATTCCAGCTCTTCAGTGAGCTTTCAGTGAACTTATACAGGTGTAACTGATACCAGGGTTTGAATTGGTTTGGTGGTGAGGCACCAAATTAAAATGAAGCACTTATTAAATGACATCCTTTCAGATTTAGAGTAACTAAAATATCAGTAACAGAGTTTGTTAACCTTGAGCAGGACGGAAGAAATACCCATCAATGGACGGAGGTCACATTTACACAGCATTTCTCAAGTATTCACTTCAGCAGGTCCATAAGGTTTTGAAGGAGGGCTTGGCTTAGCCTGGTTTCAATAACTTTTTAACAGGGTTCTTGCTGCCACCCCATGTAAACTGTTGAAAAAAATACACTGACTGCCCATATGTACTTGGTATATCCGTGCCCATGCCACCACTCTGTACACACCCAACCAGGATCCCAACGCTCTGCACAAAATGGGAACTCTATCACAGTCCTTCTTACAATATTACCTTCACTGTGAGTTTGCTACACCCATGGTACTGACACAAGGCATGCCCAATGATAGGGAAATATGCATATTCCTAATATTTCATGGTAGATATGTCATGTTTGATGTGAAAAAAATAGGAGCTTTCTCAAGGTAGTCCAGTCTCTCAAAAGAGAGCCCTATCTTAGGAACAGTTTTGTTGGTTTTTTACTTCTGTAGTTGAGATCAATGGCAAAAATCAAATGGATTTCAATGCTGAAAGAAACGCCATGGCAGCCAGTTGACAGGAAACTACCAAACATATTTTCTTAATGGTTTGTTACATTTAACTGGACCACAAGCTAGCAGACAGAAGAACCTAATCAGGCTTTTCCCTCTCCCTCTTTCACAAAAGACCCAAAACTTTCTGAGAAATCTGTGTCACCAAGAACCAACAGCAAGCACAACAGTAATGACTGAATCTGCAAAGACAGAGTAAAGCGGCAGGATCAAGTCATGTGCAGCTGATGGAAAATGGGAATGTTCTATCAGTTTTGAACAGTAGATCATATTAGGGTATGAAGTACTGAATGATGCCCCGTTTTCCTCTTCCGGAAGCAAAAACCTACCCTGCATGTACTGCACAATAATCTGGACTTGTTAGCGATAGAGTAGCCTGTAAAGAATAGGCACTTATCCCAAGAACTGGCAAAAAGAAGAGAGCATTATTTGGTAGGTATGGCACCAAAACACAACCATTGTGCTTTCTCACATACATATGCTGTACAGATGGAGACTCAAAAAGACACAGAGTTTTAGGTTGTCGGCAGGCTGGGTTTTTTCTTTTTGCTCCGGCAAGATTTGCAAATGCAACAGATGATGCATGGAGATGCCACGAGCAGCAAGGGGGAGGTCACCAATGCTATGATACCTAGTCCAACGAGGATCCCCACAACCTGAAAGACAGGGTGGTGAAAAATACATATTTAGATAGCATGGAAGAAAAATATGGATGTGCATGCATAAACATAGCATAGGTCACAAAAAAAAAAGATGAAAATATGAAAATAATCATCTTGGTTCCTCTCTGAGAAGGCTAAAATCTCTTTGCTTCATGCATGCATGACAGCTCTGCCCAGCTGGCTAGGAACACACCTGTGTTCTGTTCCACATCACTGAAGCCCGTGAGTGGCCCAGCTTGTTTCTGCAAGGGCCTCTGTCGTAATGTCGTAAGAAAATATCATTCTGAAAAACAAAAGGAGAAGCTGTAAAAGCAGGTTACAGAACTGCAGGGAGAAGTTCAAGACCAGAGTGGAAACACAACCTTCCTGGCACTGCTTCGAAATTGCCAGCTGCCAGCGGACAAGTTCACCTGTCTTCTAAATAATTACCTAGAGTAACTTCTTGCAGTTTCAGAAATTGGCATATGTTTGGCACCTGAGCTATCATACGGCATCTTTCCTCCTCCACTTTTAAAAAGCATAAGCACATGAGTTTCACCTAATTGCACAAGTACCTGGTCTATAATTTGGTGATGATAAAGGAAACTGAAAACAACAGGCATTTCTGAAAACTAGCAAATGTGAGGGATCATCTTCCTGAAGTATTTTACCTTCTGTTCTCCTGCTGTACCTACTTCACAGTAATTCTCTTAGACTTAACAGGAAAATATAAAAAGTACAAAAATCCTGTTTCATTCCTCTTTTACCATTAATACTTATTAAACTACCCATTCTTTTCTTCAGAAGGTGACTCATGCCCTGCATTACCCTCCCTAAACCACTGTGCTGTAACCTGATGCTGCTTCCCCTTTCATTTTTCAGCTCTGCTCTCTAGCTTTGCAGGTATTACCTTCATCTATGCCCGGAGCTCCTGTAACCCCCACACATTCAGAAAAACTACATTTGAATCACACAGATAGAGTTTCTTTCTCTCTTTCTCCCTTTGAACTGACAAAAACTCGATAAGGGCACGTCTGCAGAGTCTGCATGCGACACTCTTCTGGTTCAGCACAGAGTTAAGCAATCACCGTGTACTGCCTGTACTCTGTGGCAAGCCCTAAGACTCATGCTGAAAAAGCATGTTCACCCACACAGAAAGGGGACATAACACTAAGGGAAACCTGTTTAGCGTGCTGAGTAAAGGATGAAGACTGAGGAAGTCTCGTTTGCTGGCTGTGGAGTACAAAAAAGACAAGAAAAGCTAGGCAGCACATAACATTTTATTTCAAGTGCTGGTAAAGTCCTTTTCACACTCCCACAGTTGTTACTGGTGGCTGTGCCAAAAGGGCAAGCTGCCATATATACAAGTGCATTACTCCCAGGACTCTTCATGCTGCTAGGATACTTAAAGTCCACACAAGTTGAGACTGGTTTGCAACCTTTGAGAAATAACTAGCAACATGCACTTCACAATCCATGTTCATGATCCAACATTTTTATCCTCAAGCCTAATAGTCAATCATTCTCTTCAGCAAACACAGCACTAGAGATGGACTAGTAAAGGAGACCTAGTCCTCCCTAGCAGGGAGCCCTTAAGCCACCACACGATGGAACAACCCCCTTCACCCAGTACCATATCATTTTTTAGACACCATTTTGTGTCCTTTGGTGCTGAAACAGGAGGAAGACATCTATTTCCCTCACTCTCAACCAAATTGTTTTTAGGAAGAGGGAATTGGAGCAAGGTATTGCTGGAACAAACCTCCAGAAAGCAACATGTTAGTCCCATTTCCCCCAAAGAACTAACATGGGATCCACAGACATGGCCATAAGCCTCTATGGAAGAAATAAAAAACTATATTGATATAAATAAAAGGACTGGGTGAAAGAAGAGAAAGCAACTGAGTCAGAAGCTGAATTGAGCCAAGAAATTCGCTAGGACAGCAATGCACTAACAAAGAGCTTGCGCAGGGCCTCAGACTAACCCTAACCCCATTATTCTTTATCCTGGTGTTTTTGCTGCAGCACTTACATCCAAGTTCTGTAGACAATACCAGCAAAATGTGTGCTTGCAGTTCTTGCACATCATCTGAGCACAGCCCTCGTTTCGCTCAATATAAATTCGACAAACTGGGCACTGCTTAATTGGTGCCTCTGTCTCTGCTCCAATCAGGAATCTAGAAAAGTAAGGAAACATTAAAGTGAGATGTGAGCATAATTGTTGGCATTCAGGTCCACTGCCTGATGTGTATTGTGCTTATTTTTCAGAGCTTCTAATGTTGTTATCCTAAGTGTCCTCAGTGTGAGAAGCTTCTTATATTCAGTACAATACATTGAAACATACTCACTGCCAGGTGTAAAACTATTAATATCACATAAAAGTGAAAATCTCTTGCCTTGTTCCTTTATGCTATATAAAACCAGCACTCACTACACCCACAATTAATCACCTATAGCATTAAAACTTAGGACATTGTTACAGAGACCTTGCACAATTCATTTAACAGGACTGGATTATGCAACTCGTAATCCTTGTCTGAATCCTTCTTGTCTCAATAAAATAGGCTTAAACTCCACCACAGCCAGAGATGACACCTAGAGAAAAAAAATTACAGGAAGAGCTTTTTGGCAACTCCTATTCCATGGAGTCTCTAGCAAGCAGAATGCTCTAGGTTTGAAGGTTTTCATTTATTGAAAAATAAATAGATAGAAAACTTTGAAAACATGACTCAACATAACCTGATTCTGAAAACAAAGATGGATAGCCAAAGACATGACATAATTTAAACACAAAAGTCTCTCTTCTATAGATTAATGACTTTTACAACCTCATCTGCAGGTTGTTTGCAGTTAAGGAAAATTAGAATAAATAAGGCTTCTCACTCCAAGTGAATTTTACACTGTGTAGGAGTTAAGGTTTTTCTATGCAGAGATTCTATAAATATTTAGCAGGGGTGATTTCTTAATCACAGTATAAGCAAAATTTGGAGCCTGCAATATTGGTATATTGGATGTTTTGCATGAGCACAGGTCATAATTCTAGCATGTGAACAAAGCCCTTAGGCAGATTTAAAGTCCTGGAGGGCTTCACCTTTTAGAAGTGTCAGTTGCAACCCCAGCTTGACAAGTACACAGATAATATTAAGTATTAAAACATAAAATGTATCATTTAAAGTAATATTTAGACTGGAATTGTATTTGGGAAACACCAGGAGAGATGGACAGTCTCCAAGCTGAAGCTGTGGAGCTAGAAGGAAGCTGCCCCATGAACCCGATGTGAGGCCCTGTGATGAAAAGAACCAAAAGACGGCACAGCCATCGTGGATTCCCATCTCACCCCTGCTCGGTCGGCACCGGAGTAGTTTGGTTTTCCTGGCACAGGTGCTGCCCGTGCCACGGCTCCTTGCAGGAGGAGCAGAAGGTCAGGTGGCAGGCGGGGCACTCCACTGGCACCGGTGCTCCCGACTCGCTCGGTGTGATGTGGCACACTGTTTGGCAGTCGGCTGTGGGGCACCATGTTCTCTGGGGGTCCAAGTGGACTTCTGAAACGCAACAGAGAGAGAAATAAAACTCTTTATACAGTCCCCTTCTTGTTCCAGTGACATGTGTGTAGGTATACAACACCCAATTCTGCACAAGGGTGTGGAAGCCAAAGCGCTCCACACCCACGCCCATGGGCATTTGGGCCTGCTCTTCTTTAGGCAGGTCTGCATTTGTGCTTTGCTAAGCAGTTGCACTGAAAGCATTGCAACAATAGAAATACACTACACAGAATGCATTCCTTGCCTTTTTATGGGGAGGTTCATATAAAATATGAACCTAACTGCTGCTTGCTGAGAAGTATATGTCTTTTGTAACACTAGGCCACTCCACGTCTTTGACACATGCAAGCCATGCAGTAACTTCCATATAAGCGGCAGAAGGACTGTAATTAAATTAATGTCAGGTCACTTTCCATGCCTTATTTACTCTCCTCCATCTATAAACTGCAGTTAATACTCGCTGTATCATATCATTACTATTTGTCTGGTATCACATTATTACAGAAGTCAAGATTCAGGGTGTACACACTGAGTTACAGTCATCACCACATGGCAGAGAATGATAAATGTTGATCCTCTCTCTCACTTCCCAATCTTTATTCAAGGAATTTGCAACAAAAACCCAGCTGGGATGCATTCACTGTTGCTCATTTGCTACTCAACTCCATGAGATGCAGCTGAACACTCACATCCTGCAGAGCTTCCCCAGAAAAGGGCTGTCATGCCTGCAGGAGCTACCTTGCCCCCCCTCCTTCCCTGGGAGCTCTCTGGTACCAGCACTGAAAATAAATAGATGGAGGGGATATCCCCGAAGTCAATGGAAATCCTGACTGTGAGACGGCAAGAGCCATTACAAGGTACCTCCAGCAGATAAAATTAGTTGTCCCACTTGAAACAAAAATCTGCACAAGGACCTCATATATATGTTCTCTGGCAAATTTTACTGAAAGCACATACAAATGTTCATCTTCTCTGCTGGCTGTGGGACACACAGGTACACAGAGCTCTGACTTCGGGTTTCTGAAGTCTGTGACATAATGCTCCAACAGATGTAGAGAATTTCTATTTCCATGCAAAGGTTGTCACCTACAATTTAGGCAGTGACAGCAAAACACCTGTACCATCTACCTTCAGCCATTTCATGGATCTAGTTGCATTCTTTTCTCTTACTGTCTTGCACATACTTTCTTTGCCTCCCAAAACAAACATTTTGCTTTCTACTGAATGAAAACAAAAACAAATTAGTTCTCAGCTTCATTAGTAGGGAGAAGAGAGCCACAGCAAATCAAGAAACTTTACCTTTTAAAAGTATGTAAATATGAAATGTCCTGACTGAGAATTTTTTATTTCTCTAGGTTCCTTTGGTGTCTCTTAAAAGAAACCCTGAACTGGGTAAGACTATGGCCTAGTACTTGCTATTGCATTTAATCCTTCACACTATAGGTTCTCCATGTTTTCTGCTGAAAATTCAGCTTTGGAAACCTAAATTGCCCTATCCTGTGTTTGGGTGAAAGACAAAATGTCTGGTTTTGACATCACTGGGAGGAGGGGAGTTGGGTTGTAAACCTGTTTTTTATGAATTTGTTGCAGCAAGATGTAATGCAAGAGACGAAAGTCCCTCCTCTCCCACTTCCTCCATTTCACAAAGAACCTACAGATGGTGTTTTGCAATCCACACTGTCTCATACTGTTTGGTTTACCATGGAGTACAAGCGAAACCAGAAAAAACTAAAAAGGCACAGCCAAAAAAGGGAAAGAGGCTATCATCCTACTCTGGCAAGTTGCTCCATCTCTTGGTTAGGGTCATTTCTCTCCCGAGCCTTTCCCCTGCTTCCCTGCAGCCAGTTCAGTCACAGCTCCCTCCACTCTCAGGAGTAAAAGCCTTCCCAAACAGTGCCAGTTTTGGGCAGGGATCTGGCCAGTTTTCATAAAACATGCAAGCACGCAGGTGAGATGTGGGTGGCAGAGAGGGGGAATGCAGCACCCTGAAGAAAATCATTTCTGGTTCAGACAAGGTACTCACTGAAAGGATAGACTATGGCTGTATTTCACAGAAATCTCCATTTAAAATGGACTACCTTTGAGTCAGGCATAAAATGGAGATTCTCTTCATCTACCACTCAGCCTACTGACAAACATAATGCATGTGTCCTAACCACTCTATTCCTCTATTTCTTTACTTCTGTTGACTATATCAACACCATCCTAAACAGTCATAGAGCAATTCCCGTTTTTCTAATAAATATGCTTCACAGAAGCTCTGTGGCTTAGCCCTGACGGGATGCAGAGAAGTTACAGATATGCAATAAAATCTTGTTTTTAAAAACACATTTGCATTCTAAAACACAAAACCCACAAGAGAATAGCATATTGTCAGTGCACCTATTATTAAATTTAACAATTGTCTATAGATACACCATTCTATACCAATTACTTCTCACTATGTTTTCACACAATATTACTGGCCCATTAAAAAAAGAAAGCAATGAAAATTAGAAGAAATATATTCTATTAACATAGCCAGCACAGATGGGGGATGGGGGAAATAGCTGTTGGATGTATAAGTCCTTCTTGGGGTGTTCCAAATTTTCCTCAAAATTCATCTCACAATGGAAAATGTCTGGAAGGGCTCTACCAAACACTTGAAGATCAGGAAGGAGTCTCTGGACAGATTCTGGGTCAGAATTCATCCCCAGCAGATGCCATCAGTGAGGTTTATTACTAGTGTAAGAAAAAGAGTGTCAGACCAGGGCAGGCAGGCTTTGCCAGGTAAGGCTCAGGTTTGAGACTGGAGCTCCTGGCCAGCAGAAGCCAATAAGCCAAGTCCCACTGACGAGTGCAGAAAGGTCAGCCTTGGGGACAGCATTAAATCCAGGATATGCAAAAGGTCTTGGCTAAGGCTGGGATTAGTGCTGGGTGTCCAGGTCAGAGCTTTATCTAGCAGGAATCACTGTTCCCAGACATCAGTAAGCTGGATTTATTGCTGGGGCCAAAAGGCAAGGCAAAAGGGCTATGACTAAGTCTGCTGCTTGGACACCAGTTTTATCACAAAGGAGCAAGGACAGATCTTAGAATCATAATGAAGAGAGATAGCAGAGGTGGAAGAGGATTTGTCAGACTTAGGCAAGAAAGAAAAGGAAAGGAGGATTTAAAAAATAGACAAGTTTCAGACTTCTTTGTGTGGGAGGCAGTAAAAAAAAAAAAGTAACAGTGAGTGGGAAAAAAGATCACGAGTTCAGCTTTGGCTAGTTATAGAGGAAGAGATACAGGAAACCAATAGTTTCAGAGTTTTCAGTTAAAAAAGGTTTTACATAAAACAGATTAATGTATTGCAAGAAAGTCTCTTTTTCTTAACCCTTTAATATGGTGATTTAACAAGCTCTGATTTCCATTGTCTAGGACTGTAGACAAGCCACTGATTAGCTTACGAACTGGAGAGACTTCGTAGAAATCATAAGAATAAACAAGAAGGTGGTAAAACAGGAGAAAGAAATAAAAATAAAAAAATAAAAGCAAGGTTTGGGATTTTTTTCTTGGGATTTTTTTTCTTTTTTTTGACCTGAGCATCTGAAAATCATAGCTACAATCTGCACTTGCCCATAAACTCTGGGTCATATTTGAGTATTTTGCAGTTTTTCTACCTTGTGGTCATTCACAAAGATTCATGTCAGATGAGATTCTGTAAAAACCTATATATTCTTCTACCTGACCAACTTTTCAAGTGCATTACTTGGCCTAATTTTTATAGACCTCTGCATTGCCTTACACAATCCACTGCATCTAAGCAGGCATGCAGAGCAAGAATATAAATCCAGTCTTTCAAGGAAAGTTTGAGAACAGGCAGAGTGGGGCAGTGTCTCAGACACACCACTCTGCACGCCACCATGCACTGAGCTCTTTGAAAAACACTGCACCTTCCAGCTGAAACTTTCAAGCTAGTGACAGTCTTTAAAACCAGGAATGGGATCTCATCCTTCTGACTAGCAAGCTGCTTCTTCAGCCTTGTCAAGGAACCATCTCTTGATGCAGAAGAGTGACCTCTGGACATAGGAAAGCTTGGCCTCAGTGAGACCTTCAGTTTTAAACTTCATTATAAAGCAGGCCTTCCTCAGGAACAAGTGGACCTACTATTCCTTGGGAAGATGAACACACATGAGGCTTCTACATAAGCAAATCTATTTTGCAGGGATGCTTGCAAAAATTCACATTGCATATCAGAATGTATGTCCCCCAGAAGCTCTGAAGACCCCTATGGATTTGTAAAAGGACTGTGTGCCCTGGCCAGCACCAGCCTCTAGCACCTTGACAAGTTCTACCAGTACAACCAGCTCAAGGACCCAGGATGAACATGCCATCGGAAGAACAATGGAGCCCCAGGCACACAGGCTGAGAGCGTTGCCCAAAAGCTTGAAGAGAAGTCTGATAATTCATTAAGACGCTGCTTTTTTGATTCTGCAAAACACAGAATTTCAAATTTGTCTGTGAAACACAGTCAGACCTAGTGACTGCTCTTAAACTACTTCAAAGCAAAGACATCTTCTCTGTCTCTTCCTTAACTCACTCAACAGGCTCTGTCTCTGCCATATATAACAGTGCTGCCTCCACTGACAAAAGAGAAGGTAATAGAAACAAAAAGCTTCACACCTCGTTCAAACTTCAACCTCTTGTATAACTCAAACTGGTCAACAGGAACCAAACAGGCAATCTGAAATGAGAAATACACAAAATAAGCATTAGAAATACAAACTTTAAAAAGTTAATAAGCACTATGGGGTCTACACACCTGCTTTCCTGAGCTGGCTCTCAAATTCACCTTTTTGTTCCTGCTTGCTTTCAGTACCACGTTCTTCCATACCCTGACTTCTCCAAAACTTAAAAAAAGTAGCTCTTAACCTCCCCTATTGCAGCCACACAACCCAGTAGTTCAACCCATGTCTTTCTTACCATGCACACAAAAACCTTCTCTGTCGATTCCATATATACTTCAGGCTTCCCAGTTTTATTTCATGTTGGTTTAGTGTAACAAAGGGTGACATGTTGCCAGCCCTGGAGATTGCAGCATGCTGTTCATGCCCAAGAATACAACTCAAATGAATGGTTCTTCCTTCATGCCTCCCAGTGCTAATGGCAGGGGCCACTTAGCTCTCAGGAACTGAAAGCCAGTCTGGTTTCCATTTTTTATTCATTTCATGGGGTTTGGGCCAAGACAGCTAATGCCATTGCTGCTGGAATTTGCCTTAGACATGGAGCAGCCTATTGGGAACCCAACTGAAGTTAACAAATTTAGTTGGCATAGACAAACAGGCTTTGCTGATACATTTTACACATTACCGTAATTAAACACGCAGCCTAAAAGGCTAAATGCTCTAATCTCCAATTAACAGTCTACGTAAGAAGACCAAGTGTCCTATTTAAAACTAATAAGCAAACCTGCATACAGGGTATGGAGGTGTTTAAAAGAAACTTCACAGGCACTTCAGGAGTCACATGTTTGTCAGATTCAGAATGTGGGACTGTTCTCTTTATCTGATCCATTTGAAATATTGTACCAGCACTGGAAATATTTTTCTCTTTTACTGAAAATAAACCTAGACTAATATAAGACCTGGTATCTGATCATTTGAAGCAATGTGAGACAGTGTAGAACTGACAGCTTCAAAGTGACAGGCTTTCAAATCTCACATCCAGTATCATACCACAGTCCTTCAGATTATTGTAAAGGGCAAAATTTGCCCTCAGTGAAGTGGACACTGGCCCTTGATATCCTCCTCAGTTGTAGGGTATAGCACTCGTGAGAAGAAATATAATGACAAAAATCCAAGATATATTCAATATCATGCTGTGAATACATTCTCTTTCACAGATGGGGAAAAAAATTGTATTATAAAATACAAAATTGCTTTATTAATATCTCAAATCAATTGGACTTGATTGCACACAACTGTATTTTGTAGCAGATGCTTGGATCATTTATTTAACCTAAGCCAGAGTAATACAAAAATGAATCCAAATTATGTCAAGATTTAATAATTTAAAGATTCATATGGCTGTAATTAATTAATATTTAAGATTAATATGACTGTAAGACACAGAGATTTTTCTGGGAAACTCTTCACCTCTTCATCAGAAGTCAGCTGAAACACTCTTGGAAAAGACAAAAAAAACCTAAATCAAATTGGTAAAAAGAATGAAGTTTAGCAATTTCAGCAATGACAAATTTCAGTTTTGCCCTCTCCTCCCCAAGGCAGCTTCACATATAAATAGTTTGGAAAGTGAAAAGAGTCATCTGCATTTCTCTAGCTGGGTGAGCACTGGCAACTACTTTAAATTTTCCTTCATTACAACTAAATTAAAAGAGTGAGTCTCAATGCTGTAAGAGCCACTTGAGTGAATTGTTTAGTTGGCTGAGGTCCTTCTGCACTTGCTTTTACTTCTAACAAACAGTTTTTTCAAAAGCAGTTCTATTGAGCCCAGAATTTCCCATGTATTAAAAATCAGCCTTTTTGATTACAGTGAGAGCAGAGTTATGCATCTTAATGCAGATCTCACCAGGAAGCAGAGGCAGTGCTGAAAGCTTCCCATTCTCCTGGGGAAAACTTGAGCTTACCATGCCAGCTTTCCCCACTGGCTTCACTCAGCTCCACTCTTTTTCCTACGTATCCTCTTCACAGCTCAGCTTCCCCCTCCCTGCGTGCAGCCCATCACCTGTGCCACTGACTCCCACAGGCGTGGAAACACCAGGTCCTGAGGGCACCCACACACAGGTCAGCCTGAGAGGTGCTGAGCCAAAGCCTGTCACAGATTTAGTATCTTTAGGCATGAGGAAAACAATGCACAAATTCCTGCTGCCTGAATTCAGTGCCATGTGAAAGCTGTATGTGCAAACTTAACTGAAAAAAAAAGAAAACCAAAACAAACATTAATATCAGATCTCTATAAAAAAACAGCAAATCCTTTCCTCAGGGAACTTTTAATCTCATTTATACCTAATCAAGAAGGACAGCAGCAAGTACAATAAGGGGATGAGGTGTTTATCTCCTCCTACTTGGCATCAGCCTAAATGTACATTTCCAGACAACTTCTCAAGCCCCACCTGGGTGTCTGTCCATCCCATACACCTCCTCTCCTGCACAATCACTCATGTCTCTGGGCTGGTCAGGGCATGGAAATCTGGGGAGGCAGCAAACCAGCAACCCAGCAGATGGCAAAGAGCCAAAAGAGGAAGACCATGAGCATACCAGAAAGCAGGCTTTTCTTATTCTATGCTATGAAATTATTCAATGTAGGAAGAAATGCTAGAGGACAGTTTGGTGAACTTTTCTCCTTTTTTTAATACTGGGAGTTTTAATTTTAAAAAAATACAGGAAAAACTCTCCTTTCCTGAAAATATCTTGATGTGAGACTTATCAGGCTGTTAGGAGTTGAAATAAGTTTTCTGATGTCCCATACCCTGTAAGCAATATCTGCAGTTAAAATACTCTTTCTACACAGCATAAGAACATACAAGAGCTACTGCTAAGAACAGCAGCATTCACCTGAAGTAAAAATATTTTTGGACAAAAGCAAAACTTTGAAGGCCTACTACCACAAAGGGCTCCAGCTTTGGTCAAGTATCCAAAAAGATCATGTCAGGAAATGTGTCACAATAACCAGTGTCCCTGCTACTACGTGAGACAAAAGAGCAAAGAAAGAAAATTGAAAGGGTTGGTTCAGTGTACACAACAGCAAACTTTTCCAGGCAGTGTAGTAACCAGGACCCAAGGAAGAACAACTCCCCTGTTTTTAAACACTGGCTACCACAGTGGAAAGGGAAAATCATACTCCACCTATTCTTGGACTTTGAAGAGGGATGCAAGGAGGCAATCAAGCAAATTGAATAGATCTTACTTCCTTTCACACCCATATGAATCAAACCTTGATAATGCCAAGGGAGGGAAGTTCAGCAGGACAAATGCTTCTCCCTTTCTCACTTCAGCAGACAGGCAGCAAGGGCAGATCCCGCACTGGCAGGGTGGCAATGCCCACCTCTGCCAAAGCCCCACTCACAGAGGCACTGTCTTCTTTTGCAAGCAGTATTTCCAACAGGGGCTCTGGCTTGCTTTTGAAAGGTGCATGGGAGCTCAGTCTCTACGTTGTTTGAAATTACACCCACAACTTTCTTTGTCAAACTAGCATGCTCACCAGAGTCATAATGAAATACTAAATTATTCATGTTCTCCATTAAAGAGCTCTTCTCTTATTTAGCGACAAATAAAAACAAAATTAAGGCTCTCTCACTTGCTCCCCTAGGCTTTATTTAAAAACAAGTAAATAAGAAGAACAAAAATTTTTATTTTGACCCTGAAAAAGATAGGTCAGACTGCAACATTTTCTCACATTCCTTCTCATTTTACCATTTTAATCTCTTCTGCAGCAAAACGTAAACCAATTTTGAAATTAAAAATAAAACTGATATTTTAGACCAAGTCCCAGTGGGATTTTGTGTTTGGCTATGTATGGAAAATAACACAATTAAGAATTCTAAGATCTGGGTTACTGTCCTATTTCAGCATTGCTTTACAGAGTGCTGACAACTCTCTGTCAGGTTGGCACTGGTGTGGATCACGGATTTACACAGACAGAGGGACAACGAGCAGAACCTGTGCTGCATGCAAAGGGGTAATTCTGGACAAACTTAAGAACCCAAATCAGTGCCTCCTTTACCAACTGCTGCACAGTTTTAATCCAAATCAGATTATGTATACATGGATCACTGCATCGATGTTATAAACCTTAGAACAATACAGGAATCAGAAACAGCAAAGCACAATGCCCTAGATATTATCCAAGTGAATATTACAGTAGAAATCCCTGTGTGCAGTGGAGATTTACCCTGATCCATAGCTTACACTGGTGACTGGATTCACACCAAGCAAAACCATTTCAAACCATGATAAATTACCCCTTATTTAGATTAGGGATATTAACTGGTCCGATTAAGTCAATGGAGCAAGTTCCCAAGAGAGACAGGAATATTCTAGACAGAAGTCGTCTGCGTGCTTAAAGAGAACTGTATTAACATAAGACGATCCTTCTACCTTCTGCTTCCAGGAAGGAATCCAAGTAATCTTTGTTTATTGTGCCACTGGAGGGCAAACATTTTGTTTAACAAGATTGCTTTTAAACATCTCCTGTTTTGGGTAACCAGCTATTTGAAAGAGGGTCTGTAGCCAAAACCATTGCCTTACCACCACCACCCCTCATTTACTTCTGCTACGAGACAGCTATACTACAAGCAGCTGCTATCTAGATGTAACAGGTCAAGATGTGACCTAGGATTGCACTTGATTTCAAGCACTTCAGTGGAACAGCTCCTTCTGTTTGAATGCACTATTTGTCAAAACAAAAAAAACTACTGGGCAATAAACCAGTTTCAACTAGATTTTGTGGAAAGAAAAAGAAACCCAAGCCAGAGGGGTTTCAGAAAACATATTTTCAAAGTACTGAAAAGTACAATTTTCTAGTTCAAATGACTTTTCACTTTATGCATTTTAAGAACAAAAAACCTGGAACATTTTTTTTTCTGAGGTCTAGAGGGACCTCAGAAAGTAAAGCCTTAATTCTCAACATCTCCTATACTCTATGAATAAGCAGTTTATTCCCCAAGCACTGATGAAATATTCAACTGTTTTAGAGAAACACATTCCTACTATTCACACTTGCTCATTTCTTCATGAGACATACAAGAAGAAATTCTATTCTGTGTTTAAATTGTTAACCAGAGTTTTTCCTCTGCCAAAAGCAACTGAAGAAGAACACAAATCAGAAGCAAGGCAAGAGCTTTGAAAAGGCTCTAGTAATTTAGGACCAAACTAGACAAACTCTTCAGAATTTTACTGAGAAAATAAACAGGACTTAATTCTGATTTGCCTAAATGAAGACAAACATGTCTCTGAAAAGTGCTGAAGGAATGTTACACACCTTGAATAAGGACCTTGAGAGGGAGAAGAAGAGGAACTTTCATAGCTATACTGTGGTCATAGCTATACTGTGTTATATACGCTTATAAGCTTTGTTATTAATTGTTCAGTTTCCTTATTGAAGAAAGCTCAATCCAAAATGCACTGAAGTCAATGAAGAGGCTTTCCTTCACTTCAAATTATGTCTAAAAAAATCACCTTTATCTCCCTTGTGCAGGCTATGGCAAAAGGCATTTAAAAAAGCAAACAAAACAACTGCTTTAGCTAACATAAAGAGATGCATTTAGCCCAAAGTATAGGACCCAATTTAGCAACATGTCCATGACAAAGACAGTTTGAACCGCTATTTTTTCTCCAAATTGTAACAGTATCTGATGAACAGCAGTCACAGCATAGTCTGAAATGAACATGACATGAAAAATACACCTTTTCAAAACACTGATGCTATCTTAGAGGAGAAAAAAATGACCTTTTATTTTTGTTTTTCCCCACAGTACAGGCAACATGTCATTCCTCATACCATGGTCCTGATGAGGAACCTTGTCCTGACAGAAGCCAGAGACAAAAAATCCAGACCCCCAGGAGGTGAGAAGCCTCCTACCTTTACACCAGGAGTTTGAGAGTGTAAGGAATAAACTGTAACTCTAAATAGTACTTCCATGCCAAACAATAGCCCTAGTTAAGCACATTCTGTATCATCTGATAAGGTTCTGCTTTTTTAAGAAATAGCTTTAAAAGGCCACATTTTCACAAAGAACAGTCTTTATTTATAGCAGGAAGCAAAAGGAATAGAGAGTGTTCATACATAAATCTGTAGTTTACATACTGTTCTTTTAGACTGTGAATGGAGTAATTCTATTCTTTCTGTCATTACTGTTTTTCTGGGCTTTTTTTTTTCCGTAAAGAAGTAGATGTTTGGTAAAATACATAAGCAGTAATTTTAACCAGGTTGGGGATTTGTTTGCTATTCAAGCAGAAGGCTTGTGTTTCAAGAACATTGCCAAAAGGGAGTGTCAGAACATTCAGTCATCCACGGGACACTAATGCACATTTGGACTGTTTAGTCATTCTGCTGTCAGCCCAAAAAACACCCAAGGATTAGGCCAGTGGTCCATTATTAAATACCCCTGGAGTGTCCTTTACTGAGGGGAAATACATCTTTCTTAGTTCCTATAGCATTATAACCCTGGTTGAACAGAGCAGAATTCTTCCTGTCATTTGGTAATTTTCCTTTAAAAATAGATTTTCAATAAAGGCTAGATGCCTCCAATCTGGTGCAATGGGTTGAAGAACATCACTACACCCTCTCTGTATCTTTGCAGAAAGAGGAGAAAAGGAAACAGCTGGATACTTTTCACAATAGTTGCATTCAGCCAAAAAAAAGGCTCCACCATATGCCTGCACGCCATAACAAACATAACTCAAAGTCTCATGACCTGATTCAACTAAGCACAACATTTCAAATGTATACTAGAGAGCAGATCCAGAATTTTTTCTGGAGAAGAAGTCATTTTTGGTATCAGGAATCACACTGTCACTGATGGCATTTGAGTAGGATTATATACTTCTGCCACAGTTATGGCATCTGTGTGCAGAGGGCTCAAGAGAATCCAGAAGACAAACTTCTCTTCTTCAGTTCAAGGATGAAGATCTAATTCTCCTTGATTTTATTCCTCAAATGCTGAGAGAATGCACAAAACCAATCAAAATTCCTTAGCCATCTTATTTTTCCTGTTTGGGGTTTTTTATTTTTGTCCTACTTGTATTCTCAGGCCCAGCAGGGACATTCCTGCCTCACAAAGCAGGTAAGCAAGCATCCCTTGGGTGTATCCCAAGAGACACCTTCCATATCTCTTAAGACCTACTTCTACCTGGTGTTGTGCAGGTACCTTTCTTTCCATATAATTATACAGCCCTGCATTATTATATTGGACTGCAAATTGGTTGTTGCAGCCCAAGATCAACATACACAAGGAAATTCTGGCCTTGCATACCATCAATCCAAGTTCTTGCTCTTAAGGAAGACGCAAGAATTTCAGTGTTTGCAGTCAAATCAAATCTGACTGAACTGACAGTCTAATGGAGACTCAGCAATTCTGGTATTCTGGTTAAGTCACCCGCATGGGCAATTCAGAGGCTGTCCAGATGCCAAGGGAACTTCTCCCCCAAGGCATAGAGGGAGGGAAAAAGGAGCAAAACCCTTGAAAAACATCTGTTTGTTTCTATCGCCTCTTGTCAGTCAGGCCTCCTGCCAAAAGCTCATTAAAGGTAATTAAAGAGAGGAAAAATGGTATGATTATATTTATTACTATGCAGATAAAGAAATTTGGGGGATAGACATTAAAAAAGAAAAACAGAGAGAGAGAGAAAGAAGTATGAGAAGTATAGATACCTCTGCTTCTTGTAGGGTCCCATGGTTCAAGCATACCGTGTCTGGACATGTAATTGGGGAACCACAACCTTCTTGAATTGCCAGCTCTATGTACTGTTTTAGACACTAGAAACAAGCAAAGAAAAGAAAAAAAAAAGTTATAGCCCACACGTTGGTAACAACCAGATGTCAGAGATGCTGCACAGTTCCCACCTTTACCACCTTAATTGGCTGTCCTGAAGCTCCAGCACACAGCAAACATCAATTACTATAAGCGTGAATGCTACAAGTCATTACATTGGAAAGAATGCAACAAAGAACAATTAATTATGCATGACTTCATCTGCCAAGCACTGCATTTACCTAAGTCAGCAAGTCAGACCTTTCAGCCCTAACAACCCCTATGCTCTGCTAAACTGGGATTGGAGGATTTGGCAGGGGTGAGTATCTTTTATCCTAATTAAACAGGCTTTGTGCCTTTGCTTTTCCTCCTGTGTTCTTAATTCAGACTCTCAGCCAGCAGCCGCCATTGTAGGAGAACTCATTTACAAGAAAGACACTCTTCTCAGCTGCACAAAAGAGGAAAGGGGTTTAGCACCTGGTTGGGAGGTTATAATCTGCCCTCGAAGATGTGCAGCTACCAGTTTTTCCTCCCCCTCAACCCCACCCCCCACCCCACAGATCAAATAATTTCCATAATTTAGCATCAGCCTCTGCTCTATCCAAAGTGTATTTCCAGCATGGAGGCCACTTTATGAATGTTTCCAAATTGTTCCATTACAAAAACAGCAGGCTTCCCCTCCAAGTTCAAAAAGCCCTGTATTCTCCTCACACTTTATCTGGCATGCCAGTTTCAAATATATTCAACTTGTCTTTGTAACACATATTACAGAGTCTTCAGTAAAATCACAGCACAAAACTCATGCAATGGACCAAAGAACAGTGCCTGAACTGTTCCTCCAAACTGCACAGATAAGTAAGAAAGGTCACTTCCACATAAAACGAAACAACAGTCTCCTCAAAATAACGGCAAAGCATACAATAAATTGCAAGCCACCATTAACAGAACAACAAAGCATGGATTTCTGACAGATTTTGGTATCAGCTTGCATAGTTTACTGTAAATGAAAATAAACATATGTTATGAAAAGTAGGACTAATGTAGCTTTTTCCCTACAGTTTTATGTTTCATGCCCACATTACAAACCTCCTCCCCAATACTGCTGATTTCTTCCTTATTGCCTCATCAATTTTCAAGAAACATGTCAAAGTGAAATATGGTTTTGAGACCTCTGTCTCTCTGCCAACTTTTGGAAGAGGCACTGAGTTCAAAAGCTAATAGATGACTGACGGGGAAATCGCAGCCCTTCCGCGTACGGCAGCCTTAAACTCTTCAAAAAACATTGGTTTATTATTTATAGGCATGTAATATTCAAGTCTGTGTTAGTCTGGACTATTCTGAGAAGGCCTTGCATATTGTGCTCTGATTAAAGAAATTTCCTCATTTGTATTTTTTATTGGAAAGCTGATTCCTTCTAAACTGTCAGGATAATTAGGACCCTTACAAATGGAAATGAGATTTCCTTATTATTCTGTCTGTTTCCCTACTGAAATCTCCACATCCAAGTTTTGCTTAATTCTGATGAGCTGTAGAGATATTAGCTCAAGCAAGTAGAATCATCTTAACTTAGTGGCATTTTAAATTAACTTACTTTTGATTTGTAAATATTTGAAGTGTATTGTCTTAGAAGAATGTTGGGATATAACCAAACTGGTAAGCTTTAAATGTGTATCTCATTAAGAACTAATGTATTCAGATCCAGCATGCACCCCTATAAGAAAGCAGCAGAGCAGGTTGTAAGGAATTGATGGTGCAAGTAGTATGTGGGAGGCGAGGGAGATACTCACAGGTGAAAAGCAAAAAAGAAATCATGTCAGTCACTGAAGGCAGTATTAGCTCCCGAGGGATTATCAGCCCAGATGTAATCAGGAGTTGTTCTTTTATTATTCCAACAGCAGTCTCAGTGCCCTATCGCATCTTCTCGCCCACTCCTCCCAAAGGCATCCAGGCACAGCGCTCTTACAAAGTCAGTTTACTCAG
This sequence comes from Ploceus nigricollis, assembly GCA_013399945.1. Classification (NCBI taxonomy): domain Eukaryota; kingdom Metazoa; phylum Chordata; class Aves; order Passeriformes; family Ploceidae; genus Ploceus; species Ploceus nigricollis. The sequence continues at coordinate 1,262,362 of VXBC01006749.1, forward strand.
GGGATCCAATCACCCCCGGCACAGCAGCTCCCTCACAGAGCAGTGAGCAGTAAACAGAAGCAGGTATGGAACCACAGCGGTGCCTGGGAGTGGACTCCTGGTGACACTGGAGCTGCCAGGGCCATGCCCACATCTGCCACCATGGTCTGGGCAGTGGCAGCAGGTGACACAGGGAAAGCCCAAAAAAAAGCATGCCCAGAGCCCACGGCGGCTCCCAGTGCCATTACTGATGCAGATGGAGGCTGTGGGTGACCTTGTCCGGCAGCCCCATATTCATTAAGCACTGAGCATTGCCCAATGCTTCAGCACATATCACAGGAGAAATGGGGCAGCAAGTACTCACTCCCCACACAGATTTTTCTCCCTGTTTTGTACCAGTACACAGCCCCCTCCACAAACAATGTAAACAGAAAATTCTGCCCTCGGAGTCCCTTCTCCAAGGCCTGCACATGCTGCAGTGTGTTGAGTGCACTTTGTAGATATGTGAGCATCTTACATCTCACTTCATCTCCTCATGGGACACCTGATTACTTTCTGGATCAAGTCTCAGGGCAGCATTTGGTGAAGGGCAAATGTTTCCTTCCCGCCAAAGCATTTAGGTTGCCTTAATTCCTCAGCAAGCATGAGAGAGCAACCTTTTGCTTTTGCTAAGATCCTGGCTTCTGTCTCCTCTGTGGTGCCGCCTGATACTTAGTAATTTGTTTTGACAGCATGGTACAGTGGATTTGTATTCTGGGGGCAGCTCAGGTCAGGTGGCTACAGAGGGAAGACAAAGCCTGCGAAGTTGCTGCAGGCCCAGCAGCAGCCCAGAGGCTTGTTCTTAATTTAGACTCTCAGGACAGGAGCTCAGAGCCCTGACAATTATGCTTCCGTACAAGGATGGGCATGAAGCTCTTAAGGAGCTTCGATCCACAGTATACATTTTCCATATGCATTTTCCATATCATTTTCCATATTCAGTATCTAAGTCATTAGGGGTACCAAGCCAGGAGAATGGAGGTTTCTGAGGATCACTAATGACCTGGATTCTTCTTATCTTCTAACCCACTGCTTGGTTGTAGGTGAACGTAAGTGGGCAACCAAGCCTTCTGTGGTTCTTTTAGAGGTTGCTGTGTTTTCAGCTTGGAGAGATTTTGTAATTGGGCTGTGCAGTGCCATGGCTCTTCAAGTATTTCCCAGAAAATCTCCCTGTTAAATAATTTTTATAGATATTAAATCTTTGCTCTTGACTTTCTGTGCTTGGAGAAGGTGCTTTGGTGCAATACAAGAAGGGCTTAAAGTTGCTGGGAAACTCAAAGGAAGCATTTAATATTTATTGCTCAAGGATTAGGCTTTTTACCAAAGTTTGTACACGAATGAAGATGCGAATTTCTTGTTCCCTCTTAGCACTAAAGAAGAAACACTGGAAAATCACTAAAATTTTAAAATATGCCTTCACTTTGCAGAGAAACTGTTTTCAGAGGGGTTTTACCATTATTTACTCAGCTACCAATTTAGCTGCTTACTCGAGAAGTGGCAACTAAGAGTATCTGAAAAGATGCAAGCCCAAAACATAATGAAAAGATGTTTCCATGTCTATATAATGAATCACGACTGACCTTCTCAGCAGTGTGTCCTCCCACACTTTAGAGAATACATTTTTACAGATATAAAATGGCAAGATTTTTTGTGCATTTTGTCTACAAAAATCAGCAGTGTCTCAGGAAAACTGCATACACTACATATGCTACTTAATTGCTCTCCAAAGTGAAGGGAAAATCAAGATGCTCTGCCTTCTGTGATACAAAGCATTGCCTGAAAGGGTCTTAATCTTGACATCCTAGAAATCATGAGATCTCAACACCCTGGGCTACACTCTCCCACCAATTTCCTGCAGTGCAGTGACTTTTGAGCATGGAGAGCAGTCAGTGGCTGGAGTGGCCTCAGCACAGGATCTGTGGCTTATGGTGACATTAATGTCATCCTCTTACTTTCCATGGCCAGAGTCAGCAAAGTTTCCATGAATGTGTCATGCAGACAAGGCAGAATGGTTGAGACAACAAACTAAAAATCGACCAAGGTCTTGCTGAACAGGTTAGAATTCTGCTGACTACAGATTATACACTGGAGGTCTGATTTCATTATGTTCACCCCTCAAATAAAAAGCAGACACCAACACAGTAGTTTTAATTCCCATACCTGCAAGTGTGCTCTAATCAGTTAACTCAGATTTTCCCCACTGAGCAATGATATCATGTACATATCTGTGTTCTGGGAAACATAATAAAATCCTGAGGCATTCAAGCAAGAGAGATCAATTCAAATGTGATAATATAATTCCACTAGTAAAACTCAGTACACCTAACAGAATGTTTTGTTGCTGATCTAGCTTTGCAAAGCACATTTTGCTCCTGCTGGACTACTGACAACTTCAGTCAAAAGAGGACTACAAGTATTTTTTTTCTCTGCCTGAGATTCATAACGTATAATGACTTTTTTTTTTCCAATAATTTGCTGTCTAAGTGTTTTGGGGCAAGATTTTTTCCTCTTATGCTGGTTTTGTCTTTCAGGCCATCGCCTTCCTCTTTTTAACAAGATCAATATCCAATATCCAGTTACCTACTTCACAAAATACTACTCATGAGTATCTAGGAAGTTAAGGATTATAAAGTACCTGGATCAAATTATCATGCAACATATATGCATTTCTTTTTTTTTTTTTTTTTATCTTGCAAGACTTGTAGGAAAGATTATGATTTAGGCAAATTTTTACAAATTCCCCAAGTACATATTCCCTTCCTGGAGCTAGGGGTTTGTTGAAAGAGTACATTGAAACATGACAGAGTCATCTTTAAAAATACACTGAAAAGCCTAATCAAGGAATGCACAAACTAGTAATGTAAAAGATTCCTCCTTCAATAATAAACAGAAGTGCTTTCTATGGTCAGCTTTGAGCCTAAGAAAGAAAATTCTGTTCAGGCTATTCATAGATTTTTCATTTCAACACTTCTGCATGCTGCTCTAAGTTCAACTTTTTTTTCCCCCAAAGTATAATTGTACAGAGGCTATTTTTAACATACTTACCAAGAAAAAGATGTCTGTTTGGTTATGTATTTACCTTGCAAAGGGATCGTAACAGTTCTGCATTTTAACATAAAAATGAGTTCAAAGTGTAACTTCAGTGTTAGGTTGCTAGGTAATGATGTGACAAAGGCACTATATCCCTTTCACTGTGAAATCTGAAGTTTCTATTCAAATCCACTCTCAGATAATTTATGTATCAAAGACAAAAGATGGATCTCAATCATTCCTACATACCGCTTTTCAAGTACCTGGACATGTTCCATTACCTTGCTCCTCTCCAACCTGCCTGCAGCTGTTCAGCTCCCAAAATGCAGCCTCATTAGTTTGGATACAGAAGCATAAAAGAAACCCCATATGTAATATGACAAAACTGAACAGGTATCTTTATTAAGAAACATGGAGGGTGGGCTAGAAAGAAAAAAGAAACAGAAAACACTGGCTTATTTTCCTGTCAAATGTCACTGATACTGCTGCCAGCCACTGTGTAGAAGTTGGTAAAGGATAAGTAAGGGTATTTATCTTTAATTCAATTATGGAAAGGTGAAGAACAGATCTACAGTATTTCCCAGACAGTACTAGGCCATAATCTACATTAAATGTGAAAATACACAAAATTATTGAAGGCATCTTGCCAAAACAAGGTCTTTCCTCCTAACATGTAACTTGAAGACAATTTCCATTTCAAAAAAAAAAAAGAA
>VXBC01006749.1:1266316-1334674 GCA_013399945.1 Ploceus nigricollis
ATTTTAAAATTAAAAATAATTCCTTAAGGAATTATTTACAATGTTAAATCTGTCTTCCAGAGATCTTCTCAAAACTGTTTGTTTGGGGTTCGGGTTTTGTTTAGCCTAGGCTTTTTTACAAACTCCAGGTTTGGGGGCAGGGCATGGAAATACCGTATATGGAGAGAATACTTAACTTTTCAGTTGACATTCCAGAGTGTCTCATGATTCAGAACAGAGGAACAGATAGGCATTCAGTTTTTATTTTAGTTCTGGGCCATGGTTATGTGCTTTTTATTCAGTAAGACATAACGTTCATTTATTTCTTATACTTTAGAAATGTTACCTGTTCTTTAGTGTGTACACAATCTAGTATTACTAATTTTGGTGATTCACTTCACATCACAACTCTAAATTTAACCACCTTGATCTACCCAGTATCTAATCAAACATGTACTAAGATAAATACACCCCCTAGACAGTACTCATAGTGTTTATGGCAGATCTATATAATGTTTAGTAATACATTCATCATTGCTGTGACATCTGCACTTCCACATGTTCAATCACCAAAATGGATCAGTCACTTTCAATGTGTGGTACTCAAACTCCTCAAGTATCTCTCAGAAGGTCTTAAAGCTAGATGAAACAAGTGTATTGGCAATTACCTTGGAGGCATTTGCACGTCACTTGGAAAAAAAGTGAGGCTCTTCCAATTAAAGTTTTTTGACAAAAATAGAAATCTCTTAATTTGCTACAGATAAACTTATGATAGGAACAGTTTAAAGTGAGAAACAAAATTCCAATGAAATATGCATATTGCCCATATTGCCCAACCTCTATTTTAACTGCTAAGGACCAGATACAGTGATAAATGAATGGATAGAAGATGAAATGGATAGAAGATCAGGCCACATAAGAGCCTTATCAAGAAAGATGCTTGAAAGAAAGTGAAAAAATGCCCCTGTAGCTTCAAAGAACATACAGTCAGTTCACAGCTCAGTATGAGGGAAGGAATAACATCACTAACAAGAATTTAATTTTGTCATGACCAAGTGAAAACACCAAGCAAACATGACAATGGACCAGAACGTAATTGCCTCCTCTTGGTCCACAAGCCTATTTTTATGGGATCCTTCAAATGCACCTGAGAAATATATTGTCATCAGCTTTGTCTCAAAATATCTACCAGTGATGCTGAATTCTGCTCAGAAACACAGCCTGAAACAATTTACTCATGGCCCAAGACATCCTGGCAGCCTTTCATAAAAAGCAGGAAAGGTTCCTGGTAATCGTTGCCATGAAGTGGTACCACAAAACAGAAAAGGACCAGAGAAACTCATCCTTCACAAAACTGAACCAATTGCAAATATAATTTCTCTTGCCAAAAATCCGTGTCAGGCCAAACCCGGTCTTACCAACAGCTACAAAACAGACACGAGCATGAGGCTTATGCCACAGTCTGGCTCAGTTATTGTGGCACTTCAAGGCATTGACAACTTACTTCACATCGATTTCTTCACTGGTTAAATGGAGATAACACCAACTCCATCGATGCAATGGTGTTATTAAAACATTAGTTCCCTCTTCCTCCCATCTTCTCTTGGCCACCATCCAGACGCTGCCACCTCTACTGACTTCAGAAACTCCCTCCTCCTGAATTGTAATATCCCTCAAAAGTCAACGGGTACATCTATACTCTTTTGGTAAACCAACTCTGCCTTTGGTGTTACTCTGCAAAGAAATACATGCAAGAAGTTCTTAAACCATCTAAATTACTACAGAAGTGCTCTGTGTTCAGTGCCAATATTACCAGGTGTAGGAATTCTCTTTTTTAAAACTTGAAAAAAAAGTTATTCTGAAACATTTCAAATGTCGAGCTGGGAAAAAAAGAATCCCAAATGTCAACACTTCCAAATGGAAAACAACCTGAAATGAGCTTTATATAAAGTAAGTGGGGCATTGCAGCACAAGGTATATTTAGGAAGAGGAGAAGGTAGTGAGTGTTCTGGTGCAGTTGTGAGAAGGTGTCTCATAGGATGGGGAGAAAAAGAGAACAAACCCCTTCTTGAAAATGAGGACAAAGAAACAGAAGTGATACTAAAACCCAGTGTTGTTTAGATGATGGCAAATCCAAATATTGCCTTACTCCTAAGTTTTACTAAGTATTATTTCAGTGGGTTATTGATACACAGTTGTTTCACGTAGCAGGTATCCCATTCTTTTTGCCATCTGCCTTCTCCTTGTCCTTGATCTCCTTGGTCTACTCTGCTCTCTGACTCTTCTGCTCATGTTTTTTGCGAAGACCCCTCACATTAGTTTTTCCAGTGCTCCCCTCCACAAACAATCTGAAACTTCGCACCGCTAAGGGCCAAATGTCACTATTCAGCCACCCAAAGGAGGCAGGACAATGCACAGCTGTTCTTGAAAAGATTAAGAAAAGCAGAGGAGCCTTAGAGCGTCCTGTTGATGAAGTACCATCAGAGAAACTCCTATTTCTCTAAGAGTTTCTTCTTCTCCTCTAGTAAAAGCAGCCACCAGCAGCCTCTTTATGAGGCTGAAGGCCCCCCAGGGCCCAGGCAAGTGGCTGCCCATGGCACCACACCACCCACAAAGGCACAAAGGCAGCAAAGAGCCTTTTGAGCCCATTCCTAGCCCTAGCCTTGCTGTCATACATAGCTACAGCAGAAAATCTTGTTCTCCAATTGCCTTTGGAACACCTCCTACTTGTAGAAGCACAAGTGAGCACAGAAGCTACCTGGGTTTGCATGCTGACTTCTCCTTCTCCTAAGGCTGCATGATGTTTAATCTCATTTGGACTGCACTGTGTGCACCAAAATTACAAACAGGTACATCACCATGGTATTTGTTTTGCACATTTTGTAACCCAGTTGCCTCACACACCTCTCAGAAGTACAAGACTCAACAAAGAATTTGCTTGGGAAAAAAAAAAAAAAAGGGTGAATCATGCTAGTTCTGCATAAACCTGTGCCAACAACACAGAATAACATACTTGAAAGCATCTTCTGTTTTCAGTTTGCTACACGTCTTCAACATCTCAAACCCTGTGCCAGTAAATAACACACAAGATAGATGGATAAGCTGCTGCTTGACATAAATAGCAGCAAACCCATTTATTGCTCACCTGGCTCTCACTGGGGCCCTGAAGTGCTTAAGAGGAAGGAAGAAAAGAGGAAAGACAAAACCAGAAAGAACTGGTGTGCAGGGAAAAGCCAACACTGGGTTTTTTACTGACCCCTAAGACCACATTTCTGCAACAGCAGTGCACTGGTTCCCTCCTGTCACCACTGCCACCAGGGCAATCTTATCCCACCTGCTAAAACCTCACCTCCACGCTGCTTACAAGCTACAGACTCACACCCAGTCTTTCATAGGGCCCTTGGTATTTCCAGTGTTACTGCACGTCCTGCACTCCTCTCTAGCGCTTCCAAAGGGCTGTGCCAGATGTCAGGGCAATTCTAGCCCAGGGGATGCAAGATGCACGTGAGCACACCACTCACTGTCTCTCCTGCTGCTTTCACAGTTTCAGCCACGTTTTGAAAAGGCAGGAGTCTTCTACATGCACACTTTCCAGACTGTCTAATGAGCACCAAAGCCCGGACAACACCCAGTGCGCTGTGCAAAGGCATAGTGGGGAGGATGGCCTGTCCATTCCTGGCACTGCCCCACCAGAGCACTCCTGAGTCTTACCTGAGTGAGGCACTGCGAGAGCTCTCTGGGCAAAGAAGGAAGGAAAAGAGCAAATATTTAGGAACTTATATTAGAAATAAATATAATATTCAAAGTATTATTCTGTAAGTGGATCAATCAAGAAGTAATTAATATTAGTTTGCTTTGGACTCAGATGCACTGAAGTGCACTACCATACTGTATTTTTTAACACTATAATGGTGTGGACAGACACAGTGTATAATTATTTCACATACATATGTGAGCACCATGACCACCACAGGGGCAAAAACCTGAGTAGTTGCACATCCAAGGAAGAGAAAATTGCAACTGTGGGCTCTCTGCTTGTTTTTTCTACCTCTGTTGAGGTCAGGAGTGAAGGCACTTGAGACGGTGTTTCATGTTTGGACTCAGGTGTTTATTATTTCTTATCAGTGAAACAGCCTCACAGCCGTGAGTTCTGCAGTCTGTCATTAGCAAGGCACAAAATGGCTAAATGACTCTTGTTATAAAGTCTTTTAAGACTAAACTAGCCAATTAAGAAATGACACCTAGATTATTTTACCTTTTAACCCAATAACTGATCCCTCAAAGCCCACAATGCAGACTTTTCTGTCCAATTACAAAACACACCCAAACCCATGAAGAAGAAGGAGGCGAAGAACAACCTGCCTCCACCCTAAAACCTCCATCTTGCTTCATATTTATTTCTATATTCTAAAACACCAAACTTTAAGTTTTCCACCCTGTGATATTATACACTTCTAACCAACTACACATCTGTAATCCCAGTGCTATTAATCAATTTTGGAAGCCCTCTCCACAGCCTCAGGTCAAATGCAGTGCTCTCTTGTGAGTCTGTGCCTTTCAGCACAGAAAGTTTAAAATTCTCAGCATCCAGGATTCCAACATGCAACAAAAGGTAAACCTAAGGGCCAACTAATAAGAAGGACATCCCCCCAAATATACAAGGATGAGTGGAAAGACAAGGAACAAGATGAGCAGTATCAGGAACAGATGAGACCCCCCTGCTCCCCTTTCAGGAAAGGGACAAGTAAAGGTGACAAAGGGACCATAAAATCGTGCAGCTTGAGCAGTACAGATATTGCTGAATATCCATATGAAAAAGTGTGCACCACAACGTGGCACTCTGCAGAGGTTTTATAGATACAGGAAAAGAACTGAATAATGTAAAGTTCAGACCTTTGAAACTTTCACAGATAATATATATCTCACATCCCTTCCTAACCCTCTTCAGAGATCAGTCTTTCATTCAAAACTAATATAAATCCGAACACAATGAAACCAAGTCATTAGGTACACTACAGCCATTTCCAAACTCTTGGGATGTGTAAATGTGTGCTTTATCTCACACTGCAGTGGAATCTTATGCCAAGTGCAACACATGTTGAAAAATACAAGGCTAATGTCTTCAGACCTGACTGAGCTACCAAGTGAGATGGCAAGTATGTTCTGCAAGCCATCTGCTTTTTCTGCTGAGAACAGAGAGAGTAAAAATGTTTACAGTTATTTGAAAAACTCCTGCCCTACTAGCAACATTCCACCAAAATGCAAACATACACATTCTAAAGCACAGTTTACTTACTTTGGCTAGAACACAGCTTTTATGGGGTATTTTGTTTTTTGCAAGAGTTTCTAAGCTGAAAAAAATAGCTGTACACAATTCTAAGTCGTTTGAATGCCTTGGTTTTACAGGCTACAAATGGAAAGGAAATACAACCTCACCCCCACAGATATCTAAATAGTAACAATTGCCAATTATTTCCACAGCCACAAATACTGTGAAAAACAATCATCGTTGCAGCGTCACCATTACGGCTAGGAAGAGAAAAAAAAAGAAGCCTTCACATGTAACAGAACAAAAAATTAACAAAATCTTCACCTTATTGGAGCAGAACCTATTATGTCCATGTCAAGCCCTTTTTTATTTCAGGTTTAATACCACTCCTGGATCTATAAAATTACCCTGAGTGACAGAAGGATAAGCTATACAAGCTGAGAGCATTGCTGGCTGAAAAACTGCAAAACTGATTGATGCTCAACCCCACAGCTCACAGTGGATATTCTTACCCCAAAATCTTTCTTAAGTGTAGTGTGAAGGTATCTGGATGTCCTGGCATGGGTGAGAGAAAATTTAGGGCATGGCACACCAGCAGAGCTGCTGCAGGCTCTGTCCCAAGCAATCCCCCATGCAAGTCCCAGCACTCCGTGTCAAGCTGCTCCTGACACTGCTTTTTGGAGGCTGCCCAAAAGTGCAACTCATATGGCCTCCCAGAAACTGCTCTGGCTTCAAGACAGGGAGCCATGTAGCCAGGTTAAAAGTTTCCAGAGTCCTTTGTTACAGGATGCAAGATCTACATGACTGCGCATGCATCAGTCCAGACACATCCATTGGGAGGATGTTGGGACACAGACAACAGTCAGACAAACGCTGGACTCGGGAGCATAAACACAATTGAGATATATAATGCCCATTGAAATAAATAGAGCGTGTCTAAAGGCTTCTCTCAGCTGCATTCGGGCTCACTCCTGGCTGGCTCTTGGTTCAAAGTCAGGGAAGTTTGCACAGATTCCAAACAACTGTGACTGCACCCTCCATGTCACTGTCACAGCACTGGAGCACCAAGCTCACAGTGGACACTCTTCCTGGTGCTGGCCAGGGAAGGAGTGTGGTGGCAGCTGTGGCACCAGCAGGGGACATGCGGGCACAGCAACCTGCCCAGCCATCCCTGGCCTCTGCCTTTGGCCAGCGTCCTGTTGGAGTGCAGAGTCCAGCTCTGCCTGGCACAGTCCTCAGCAGCCCATGCTTCCCTAAGGGTTACTGTACCCAGCTAGCACTCAGGTTCACGCACCATTAACAATACTAAATCAGAGACACTGAGCTCTTGGACAGGAGTGGGACCACTGTAAAAGTATCAACTTCTCCAATTTTCTGGTTTTTTTGTATTTAAAGCAGTATCTTCACATCTACCTTTTAGGTTACGTGTTCTTCAAACTTTTGTTACAAACTAAAATACAGAAATGTTTAATGCAAGTCGGTATGGAAAACAAACATCATGAAGTTCACGCTGAAATGCATATTAATTAATCTTATCCTAGTTTCTTGAAATACACAACTAAAGTCTCATCCTGCTTAAGCTACCCTGGATTCAGCATAAGTGAAGATATTCTCACCCTCACTGGTTTCACAAATATCAAATTTCTTCATGAATTCAAACAATCAAGGGTAAAACTTAAACATACTTGCTTGATGCTTATCCACAATTTGTTTTTTAAAAATAAAATCAAGTACATTTATTCTAGAGTTTAGAAAACCAACAACCCTAAACAAAGCAAGCAAACAAATGAAAAACAAACAACAAAAAAACACCACATCAACATCCTCCACTGACTTCTGACCTGTTTTCAGGTCAGGTACATTGGTTACCATTAGTGAGGTACATCAAAGTCACTATCACCAGAGAAACAAGGTCCATTTTCCCCATGCTGACAAAGAGACCAGAAGAGTACTACTTTCTGTAGGGCTTTTATCAGCTCATTCAACCTCTCCCTCTGTCATTTCCGCCACCTTTATTTGATCTGAATTTGCAGGCCAAAAAGTCCTTACTGACTACTATAGGCAATGCGTGACCTGAGCAACATCTCTGCAGCACAGAGGCAAAGGTTCAAAAGGCCATTTTTGTTTAGGTTTTCTGATTGCCCTTAAAAGTTACATAGAAGACTTTAAAGGTCCTTGAGAACTCAGGAAAGGATAGTAGGGAAACAAAAGCTCACAGCTATCCTATAATATTTCAATGTTTTGCTTCAGAAAAAAGTAAATACTGAGATTGCATGCAAACTGTGTATGTTCTCCAACACCTTTAAACTGCATCTTTTTCCCTTTTACTCCTGGGTTTTACTAGTACTTGCTATGGGAACATATGTTAGTTACAAATTATCAGAAGTAAAATGACAAGAGAAATCTTTTAAATAAGGCAAGACAGGCTAACACCAAATGCTCTTCAGAAAAGCACCCTGTGTCAGCATGGGTAACACATGCTTCTTGTACAAAACAAGCTATCCTATCTCACAGTTCTGTCTATCTTCCATTATCCCACTTCCATAATGTAAAGGCACTGACAGATCTTACCGCTGTACAAAAGATGCAGCTGCATTCCTGAAGAGTGGTCATCTTATCCAGGGAATATTCACAGAGACATAGCTTGCACGTGAGGAGAGGCTCCAGAGCTAACTCTCCAGCTTCTGACTCATCAGTTGTCATGGTGTGAGGACAAGGCTTCCCAGCAGAGCCCATTCAGTCATTAATGGTGCAACTCAGCCTAAAAAGAGAAATGTGAAAAATGAAAAAGAGCTGAAACTTCATACAAGCTATGCAGTCACTTCCATTCCTCTGAGAATTTACATCTCAGATCCATAAAAGTACCTGCACACCCAAATGTACTACTAAACATCTTGGAGCCAGTCTCAACTTCAGGCCATTCAAAATTTACAAAGAGAGCACACCTCCTCAATAGACCTGAACTGACTGGGTTCTCTGAGAATATTCACCTTGCTGGCACAAAGCACCTCAGTCAGGCTGCTTAACATCAAAATAAAGAAAAAACAAACACAAACCAAAACTCACAGTGATGGGGCATTATACATATATATATATATATCACTCTGCCTTTTCAAATTAATTTCAAACTCATACTCCTCCCACCCAACTGGGATCCTTCAGTCTTCACTGCACCCACACAGTTCCAGTGAATGTCTCCACTCCCACCTTCTATTCCAGCTGGTGGCTGGGAAACTCCCCTAGGCAGCGCAAGACAAGAACAGATTCCCACTTTCTAGGCAAGTACTTCAAACATTTAGTCTGTAATGTTGGTGGTGGGCACCATGAACTCCACCTTCTCCATGAGTTGTCACTGAGATAGTGAGCTGGCTCTCTATTGCAAGAGGGATGGTGAAGGCATCTAAGCCCAGGAAAGGGCTTCAGCTTGCATGTGCTACTTCACACAGGGCTGGAGCATAAAACCAAATGAGTAAGAGCATTTCATGTGCAGTCCTCTTTTTTGCATTGCCTTAATGGTGCCAAAAAGTAGCTTTTGTGCATCCCACTTCCTGGCATCCAGCTCTTCTATTTATTTCACAGACCTCTGAGGCATTTAATTGATGTTTGTGAACCAAGTGCACTAGCACGTTGACAGAGAGATGCTCACCAGAGCCATGTTTCCACTACACGTCACAGCAGTGCTTGGGGATGAAACTTCTCTTCTTTGATGAGCAGCAGATGGAAATGCCATGCCTGCATGTAATGCTTTCTGATCTAAGCATTTGAAAACACTGCACCATAATAATAAAAAAATCTCAAGACCCTCATTCTTACACAGTAACACTGAAAAAGGAATTAAAGAGAATATCCTTGTGCTTAAGCTGAAACAATGCAAAGCCTATTTGCAGATTTTACTCACCTTAGCACAGACAGTGGCGTTCACTACAGTACTTAAGGCACAGGAAGAATCCATCCCCACCTCTAAGAAACTTAGCCCAAGTTCCACAGACCTCCTTCTGAATACACTTTGCTGATGGCAAGACAACCTTCACGCATATTTTACAAGCAGAGACCTGATGGCCAGCTGTGCACAGCTGCTTGCAGCAGCACCAAGACTGCAGCTCTACTAAATCTGAAGAGCTGCATCACAAATGAAGGCTGCATGAACATGAAACCAATCAAAACCTATCGATGTGCCTGTCAGATCTGACAGCTCATGAGGGAAACCAGAGACTTGAGCCCTTTGGTCCTCTTCTGCTGGCCTCCCCTGCAGCCCTGAGCACCCTCTGGGCAAGGCTGTCAGGTCACATTTGGCAGCACGTCCCTGCTGCCATTCTGTGGCTGCCAGAGTGGCCAACACAGCTGCAGACCGTCAATGCATATGTGATGTACTGACTTGCAGTGCCTGCTGAATTCCTCCCTAGGGGGAGAATGATGGGGCTCATGGAGTTTGTGGAACCTTTCCCTGAGGCTCCAACCTCATAACCTTACTCACAGCTGAGCCCATCCCCAGTCCTGTCCCCAAAGCCTCATGCCCTGTGCTCCCACAATATGCAGGAAGACACTTTCTTTTCAAAAGCCACAAAACTACAACAAATCTGGGTCAGAGAACACTTACCCCTTTTTTATTTTTACACTTGGTAGTCTCCTAGCCTAGCCTGTCAGAGAAGCCATCAGATTTGTACCTTGGAATATCTTTCTTGTAAGCACACAGTTTTAAGAGATATGAACATCATGGCCAAGATTCTGGCAACCAAATTCCTGACCACAAATCCAAAGCAAACTCTCTTTTTCTGGCTTGCTATCACTAGTTCATAACATACGCTATTCCCACATTATTCTTGTTGCAGCCCTCAGGCCTGCTACCATGATGCCCCTCACAATTTGCTCCGTACAGCTGCAGAGCTGGAGCTCTAGCATGGCCAGAAGCCTTAAAGGAAGCCTCCCTCTGAGTCAGGAACTGTAACAATCTTCTGTAATTACTGCAGCAGGGTGGGGGGGAACACTGAGTCACTGGAAATGCTACAGCAGATCAAGAACTACCTGTTATTTAAACCTACATGCTAGACGTTATCTCAGTATTTAAGAGAATTGTAACACATTTACTCAGGTTGCTTTTCAACAGCAGCTGCATCTGTACAGGTGAGCTACTCACCCGCACTCTGCACTGATTTGAAATCTCTTCATTTACACAGTAGAAGACAGTGATGCTAAAAGGATGGACGCACAAAAGAACAGGTAGGAATATTTCAGGATGTGGGAATGGATATAAAATGGATACAGCTGTTTCAAAAGTCAGTGTTATTCTTATAGCTAAAAGGGTTATGACCCTGCGTGCAGGCAGCATTAAGGCAGCTGTAGGAAGATTCAGGTGTATGATTGAGGTTTAGGGCTAGAGGCTAATTTTAGATGGCCTAAATTCAGCACTCAGTGTGACAGTGAAGAGCAGGCTCCTGATATGCCACTCTGCGCTAGTAGCAACCTAATGCCACAGTGTGATGGCTGTAGGAACTCATTATGTTATCCCATTGTCATTGGTGATAACCCTTGTCCCTGAAGACTGTAGGTTAAATTCAGTTTTGTTCCCTGTCCCTGCACACATTCACCCTTCCCTCACACCAGAGTACAGCTGAGGTTTTCCCTAAAATAGGCAGAGCACCCTGTGGAAAACACCAGCAGACAACACCATTCAAGCCTGGCACACCAGAGGATCCACCCCAGACAGCCCAGGCTGGCTCAGCTCACTGCAGCCTCATCAACTCCATCGGAGTTCATCAAACGATGCGAACAGGATCAGAGAACACGGAGACAGCTCCATGTCCTGCCTGCTCAGCCCTTGAAGGAAACACTGTGGCTACCAGGAAGAGCACTCCTCCCACGGTCCCTGAGAGGCCAGCTTCTCCACAAGCAGCTCCCTGGGTCAGGCTGGCACAGGCAAAGCCATCCTGCTAGCGCTGAACACCTGTGTGCCAAAGGGAGAGCAGACCCGTGGCCTGCTCCTTCTCCCAGAGCAACCCAGCCCACTGGTCCTTGCATCTGCCCATTAGAATTGGGACTTCTGCTACTGCTGCCAAGGGACACATGCCAGGGGAAGAGCTCAGGGTTACGAAGAAGGGTAGCCCCAAGCAACAGCAGCTGGGCTCTGAGATCAGGTCAGCAGGAGCGGTTCATTCTCATCATCATCAGATCAGATGGTGGTAACAATATCTTCCTCCAGTTCCCAGCCTCTACTCCTCCTGTTCTTTCCCAACACTTCAAAACGCATTGTCCTCTCTCAAGATCTCCAACTATCTCCTCAACTTTATCAGCCCAGCAGAACTGACTTTTCCAGGTGCTGCAGGGAAGCCATGAAGTTCCACCTCAGCTGCTCTGAATTTCTATGGCTTTCACTTTGCTATGCTTATTCCACAGACTGTCATTACTTAATTACACATCCATCAGTCCTCTTTACAGAGGATTAAAATTCCTATTGTAATTACAAGTGAGTTGCCAATAGGTCAGATTGAAAATTAAGCATCTTGGGTGTATGTGTTGTGCACAGGAAGAGGGAGTCACTGAAGAATGAGTTAGGAACAAAAAGTAAAACACCATTCCATGTTTAGTTTTATGAACAAAAGTAATCGGAAATTAAAGTAAATGGAAAGTTTCTGAAAAACAATGGACACTCATATAAATACAACACATTGTTAAGCATTAAAACCTTGCTTTCATGCTTAAAAAAGCAAATGCTGTTTAGGAAAGTATCCTAAACAAAGCAAGAAATGTGTCACTGAAACTGTAGTGCAGCACCTCAACTCCACAAAAAAACCTCCACTGAACAGCAGCACAGGCTCCATGAGATGTTGTGGAATACGGATAAACACTTCTTGAGGGCATTCTAATCCAGAGAAATATACTGGTCTGAATCCTGCACCAGCATGAATCATGGCAAGGAAGGGTCAAACTGGCCCCGGCATGCATAAACACTCAGGAACTCTGAAGATCCACTTTTTTTTGTCTACTTCTATCAGCCACGCACACACACACAGATCATATTCCTTTCACATTGCACAGGATTTCCAGGAAATTGGACATCTTTCCTCAAATTGTATGCTGCTCAGCTCATAAGAACACTCATACTTCCCTGGCTGTGACCCTGACAGTGCTGATGCCACAGGATAAGGCAGGACCAGAAAGTCCGAACGAACGTGACCGAGCTAGGGAGGGTCAGCCCTGTCGGGTGTAAACTGCACAGTCACCAGGACCACAGCTCGCCAAGCGCTCAGACCTGTCAACGTTTCTGTTCCACTCATCTGCCTGCGGACACTTCCGCATTGTCTCTGGGAGGTGACAAAGCTTTGTGCTTTCTTGTAGCACTGGAACATCTCAACGTCGCCCATAAGCAAGAAAACGTTAAGAGTGTGCTCAAAGCAGAAAGGGCTGAGAAGGGTACGTACAAGCAGAAACACTAACACGAAAGCGTGGAGATTTTGAGTGAAATACGAAAAACAGAAGAAAAGCACTGGAGGAAGGAAAGCAGAACTTGTCTGCCTTCAGGGCCTCCTGACACCACAGTGTCTGATGTCTAACCTTGAAAATTACTTCCTAACAGCAAGTATCTGCAATGCTTGCTTCTAGACAGGTACCCATTGCAAATCCCAGCATTAGCATCCCGAAGCGGAAACTACTAACTCCCTGTGATGGGGGTGAGAGAGCAGCTGGGTGGCTGTCTGGGAGACATCCAAGGCCAAGCCATCCCAGCTCCATAGAGGTATCAAAAATCGATGCAACCTACTGCTGAAACTTTCCCTATAAGCAGGAATTTTAAGGTAACATCCTTGCTACAGTCACATAAAGGCTCACTTGAGCCTGCCCAGCTGCCTCAAACCATGACTACTACCAAAGAACAGAAGTTACTCTGTCTATGCGATAGAGAAAACAAGCAGGCAGCCTCCTGAGCTGCAACACCAGGACTTTGTCAGTGTGCCTGCAACCAAATCACTGTATTCAGCTAAAAAAAACGTGTCTGAATGTGACTTTCATCACTTAGAAACATCACACAGAATCATTAAAGCCTCCTGCACTGAAGCTGGAGGAGAATGAATGGAGTATGTTCAGCACCACAAGTTATGCTTTCATTTTTCACATGTTGCATCCAATTGCAAAAAAGTAGCTTGGAGAAGCTACTTCAAGTCCTGTGCTTACAAACTTCTGCTGAAGTTAGTCAAGCTGTATGCTTTTACCTGCAATTAGAAGGAAGACAAGAAATGCTCAGGTATGAGACACATTGCTCCAGGAAACATTAATGGAACAAAAAGGGTCCTTAATGTGTTTTCCCCTGTCGGCTGGCATGTCCATCCTGTGGGTAGGGTGAGACCTGAGAGGCCCCTCTGCCCCAGTACACCCATAAACCAGCACCCAGGTATGTGAACTTGCATAAACATGGTGAGATTGAAAAGAGGTATGAGGATACATGTGGGTCTAACACCTAGCACAGCACTACCCCCTTATACAAAAAAAAAAAAAAATTAGCATCAAAACAAACTCACAGCATGTGTGCTACACTCCTATTAGTGTACCAGGTATTTATTTTTCTCTGTCTTGGAGAGACATTTGCAAGCACTGCAAGTAATTCTTTCTCATGCCTTAGAGATTTTTCAAGTAATCTACCCATTATGAAATTACTTCAGTGCCATGCAAAAACCTGGTTTGACATTGTTCACTCAGGATTCTGTTGTTTCCTGTAACTAGAGTTCCTTCCTTAAAAAATAAATAGAAAAAGAAAACTACCTGAAAAACATGAGTGTTCAAAACCAGTGCTAAAAATCAGGTCCTTGGGGAAAAAGAGTAATTACAGAAAGATTTAAAAAATGTAACAGAGTGATATTAAGATAATGGGGTCAAATTACAAGACATAAACTGAGCTATGAAATTAGGACTTGTGAAGACAGCTGTCAGAAACCCACATTTCTATCCATTTCAGTGAAACGCCATCATTACCAATTTTGGTTACAAGCCCTTAGCTGTCCCAATTCTCTCAAGACAATGTCATTCAAAATTCATTACTAAGACAAATTTTTTAAACTCAGCATCTCTACTCAGAGAATTAGTCTGAGTCAAGTGCACTAGAGCTTCTGTGGTCTTACAGACAGACCACTAACCCACAGTGCATTAATTTCTCCTTATGATGTGCACTGCCTACACAGAGCTACCTATCCAGTCCATACAGCATTACTTATCAGGCAGCGATCCAGTTAGGCTGCAAAACATATGATTAAAGCCACAATTTTAAAAAGCCTTCATCTTCAAGAATGACATTTAATCATATGTTTAAGTGCTCCTGTGTATCAAGCTTGAATGTTCTGCTTTATTGCAATGAGGTTATTAAGAAGTTAAAGAAGTACTTAGATTTTCTGAAATCATGGTCTCAAAAAAAGCAACCAGATCCACAAATAGAAGGTCTCATTTTAAATACATTTTTAATATATTCAGAATTACTGTATTACATCTAAGCCTTAAAACAGCAAGCAGTTGATTACATGCATGTAACAAGGAGAACCTATTTCTGGATTACCATAATATGCTACCAAGCTGAAGCATTAGAGAGAATAAAAGCATTTCAATATCTGTCCTCTTTGAGCAAAGCTTAAGAAAAGTCAGATGTATAATATTTCATGACAGCTTTCTACACTGTAAAATTTTTATTGTCAGAAAACTTGTTTAAAGGACAAGCAGCCTAAGTAAATGTGCTGGTACATGAGAACACACCAAAGGCAATTCAATTTCTCTCACTTGTTTTCATTGGAATGCCTGGGAAAAAAAACCAAAACCTTGAGCTGCTGTTCAAGAAGCAGTAGCTATATGGAGTATTTTCATATCATGCTAGCAACCAAAAAATAAATATATCAAATACTTTTAAAGGAATGCAGTGAGTGGAAAGCCTCTTGCACAAAAAGAAAAAAAAGTTAAGGGACTGACTATAGTAATTCAGAATATGATCCGGATTTCTGCCAGGAATTTTTATACCAGCACTTTAGGATATTTAAAATACACACTGAACAGCTTCCCAAATATCACATGCACCCAATCATTCCAAAACATTCTAATAAACCAAAACACCACTAGGATACATATATATCGGTCTCCACAAGGCTTTGAGAATACACTTGTTGGATAACTTCTCTACAGTACTGTAATACTGTGAGGTATGAATAACTTTGAAAATTTAGAACACCAGTTCTTCACAGCAACTTCTTGTGACCCTATCTCAATATGTCCTCAGGGAGGTACGGTTGCAAGACCATGGATATTAACTGAATATAGCAGAATAGATTTTTTTTTCTGAAACAGATGTGACTCTGCAATTGTGGGAATCCTTTATAGATTTCCTTGCAATACTGCTTGAGAACAGGCAAGAGGGGAAAAAAGTGGAGTTTTCTCCCTTCCACTCTTAAAAAGCAGGAGAGTTCAAGGACAGGGAATCTATAAGATAATGGTGAAATAAATGCTGCTACTCACAGCTGAAGGGAGCTAGGAAAAGCACTTTTGGATCACTGAAAGATAAAAACGTGCTAACTAAAAGAGAAATAATTCAGCCTGTTATTAAACTGAAATGCATAATCAAAACATGGTATTCGACTCTTTCCAATACTGACAGGAGCCACACAATGGCAACACTCACTGAATCCATGAAGATGGAGCAAGCCATTCTGCATGGGATGAGGTCAGACCATACTGCAGAAGCCACCACTTTCACTCAGTTCTGTGCTTGAAACTAGCACATATCAAAGCTCAGGACACAGCTCTATCAACACTGGCAGGCTGGAAAGTCACAGCTTCCTGCACCAGATCTATTGGATGTGAGTGCTGGGCAGGCCTGTGGGTTTCCAGCTCGGGGTGACCCAGATGTATCAGGCTTACTGTGCCTGAGCAATGGGATGGTGCTGGCCCCAGGCACAGGCTTATGGTGACCTCCTGGTCCTGCAGGAGGTCAACAGCAGGATTCTCCTAAGGTTTTATGTTCATCCTGGTCACAGTGCTCAGCAAAGTTGATCAGCACAAAATGCAGTGAAACAAAGTGCAGTCAGACAAGAGAACCAGAGTGTTTTGGCATCAAACATTTCCAAATATTTCCAAAACACATTCAAACAACAGAATTATACCAAGTGGAATTCCAAGCACTGGTTACCATGCCTGAGATTAAAATCTAAAGCTTTTCTAAATAACATCCTCTGTTCTTAATGACACTATACAACATTATGTTAATGCTAAGCTACAAGGAATTTCCACCCAAACTAGTTTGGTGTACTTTACTTCTAACATCCTGTTGACAAGAGGTAATATACCACTATTAAATAAAAACACATTCTTCAAAATGACAAATGATAGATCTTTCTTTCAGACCACATGAAGACTTTTGGTAACTGTGGCATTTACTAAGTAAAAGGAATTGACCTTTTGGGAGGTCAAATGGTTTGATAACTTGGCTAGCTGTCTCTGCTGAAACAGGAATAGAAAGTCAGATGTGACAATTTGCCTTTGACACAGAAAAAAATGTTTATTTTTGTTAATCAGACAACAAAAGGTTGGGATATGCTAAATCCCTGAGTTGGAATGTTTACAGTTTCAATAGGGTGTGCTCAGAAGACATTTGCAACATTGGCCTGTTCTAACATACAGGATATTTAGGAGATACTTGTAAACACACATTGTTAAAGTGAAAGCAGTGGAAAAGCAGTGGAAAACAGAGGGACCAGCCTCATGTGATTGTAGTTTGCACGCTTCTTCTAACAAGAAACTAATTGGGCTCTCGGGGTCCCCTGGCTGGAGACTGCCAAAGCTGTGTCTGGAGCAAGCAGTGTCCTGACTGTAAGGCAAGCAGGTCAAGGCAAATAGAGATGTGACACAAAGCCAGGCCTCCAAAGGGCCAGCAAGAAACTTATTGGTGTCAAGAGGAGAATGGAGAGTTTGCCAGTAGCCAAGGAACAACTCAACTGACAGGAACAATGAACCTGATCCTCCACTGAATTCTGCAAAATGTACTGAAAGCCATCTATTGGAAAAAAAAAATTACCGTGTGTTTATTTTTAGAAGGGATGATCTGAGAATTTTTCTTTCAGTGCTTGCAATAAGATGATACCTTTAACATCTCTGTCATGTAGTTTTGTTAAGCCACAGAAAGTGCAAACTTGCAAGAATATGGTCCTATAGACTTTTTTCACTGCAAGCACTGAAAAACACTTTTAACAACTTTAGATTTACATCAACAGAAATAACAGAGTAAGTCAATTTTCCTCCTATAATGATTTTTGTGTGACTGCTCAGTGAACAAAATTAATACATATAATATTTTAATCTGCCCCTATCTTACAGTCAAATACATTATTATGTATGCTCATTATTATACAGTAAAAATGTTATTTGAGGCAACCAAAATAAAACAATTAAAGCATTGAAAACTGCCCTTGATCCAAAAGTATCTCAATGATTTAGAAAGCTTACCCAGTGGTAACTTTCAAGTCTTAGCTACAGGGACAGTCAGTGAATCAAAGACTGGGAGTCAAATCTGAGGATTAGAGCTTGGGGAAGTCACTATCTCTAACATAAGCCTTTGCCATTAAGAAAACAACATGAACAGCTACTGACTGTGCTGAAATTTGGCAAGAAACAATAGTAGAGGTTTGGACCTGGACATGAGGCTGTTTTGAAACTAAACACATTTACTGAAGTAACTATTACTACTGCTTTTCATGACTGGTAATTAAACTAGTCGGAGTGTATCCCTAAACCACTCCTCTGCCAGCTCCTCAACAAGTCCTTCCAAAGGCAACTGGAGATGAGGAAAGGACAAGTTCCAGCTCTGGCCAGATCTGCAGAGGCAAAAAGGAGAAGTAAACACCAGTAACAACCCTCTAACTTAGCATCTCTCTGCTTGTACTCTCACTATTCATATTTCATCTCCCTCTTTCCCAGCCCACACATGGGAAAAGGTAAGAGCCCAGCATGCTGGGAGAGAGATCCTGGGAGGAATTCTGCTGCAGGCAATTCCTTCCATATTGCCTACTGCTCCAGTGTGGAGGAGCCCCACGTGCCCAGGCTCTGGATTTGGGGCACCTCTAACCTCTGATAGGCCTCACGTACATGCTACTGAACAGAAGACACAAACTATGCTGGAAAAGGAAAAATGCCTTCAACTACTATTACTCTTACACTCTTGACTAACAGCCATGGATTTTTAAAACAACTGTATATTCCCATTTTTATAAATAAACATTTTTAACACACATTATCTATTGTGCTCTGCATTTTATTAACAGTGTAAGACAAATATGACATTTGCTTAAACCTGAGTAAAAAAGCTGTTTGACTGATGACACTGTCTATCACACAATGTTGTCTCACTGCTGCCCTGCCCTCTCCCACTATATTTTCCACATCCCCCTTCTGTCTCTGTGCTTCAGGCTCCAAGCATTCACAGGAAGATTTCTGCCTGTACTGTGCCAAGCACAGGGAACACAGTTTCTCAGGGGCTCAATGCAACTACTTAGAAATCCAGATGTTAGTATAAGACATGTAACAAACCAGAGGTGTCCATCAAACCCAGTAAGAGGTTTGCATTCATCACTCCCTCACTTCAATTCCAAATTTCAAAATTCATTTCAGAAATAATTACAAGGGAGAACAGCAACCTGTAAACATACGAGATTTCAGCCTCAAGTGCCTCAGCATCTGGCAACAACTGGCTAGTCTCTACATGATCTTAGCCATGCAGCCCAAGTCCTGCCAAGGGGAGTGTTTCCAAAGGAGTGTTTTTCAATGGACCTGTGCATTATGCGTGCAAAGATAAGCAACTGGGAGCTTATCTTTGAAAGAAGCTGCCCCACCTCCCAAACTCTCAGAAAAATGAGTAAGTAGAACTGAAAAGAACTCAGACTTGTTACATGATAGGAGGGCAGTCTTACAGAAATCTTTCTAGAAACTTTCTGCTAGCTGGTCTTTGAATTATGACCATGACAACTAATGCCCATAGGCAAAATAGCTACTTTGTCCTCATTGTTGCGGAATTTGGAGAAAAGACAAGAATTCTTCACTTTTTTCTACTCTTCACAAGTGTATGTTTCCTTAATTTGTTGGTTCATCCTCCCAAAATGTGATAAGCAAAGTTAACAAGGGGGTTGAAATTGCTCAAGCCATGCACACTGCTTGGGTATTTGCAACAAAAACATTGACCAATCCTAAAAATACATATCCTCATACTAGTATTGCCTAAATTATGTACATGTATGTGGCTTCTATTTCACTCCTGGCAAAGGGCATGATTGCCTTTCCCACAGATTTTCTGTGGAAACTGTGATGAAGAATCCCCACCACTGAAACCATCAGGGCAACTGTGGAGAGGTCAAGAGGGTGCAAGATTGCATCTTCTTCATTGTGCAAAATTTCAGCAAGCAAGTTATTGCTGGCCCTGTGGATGTTATCTTAGCCCTAAAATGGGTAAACCCCATGGGGAAGAGTTCTAGTATCAGTGGTTGGCAGAGCGCCTGCTGCTGTGAAAAATGTTCCAGTGACTGCAATGGCAAACAGCCCATAGGATCAGCTTCATTTGCCCAATGACTACAGATTTGTAACCTTCTTTTTTTTTGAAGGGGAGGGAGAAGATTGGCTTGTTTTCCTTCATCGTCTCCCCACCTCCATCAGAATTCTTCAAAAATTAATCACAGGCAGAACATGTGAACTCTCCCATCTACTGCTCAGACATAACCAGTGCCAGCCTGTGTGTCACTGCTTCTACTTAATTGTGGAATTTTCTTTGCATGCAAAGGATTAGCCTGGATGCTAGTTGTCATGAAATGTGTTTTTCCTTCTATGTACATAGGGATTTAGAGCATGTAATCTTGAACTATTTGCAGCTATATATACACATGTGCAAAGAAATCCCCCCTACACCACAGCAACATACAGTACATAAGAGTGTAAGCAGAGGTAGCCTCGAAGGAATCATTTCAGTCTCTGAAAACAGATACAGCTCTTCTGTTCCCACGATTTTTCCTCTTCGCAAATACATAGAACACATAAATGTTTTCAGATCTGCAAGTTTCGTTCCTGTCTATCTGAAAATTCAACAGTTTGTATAACCAAATATGAGTATCATCAAAGCCTCTGTCAGATACCCAGACAACGTCCCCTTCTTGAGGAATGACTTGTGTCTTATACTTTCCATCCTCTCCTCATTTTTACAACAAAGCAAAAGGCAGAAAAGCTTGCAACAGACACAAATACTGACAGTCTCAATTAAAGGGCAGAAGCATGAGCATGACAGTAAAATGGTAATTTTTCCTTCTAATAAAAAGTGATTCTGTATTTTGTCTCCTAACCAGCATCTGGACAAACTAGAGAAGTGGGTGCGTAAGAACTAAATGGTTCAGCAAGTCCAAGTGCAAAGTGCTGCACCTGGGTCAGGGCAATCCCAGACACGGGTACAGAATGTGAGAAGCGCTCATTGAGAGCTGCTCTGCCAAAAAGGACTTGGCGGTTCTCACGGATGAAAATTTGGACAAGAGTCAACAGCATCAGTGCTTGCAGTCCAAAATGTCAACCACACCCTCGGCTGCACCAAAAGCAAAGTGGGCAGGAGATCAAGGGAGGGGATTCTGCCCCTCTACTCTGCTGAGACCTCACCTAGAATTCTGAATCCAGCCCTGGGGTCCTCAGCACAGGAAGCACATGGCCTTGTTTACGTCATGTCTAGAAAAGGGCAACAAAGATGATCAGAGGGCTGGAACAACTCTCCTCCAAAGACAGACTGAGAGAGCTGGGATTTTTCCACCTGGAGAGAGGAAGGCTCCAGGAACACATCAGTGTGGCATTCCAGTAGCTAAAGGGGGTCTATGAAAAAAGGAAAAGTAATTTTTACACAGGCAGATAGTAATCAAACAAGTGGAATGGTTTTAAACTAGAAGAGGGGAGATTTACATTAGGTGTTAGGAATAAATTCTTTCCTCAGAGGGGTAGCAAGACACCGGAACAGACTGCCTAGAGAAGCTGTGGATGTCTCATCCTTGGAAGGCCAGGTTGGATAGGATTATGAACAACCTGGTCTAGTGGAAGGTGCCCCTGCCCATGGCAGGTAGGTTGAAACTAGATGGTCTTCAAGGTCCCTTTCAACCCAAGCCATTCCATGATTCTATGCTCTCCTGTCTCTCCTTGCAACAAAAAGCATGTCTAACAAGTACCCCTGATGGCTGTGTAGACCGGGAAATACACAGAAAGAAACTCTGTGCAGGGAATTTGTTCTAGTGTGCATGGACCCAAAAGTCAGATTCATGTGTCCCAAATCATTGTGCCTGGTGCTGGCTGGCTTTGGGACTCCACAGATATTGACTCACTCAGAAGGAGCAAGGATGCTAAGTTAGCCCAAACTCCACCAAAGCTGGAACTGTGCTTGCAGGAACCAAGGACACTCAAAGCAGAAGGTTAACTGGTGATCTTTCTAACGACATATTATGGGTTTTCTCTTGCAGGCTGAGCAGATCCCCCTAAAAATACAGGAAAAAAACCACCCGGATGCTGGGCAACTCAGGACATTTTTTCATTATTATAAACGAATAAAAGAAACCAAAAATGAGAAACAGATATGTCATTGTGCACAAGTACCAATACATACAAAGAGATCTAGGAAACTCCAAAACAAAGTAGTTTTTTACATAGCTACATTTTTTATTTGAAAGTATGTTTGCAATGCAATTAACCTAGTTACGCTCTGGAGCCTAAAAATTTCTACTTGGCACCTCTGCTCCTCCTGGAAGACTAGGAGTTGGAAAAGTTCTACTTCAGCAGGAAGGGAAGGATAAGGACCTTTGTAATTTGAGATACTCTTTTTTTTTTTTTTTAGTGTTTTAGTATCTCCTAGCAGTGACCTACTTTATTAATATAAAGCCCACTCAGTTCCCACTGAGCCAAAACCATTTAGAAGAGACACAGAACGATTACTGAACACTACTTTCTTACTGATCAGCACAAAGTTATTTGGCACAAGCATCTCTGTAAATGTTTGCCCAAGACAAGGTAAATTTGCAGTGTACGATGGCCCTCAGACCTGTGCTTCTGTCAAGTGAGAAGGCTCATAGTCTAGCACTGCAGCTCAGCTATGCTTCAGCAGAAATACAGAATGCTAGAGGCTGAGCTTTATATCACTGCTGTCTTTCCCTTTGGATCTGTTCTTTCTTGTTTTGTTCAGTGTTTCCCTTTGCAAACCAAAAGAAGATTAGTTTTCACATGGAATGAATGTAAAGGCAAAGAAGACAATTTGTGAAGGGCATTATATTGGGCTCCGCTTTGGCATGGAAAAACCAGAGGAAGAGGAGGGAACTGTACCCAGGTCTGGGCAAGTACCAGAGGAAAAGCACAGTTCCAGAATCACTTTCAGCCTCATGAAGCTGAAGGCAAAGTCTGCTTTAGGACATGCAAGGAGGTCTGATGGAATCAGCTCACAGCGACACTGGCAGCCTGCCACAGTATTTTGTTCACGTGTGCCTGAGATATCCATGGGCCCAGAGCTGTAATTATGGTCTCAGATATCACAGTACTACTAGCCCAGGAGATATTTATGGATTTGATACATTCAACCTATAGGCACTATGAAGTTTCAGGCACATTCAAGAAAACTCCCCACTCCAAAAGAGGGACAGCAAGCCTACAGCAGTTCTTTCAAGCTACATCAAAACAACACACTCCACTGGGTCTCACCACTGAAAGGTCTGAACAGGGTGAACTGCAGGCACAGGGCTCAGGCTCACACCACAGATGATATCAGAGGCATACTAATGAGCTGTGAACCAGGTTAAGCATTAGCACTGCTTGTTTCTCTATGGAGTGGCTTGCTCATTCTCACAGTTGCATTTTAAACTCACAATAATAATATGGGCAAGTACCTACTTTCCTCCACCAAAAGGGAAAGGCCAGACAACCACTTCCACACTATTTATTTCTATAAAGCTTATGAAGCATTTACAGAATAGAGTGCAATCCAAGAACCTAGCTAGAGAGAAAAAACTCCGTATTGTTTGCTATTTATATTGCTAACTTTTGCCCCAAGGCATACTATCACATGAACAGACTCACCAAAATGTCACATCTGTGGGAAAGAAGCCCATGACCACCAGCGAGGTGCATGCAGAATATACCTCAGCACAGGGAACAGAAACTATTCCAGGTTGCCAAATGCTAGTTCCACATGAAGCCTAGGGAGGTTTCTGTGTCCTTGTGTGAGCAGACAGGACTTCGTGTGAAATACCCCCATCAGCCAGTAAGATGCATGGGAGAAAAGGAGTCTGATTCTCATCACACTTGCTTGCTCTGGAGTAGCTCTGATTTAGTTTGAAAGAATACCTGCACTTTACTACAGCTTTAGACACTCTGCAAACACACACTTCTCAATCCATAATCTAAAGCATTACTTTCAGCAGCCTAACTGCAGCCATGCAGCCTTATCAGTGTGCTTACGTTCATTGATGGAAGGGTTTCAGCCACTTTCATGTTAAAACAACAACCCAGACACCCACTCACATTGAGGCACAGACAAGTCCTATACAGGACAAGCATCAGGACAATATGTTTGTTTTGAAAAATATTGAAGGACAGGATTTTGAAACTTCTGTTTCCGTAAATATTGGAATCCCAAACCCAGTGCCTGCCCTTAACCGAGACCAGTTGCCCTTCAGGCTGAGGGCAGCCAAACGTATCAGATTGCTCTGCCTGCTCACAGGCAGCTGGAAAGCTGCATGGGGGTATTTCAGTCACAGGCTGTATCTCTGCTAAAATTTACTTCTTTAAAGCATTCAGTGTCTATTGACCAAGAGGATTCGAAGCCACCCTGCAATGCTTTCTTTACTATAGCAATTCTAAATATTTTACAACTTGCAGTGCTCTATGAAGGAAGACATTTGATATTGCTGTATGCAGTTAGGAAGCAGAGTGCTTTTGTATTACAGAAAATACAGAGCTTTAAAATAAACTAGACTGAAATATCTTCATTACTGAAGCTGCTTCGCACTGAGAAATCCTTATGATGAGAAAGCAGTGCAAACATTCCAGTAAATGCAGTTGTCTAAAAAAAAAAATTTAAATGCAAACTAGAAAACTAAAGTATGGTAGATTTTGTATGTGCTTACATAAACGACATAACCCTAAACCCTGATCAGATTAGAAGTGTACATTAAGACAGATTAGAAGTTAACACATTTACAATACAGATTAACATATTTTTTCCTTCCTGATACCAGCTGCATGAGACTGTGGCAGAAGAAATGCCTTTAAAGCAGGAGGAAGTATCAGCATTTTAAACTCAGGCTTCCTCCAGCTTAATCAGGTATTTTTTCAGTAGGAAAGAAGCTATTCTATTTATGCTAAAACATATGCCGTTTTAGCACTTGCCTTTCACACAGATATATCCTAATTCTGCAGCATTTTTAAACACTTCACACAGATATTTCTCCAAAAGTTACACTGACAAAAGTCATTTCACCCTTTTGGGAAGTTCTTGATGTCTATTTATTTTCAGCCTTTTAACAGTCGGGACACCAAGGTTTCCTTCTGCCTCAGCTCCAAGCACCATATAGTTTGATTTTAGTCATACCACAAATAACATTTATTTTAGCTATTGAATCATTCTAGTCCTTACTTTAAAAAAAAAAAAAAAAAGCCTTTTCCTCTTTCTTCCATTAGAAGCAAATACTGGCTTTCTGTTCTTTTGCGGTATCCTTTGCTCTTAAGGAAAAAACCAGACAGAAATCTGTATTCCAACATACCTTGAAGGGAGAGTAGCACTCACTGCCAGGTGCGTGACTTTTCAGTGGCTGCACTCAGACTCGGGCATTCCCAAGAAGCACGATGTCACAGAGCCCCGGAGCTCGCAGTGAGGAGCGGAGCCGATTGCTCCCACACGCCCTTCCTCGTCCCTGGGTATCTGACAGCTGAACACTTTCAAGGGCTGCAGCAGGGCTCCTCTCCCGGCCCCTGTGCCGCTCCGAGAAACCATCCCCTCCCTGCTATTAAGCGCATGCTGCCATTATATCTTACACGCGCGTCACAGCCTGTATGCAGCAGCTGTGGGAAAGCTGCATTTATTTGTACAGGAAGCTTGAGCACAGCACTTCCTACTTCCCATCCGAGACTCAATTCAGCCGCAGGTGATTACTGACACCCGGGCAGCTCCCAGCCAAGGCACACCCTCACCTTCTGCTTTGGGTCTCTGTGCGGCTTTTAACCACGGCTCCCATCCGAGCCCCGGCAAGGTAAACCTGAAAGCAGCGAGGCTTCAGATGTGACACTCATCAAAGCCCTCCCAGATTAACCTGTTTGGGGAGAGCAGTTTGCATAGCAGCTGATGTCTGAAAAAAACCTCGCTGGCTTCTGCTTGTGAAAAATGCCATGTAAAAAAAAAAAAAAAAAAAAGTGATTTTTTCACGTGGAGGGGAAGTGAGCAAAAAATCTAAACTCAAAAGTAAAGTACCCGTGTAATTTCAGATCTGAGTGTTTAACGATGATGGTGCTTGTCTTATTCTGTCAATACTAAAATTTCACTCTTTAAGCTGTCCCTGTGTGCAAGAGAGGTTGGGAATCCTGCAGTTCCGTATTCCAGACCTAAGGGTGTGATTCACAGCAGCCAAGTAGCAGGAGAATATCTAATTGTGCCACATGACACCAAACCCTCAAGAACTTTTCCTGCTGTAGGAAATGCACCACACCCACAGATAAGAAATATAGATATATCAGAGTGCAGAGGGTGCAGAAAAACAGAAGGAAGTATAAATGTTAATCTACCATTTTCTTATGATGAAATAAATTTACTTTGTACTTCATGCAATCATTGCTGGCGCTTTGCCTTCAGTACTTTCCTGTGAAAAATTATATATAGGCATTTCTTCCGGGGTGCATAAAAGCTCACAGCTGAGCTTTTAGTTATTTTCAGACAATTATACTGCATCAGATTAATTTAAGGGGAAAAAAAAAAAGCTTGTGCAACTTCAAGTCAGCCTCCTTGCTGAATTATTCCTTTATATTACAGCTTTGCTTGAATTACCAGCATTTACTCTTTTCTTCTCAGAATAAGTACAAACTTAGAAAATATCTATTTAACACTGGGTGTTATATGTAATTTTTGATATAGTTATAATATATCTATAATTTATATAATTTTATAGATACAATTTTTGTATCTTTATATATTATTTCTGTATCTATATTTAGGGAGGGAGGGGATAATAACCAGAAAAAATACAGCTGTTCCAACATCCACAAAACAAGATTGTGGAATCTTGTTGATCCTTATGGTGTTCATCAATAGGGTTACAACAGGATTAGGCAAACTAGAGCCATGTCACATTTACTGCCACTTGAGCTAGCAAAGCATTTCCCAGCAGAACCAGACATATATATTCTCAGCAGTGGCCAATCCTAGACAAGACTCAAGAAACACTGAGGGCTCAGAGCTATTTTTTTAGGCTCTAGAGCAGTACTGAAAATGTGGAATTCTTTGGAAAACTTTACGAGTAGAAAACGATTCTCCTTCTGTGGTTAGATTTTTATCCTCCATGTTCTGTTCTAGTATGAAATAGCTTGAGCCTCTATCACTAGGCTCTTCACTACCTTCCCTCTGCTTCCAGCTCCTATATTTTCCTCCTGCAGCTGCCCCCTTTGCTACTCTGCCTCCATCACACAAGTACTTGATAGGCCACAGATGAAGCTCAGCAGGAAAACTCTTCCTGTTCTCAGCCCCTGTACTCAGCACCACAGCACGTGAACAGCAAAAGGCAATTATCTCAAGGAGGAGAGTGGTGAGAGGATGAAGGAAATCAAGTCATTCATGCAGGTGTACGAAAAATAGCAGGGCAGTTAAGTTCAGAAGCAGAGCAGGGCACCTGCCAACAGCAGAGTAGCAAAAGTAGCATCTGGTTTGGTACTTACTCCTTGCTGGGACAACAAAACAAAAACAAGCTTCACTGAAGTAGCCTCCACCAGTGAAGAGACAGAACTACAACAAAGATTAGCCATCTTCCCTTCAGATAAATGATGAGGCCAGCTTGTATCTGGGGGGGATGTTCTTTTAAACTATGAAAACTAGATTTAGTACATTAAAATCCACAAAAATTCTGGAATCTTCAGCTACAAACATCCTATCATATTTTTATCCCATCTCCTACTGTCTCCATGCAAGTTGTAATGTGATTGCATAAATGTGCAGAACTGCTTACAACAAAATTATTTTCCCTTAGACATCACAAAATTGGTGAGAAAAATTATGTTTCTCAAGACATTTAATTAACTGGAAATGTTAAGATATGCTTGTTCCAAGCACTCCACTGCTTGGGTATCAAATCCTAAACTGTGTGGCCCGGATTTACACGCCGGACAATCACTTACTGATGCTCTGTGGACAGCTGGCTATGCCCCTGCTTCCATCTTCTCTTCAGTATTTGCCCCTACTTTTGTTCTTATCCAGGATCAACACAGCAAAGAGGAGCTGAAGATGATGTGGCTCAGGCTGTGCAGGAGCTCAGGCTATAAGGACTTGAGATGATCAATACTGATGATTCTTTCAACTGCCATCACCAAAAGACGTGAGCTGGACTTTTATAAGCTCTTCTGTCAAAATTATTTCTCTTCCAGCTATACCTCTAGCCCAGGTACTTCAGAGATTCACAGAAGCACATCTTCTTGGCAAGCTAATTTTATGAAGTGTTATGAGTCATGCTAAAATTGCTACCCAGCTCAAATCCCTGAATCTCTTAACCCAGATTGATTGGCTTCCTTTCTGAGCCAACAAATAAAAAGGAAGTTCACAAAGAAGTTCACATTGTCACACAATTCCAGACAAGGCACAAGCTAAGTTCTCCCCATTTGCTTTCTTCTTGGACAGCTGTGATATAAAGCACAAAACTGAAAGAGTCCAATTAATTTTTTGGACATGCTTAACTGATGCTTTTATACCTCCAGACTGGGGGAATAACTGAGCCTTTGAGATGTCAAAATGCAGTATCACTGGAAACTTTTAGTTGAGTTACTAGCCAGAATAAGAATAAAGGCTGGCATAGTTAATTACTAACATGGCTGTGTCATCCTTGCAGTGACTTGAAATACTTCAGAAATGACTAAGCCACTCTGCATTAACTGAAATTACTAATTAATTTTTGACATAGATGGGTAAAAAAGTAATAGCGTGACCAGTGAAAAGATCACTGACATCCCACAAACAAAATACCATTAACAGCAAGTGAAAACACTGAGTTAGTGTATAACTAACGGTTTCATTGTAATTCTACATAAAGAAAATAGGACTAGCTTATGAGGGGAAAAAAAAATAAAATTTCACTACTCTGTTTTGCAGTTTTCAAAAGCCAAATAACCTGAAAAGCAATTGCTATCCATAGGTGTAATATAAAAACAGGTTTTATAACAACCTTTTTAAAATCAGAGCCTAACTAAAAAAAAAAAAAGAGTCTTTATCCATTTTACTTAGTGTATGTGCAAATAATCCATTTCCCTATGGAGAAAGAAAGTATTTGTAAATGTAAGAGAGACAGTTTCACAACAAAAATAGATACTAATGAGTAACATAACCAATGCTGAAAACAAAACAGGAAGGGGTTTTGCACCGGGAGTACAAAATACATATATTATCTGAAGTTGCAAGTGTGACACTCCTGATGTCATGGACTATTAATAGTTGTCTTCAATGGGAACTATTTTAAAGGGGAATTACACCATAAAAAGTCATTTGTGGTACCTTCATAAACCAAATGTTTTAAAAAGGAATCTCTATTCCATATATGTATTTATTCAATCACACAACACTAGAAATCAGATGTCAGTGCAGAAAAATACAGAGCTATGTAATATTTTGCATGCAGACAAGCTTTAATCAGAATAGCTACAAGAAAATCCACAGGACCACATCTTTTCCTGTTTAAATAACCCTATTGTTCTACAGTTCTGACTTGGTATGCAAGTCATTCACTGACAAACCAGACTTGAAATCCTCATTAATCCCTTTAGCTAAAACATAAAACTTTATTATTAGGAGTTTTCTATTGGAGTGAAATAAATCAAGTTAAATTATTTTAAAGAATAGTAGGTGCAATGTAAAGAGTTTTTAATTTTACAGTAAAAAAGGAAGTGGGATGGCACACTGTCTACTGAACATATATGATTATGATCTCAAAATGAGTAGATTTGTCTCAGACATAAATAAGAGTGGTAGGTGACTTACACTCATCCTGCTCCTACGAACAAAGCAAAATGCAATATTCATTACACTTTGTTGGCATAGTGGACCATCTCCAAACAAAATCATATGGCTTCCCTAAGTTCTATATTTCTTCTCCATCCCTATTTTTTCCTGTGTTTATACTTTAAAGTATCTTTTGGTATTTGATCCATACAGAACCGTGCTAGAGGGGGAAAAATAAAATAGAGCCTCAGCAGAAAACCATGAGAAGTCAGCTTGCTTCCCCAGTGGGTGGGTTTCAGGTCCTTAGAAATTTCAGCTTAAATATCCACGTCGATGGCTTTGACAGTATGTTACTGGAATTCCAGTGCAACTTGTCTCCTTGGGACCTGGAAGCATCAAAAGAGACACAGTGTATTTGCCCCCATAGCAAAACCTGCTGGTGGCAGAGATCTACTGGCAATACCACCAGGAGTGGACATTTTGTCACTGGCACCAAACAGCTCTACAGAAATTTTTGCTTAGGCTAACTCCTTCCTGCTCACTAAATGCATGAAGAGCCAGCCTGCAAGAAGAAAACAAGCTAAGTTTCTAGGAGCCTGCCATAAGTAAGACACTGATGAGCTGCCAGTGAACAGCAGACATCCAGCCCAGGTGCAGCCAGAGCAGCACCCTCAGCCCAGGGCACGTCCTCAGCCACCTCCTTGCACTCGGGATGCAGGGAAGAGGCAGGCTACCGTCACACTCCCCCCTGACCTTCTCCTGTGACATGAGGCATGCCAGCCACCATCTCACAAGGCAGTTGTGTCCCTCCCCAGCCACACAGTGGCCATCAATGAGGTGACAGCACTGCTTCTGGAGACTCTGCAGCCAGGGTCATGGGACACCTCTGGGCCCAGAGGCCACCCTGGGCAAGCAGGTCCCCGGCTGGACAGCACATGTAGCCCCCCCCAAACCAGCACCACCTCATGAACTGATGATAAAAAATAAAATTAAACCAAACAGCTTGCTTTGCTCTGATATTCATGTGTTACACATACAGAAATGGAGTTGCTCAGTTCTTATGAGCATCAGGTAACAGCTGAGACTCTCTAGCTGTGAAAAGAGTAATTTATAAAGCAGCATTGAAGGAACCATACTAAATACACATGAAAGAGGAGACACTGAAGTTGTCCTCTTCCCCTGCCTTCTCTTAAAGTTAGCACACATTTTTAAAAAGAGTATATAAAGATTTCATGGGGATAACTTAAGGCTCAGATAAATTAATTTATTTTCTATTAACTGTGCTTATAGCTAACTTCAGAGCATGGCACAGGCTTTCAGTCATGCACAGATTTTTTTTTTTTCCTTTTGATTGTGTGCCCAAAACGACACATTCTGTTGACTTTTAACAAAGTGTTTTGGTAATGTACCTGGAATTGCAGTGATTTCAGACATCAGAATCACCATCAGTTTAAAAATGGAGAGGGGAAAACCATCCTGGCAGCCAACACAGGAAGCTTCCTCTGTAACAGAGGAGGTCATCAACCTGTCCTTGTCATGAGATAAAAATGTGCACTGTTTTCATGTCTCTGATTCTACTGTGTTTTCTGTCCTGCCTCAAGCTCTTAACTGCTTTTTTTGGAAATATTAAGAGACAGCTTTATTCCTTCCAATCCAGGCCAGTCTCCTAGGTGATGGCTTTGCCTTAGCCTGATGAGACTCTATCTACAGGTTTATAAGACAGGTAGAATTTGGAGGGGAGGGTGGCAGGGTGGGCACCTAATAATACATTTCAGCCCAGACCTTGTTGATTTAACTAATTTCTGAAGTCAAGGATGGGCAGGTCAGAGATGAGACAGAGCTGAGGCACTTAATTTTATGGCTATAAAAGCCAACAAGAGGACTTTCACTGACATCTGGCAGGAAGGACCAAGGTGTGGGGCTAATATACACCTTTGAGTCATAACTTTTCTTTAGTATTTAAGTATGACACACGCAGCCTTTGGTTTATTTAGAGTGAGAAATCGTTTCCAAGAGGGGTTGGAGAGGGGTTACTCCAATGGACTGGCTATGCAGGGAAATAATGGAGCTGAAGCATACCCATAGGGGAAAACCAAGAACTTGTCCCTCTCTCCCAGCATCCCTCTCCTTACTCAACTTCCAGGAAGGGTCTCCGTGCCATTCCACTCCCCTTTTACAGTCTCCTTTCCCTACCAGAATTTCCATCTCACCCATTTATGATGAGACCAGATATGAGAAGGTTTGTCCAGATCCATTTTTCTCTCAGTGGAATTCAATCATGTGGTCAGATAACACAACTAATAGTTTCTAAGGATTTCAGCCTCTCAGTGCACCACAGCAGGGCTGTTTGAGGGATCCTATCTTCTCCCTGCTGCTTTAGGCTGGCCACCTTTGTAATGGCAGCATCCAACAAGGACACAGTACCACTTCCCAGATGAGAAGCAGCAACGTGTTAAAACATGTGCAACTGTTTGCTGGCGGCATTCTTATCACATCACAGCTGTAGTAACAAAATCCAAGATTGCTTCACATTGTCGTTAGGATAGTGATAAAACTTTTTTCTCTCCTCTGCCCAGAGCAGACAGCAATTACAACAATCTCCTTGAAAGGACACCTTTAACATGCACCAGCTAGCAAGCAGTTGTTAAATTCAACAATCCCAAAATTAGGATAGTGGGAACTCAAAACCAAGCACATTGCTTGCTTGCTGCAAGTGACATAAGGATTTATTCAGTTGCACTGAAATAATTTGGGAAGGGTTTACTTAATCTTTATTTTTGTATCTGTTACAATCAACTGCCAGGTAACTTCATTAAAAATAGGTGCTTTTAACCTAGCAATTTGTTTAAGACTCTTATAAAATTAGGGATACCCAGTTGGGCAGAGAGAATCTCTAGGAAAAGAAACCTGAGTTTTACAAGACTGATCAGGGGCAGGAGGGCAAGAGACATACCAAAACCTTTGGTTTTCCAAACACTGCTAAAATCCAAGCAAATAGTGTTTTCTGCTTCAGTACTATCTGCGGTCATTGAAGAAATCACAAGTGAGCTCATCTTTTTGTTAAGCTTGACTTCATCTTTGAAAAGCCCCTGGCTCCACTTAACTTTCCTATACTCATCAGGAAGAAATTTAAACAGATCAAGTATTTCCTCCAAGTTTTGATTTTATACATGTATACATACTTCCTGGGATATGACAAAACATAGTCGGGGCAGAATGCATCAATAAATCTGTTCCCACAGAGAATTTCTTTGCATTATACAATATAAACAAAGCTTTGAAGTGTGAACTCCGAATTTTAGTTTCTATGAACTCTGTCTTACAAGGTGAAGAAATCTCTTCAGTAACCTCTGACTGTGAGTAAATTTTTCTAAACTAAATTTTTCCTTACATTATCTTTACATATCCTTACATATTCTCTACATGCTTGCAATTTATATATCTTGGGAAAAACAATATCCTAAATCACAGGGAATGGAAATGGTGCGTTGTGGAATAAGAGAAGGTGACATTAGACAAAAGGAGAAACAACTGGCCTACTTGCAAGCAAGAAGTCCTGACACCTCTCTCACTCACCAAACAAGCAAAGCTAGGTCAGATCCCACCTGCAGAAGGCAGATGGGAAGAAACTTCCAGGATCTTGAACTCTGCCGAGGAGGTGTGAGAGAACAGTTTAAGGAAGAACTTAACACAGATGGACTGGTGGATGAGAGGCTGGACATGACCCAGCAATGTACACTTACAGCCCAGGAAGCCAATTGTATGCAGGGCTGCATAACAGGAGCCATGGCCAGCAGTGTGAGGGAGGGGATTCTCCCCCTCTCTGCTCTCATGAGACCCCACCTGGAGTGATGCTTGCCCTTCTTGGGTCTTACACACAAGAAGGCCATGCACCTGCTGGATCGAGTTTAGAGGAGGACCACAAAGATGATCAGAGGGCTAGAGCACACCTCCTACGAAAACAGGCTGAGAGAGTTGGGGTTGTTCAGCCTGGAGAAGAGGAGGGTCCAGGGAGACCTTATAGCACCTTTCCAGGGACCTACATGGGAGCTAGGGAGAAACTTTTTACAAAGGCAAGTAGTGACAGGTCAAGGGGGAATGGCTNTGAGACCCCACCTGGAGTGATGCTTGCCCTTCTTGGGTCTTACACACAAGAAGGCCATGCACCTGCTGGAGTGAGTTTAGAGGAGGACCACAAAGATGATCAGAGGGCTAGAGCACACCTCCTACGAAAACAGGCTGAGAGAGTTGGGGTTGTTCAGCCTGGAGAAGAGGAGGGTCCAGGGAGACCTTATAGCACCTTTCCAGGGACCTACATGGGAGCTAGGGAGAAACTTTTTACAAAGGCAAGTAGTGACAGGTCAAGGGGGAATGGCTTTAAACTGAGAAGTTTAAATTCGATATTAGGAACTGGGGGTGGTAAAACCCTGGAACACATTGCCTAGCAAGGTGATGGATGCCCCATTCCTGCCAATGTTCTAGGTCAGGTCAGATGTGGCTCTGAGAGACCTCATCCACTTGAAGATGTCCCTGCCCATTGCAGGGGAGTTGTACTATATGGGTCCCTTCAACCCAAAGTGCTCCATGTGTCTCACAGAGGCCAAAGGCAGGGGAACCATTTGACTCTCCTGTATATGAAATTAGCAGCATGAAGAGACTGAGCATAACACTCTCCAGTCTTTCTGGTTTTGGTTCATGAAGAGAGTACATTTGCTATACTGAAAAAAAAAGCAAGTGAAAGGGAAGAAGAATCATACACATTTACAGAATATTTCTAACATTGCATGAAAAAGCACTAAGACTTTTTAGCTTTGTATATCTTCATGGTTTTTTGAACAACATAAACAAAAAGATGACAAACAGCACTTCCCAATAGCCTTGCAGAGAACAAACTCAGTGTCAGAATCCAGACATGTAGCATCCCCAGCACCCCTGCTGGTGATCACAAACATCTCACCAGTCTCTGGGTGTCCCAGGGAACAAGCTGCCACAGGCTTCAGCTGGGAAAGCAGCACAAAGCATCTCTCTGGGCTGACAAAACTGGAACAAATAAGCTGCTTTCTACTGGACAAACCTCAGAGTAATTATACAGCACAACTTGGTAAGAACCAAGAAACTCCAAGTTCTTCTTGAAATATGGTGATCATCACACTATGCCACAGAAACAGGATTTACAACAATGGCTTCTTGCCTTTGGGTTAAAAATAGTATCAGATCATGATGTGAGATGTAACACTCAAACTTGTATGTGGAAACTGAATTTGGACAGCAGGAGAGCATAGCTTATTTCAGCTATGGATTTATTCCTGATAATACTGGTTTAAGGATTTGAAGAATTTCTGGTAGTTCTGTTAAATTGTTTATTTAAGGATAACTGTTTCTCTTTCCCCAAGGAAAATGACAGGAAACATGAATCAAGACTGTTCAAAAACTAAAATAACAACTTCCTTTTTCCTTATTGATAACATTTTTGGTTTTGTGACCTGCGTGGGTATTTGTGAGTGTGTTTACTGTGTGAAATCTTTTTCCAATGAATCATTATTTTGATGCAATATTTTACATAAAGCAAACAGCTGATCTTTTGTGTAATTTCTTTTGTTGTCAGTAGGACTAGGAAGGAGAGGAGAGAACTGAAAAACACGTAGGAAGAATAAATAAAATTAATGTTTTACAGGAAATCAGATGTTCTCTGGATGTTCTGCGGCAGTTAATTTCCACTAAACACAGCAGAATATGACGGGAATGGAGATAGTGACGGTGAAGGAAAAATTCCAATAATGTGCTTTCATTCTTTGATTGTCTTTCCAGAGAAGTTGTTTCAGCCTCCTTCAAATGGCAACCAGTGTGCAATAAATTTTTTATCTCTTAGTGGTAACCCAAATGTGCAACACTCCACATACCAAGATGTTCTGAGTTTCAATACTATTATGGGCCACGAGGCCCATCCATCACTCTATCTAGACCACACAAAGTCTGTTATTGGCACTGTATGAAGGTTAAAGATTCTCTCACATTAAGGCATCCCTAAACTGACGATCAAGATCTCCGCTCTCTATACCATCCATTGCCAAACAACTTTATTTCTTCTATTGTAAAAAAATTCCAAAAAGCTTATGAATTTAAAATAATTAAACACTTGTACAAGTGTTTCCAGCATGTTGCTGAAAAATGGTCAGTGAGTAAATTATTTTCCTCACTCAGAAGGCATTGCAAACCATGGTTTTCCTCAGGAATGGAGGTTTATTAATTTGGCTGATTTTATGCTCCAAACTTGTATGTGAAGAAATGGCTGAGCAGCAAAACTGACAAAGCCTGGTTTCTAAGGATTTGTGTGCCTTAACACTACTTGCACAATAACCCTAGTTCCCTGGTATTGCTTCCAAAGTGCCCCTGGAGCAGTCATAAACTGCACTGCCCCACATGCACACTGATTAGTGAGCCTTATATGTGATGCTGGTTTTTTGACTGGATGTACCAGAAAATGTACAACAGGGGAGTCCTGCCTGCCTTTTTACATCGATGGCTCAGAAAGTTGTCAAGCGTATCAGCAGACAAATAGTGTAATCCACATGAGCTCTATTTCCCTAAGAAATTCAGTTAAGCAGGAGACTTAAATCAGCTCAAACCTTTAAGGATTAGACTGATCATTTCACAAAATCACAGCAAAAGTCAGGGCAGTTTACTGGGTACTCTTCAAACATGTGGCTAGGTACAGCCTTTCAGTTTCGTTATACACAGTAGGAAGTAAAGAGAAAACACTTTAATTTGACATGCTGGTTTTGACCATTGGAAGTCAGCTTCAGGAGTTTTGCAATAGGCTTTCCAGCTCTTTAACAAAAAACACCTAGAGCACAGATAAAAGGTTTAGAATTTTTTCTTCTTCTTTTCTATGCTTTGCCACAAATGCCCTCTGACCTTGGAAAAGCACAGAAATTTTATCATCTCTAACGCCACAAAAAAACTCCACAACCTTACTTACTTGTATACAAAGTATACAACAGATGCCTCAGCTGTCCTGTATGTTTTGTTACAGGCTGTTAAGTCTCTTGCATTCAAGGGCAAAGCAGTGAAACACAAATTTTCAAAGGGAAATCTGGAGTTAATTAAAAGACAAAAAGTTAGTTCCTATAAAAATAAGTTTTCTAGTGAACATCACTGATCTGATGAAGTATATTTGTTTGGAAGATAATACAAATGATCATTCAAACAATACAAAGTGTCTACATGTGTTTCCATCAATCTTGCCTAACTAAGGTAGAAGAGATAAATGCCATATACATTCTACCTGCCGAAATACTAGATGCTAATACAAAATAAATACAAAATGCCTGCAGAGGAGCCAAGGGGCCACTGATACCTCTCATTTCTGAATCTCCTCCTGTATTCTTCCTCCCACCTTCCAACCATCTTCCCTTTGACTCATGCCCTTTCTATCTTGTTATCTCAGCCACATAAAATGTTTGGCAGACAGTTCCTAAAGCTTCCTGCACTACCTGTCTGAAACCTGTCTGAATCTACTCTAAAAGTCTAAAATCTTTTCACCTTTTCTTCAGAATAGTTGCTTCCTTCAGTAAGCAAAATTCCAAATATCCCATTGTGAATATGGCACTAGCTCATGATTTTTTTGTATCTGTAGAAATATGTAACATGCTCCAGTGTGCTTGACTTTGTTTTTGCCTTAAAGGCCTTCTTGTGAAATGTGTTGAACAATTTTTCTTCTAGTATTTACATCTGGGTTCCTGTGCTACTGCAAATGTAATGTGCATGACCATGACATTTTAATGTTTGTCATTAATGTGTGCATAGGATTATCAGAAGGCAACTCCTTCAGTTAACACCTATTTGACAATTCCTAACTGCTAACATTTCTACTTTTAAAAGTAATGATAAGAGGCTGTACTTTGTGAGACTATGAAGTAGCATGGTATCAATACTTTTTATGTTACAGGTTTTCTGTACCCTACTTCAGACTGCAGTCCCCCTGCAAGGCATCACCCAAACACACTGTCAGAGCATTCACAGTCTGAGTTGCAATCAGAGGGAACCAGAGGAAGAGTTGTGAAATAACACAAAAATCAAGACCGGAAGAATGTGACAGGAAGAAGATACAAGATACCTTTGTACGCAATGAAATTAGTCTGAACATTTGACATTTCTTCTTCAGTCTCCTTTCGTCCTGATCAAGAAAATAAACAGCTGCAATTCTTGACCAGCATTTACTAGTCATCACTGTTGGCTAGCCACTGGTACAAGTCATAGAGGAAGCAAAGAAGCTGAAAAAAGAAATTATTCCCTTATGAATAATAAGGCAAGATGCTTTTTTTTATAGATGGGCCCACATAAAAATTCGTAACAACACAAGCAAGGATGACATCGATGGCAGAAGACAAGAGAGTAGCAATGAGTTGTGAAGGACCAGAAAGGTAGAGAGGAGAAGCAGCAATCCTCCCTGCTGAAAGACTGTGGGAGAGAGGGTTCCCAGCACAAGCTACAGGCCGGTGCAGGGACTGAGCAAACAGCTGAACAGCCACAGCCGGCACCACAGGATGTTTGATGGTAACACCTAAAGCCTGAAAAACACTCACAACAAAACCACACATTTCCTTTCACTGTTTCCAGAACTGGTCATTTTGTCACTTTAAAAAAAAAACCAACAAAATCCCCAAAACAACAACAGACTTTTTCAGGATTTTATCCATTGGCCAGAAGACTGTTCCAGACTTAAGAGCCCTGTGAAGCACTCTGCATCAGTTGATCTCAAACATTTTATCACAAAACTGACAGTCCCTGCATGGAATTAAGTGCATAATTCCTGGAAGATTTCCCCCCTTTTCAGCTTTTCCTAGTTCATCCACCAACCCCCTCCCCACCTGCCCCCTCCCTCT
Organism: Ploceus nigricollis; assembly: GCA_013399945.1. Taxonomy (NCBI): domain Eukaryota; kingdom Metazoa; phylum Chordata; class Aves; order Passeriformes; family Ploceidae; genus Ploceus; species Ploceus nigricollis. The sequence goes on from VXBC01006749.1 coordinate 1,304,634, forward strand.
CAAAAATCTTCACTGTTTCAGACAGGTCTGGGAAGAACCTGTTTTAGTAATCAGTAGGGTGCTCCAATTACTTCATCATGACACAAATATTGCCAACACCTCAGATGCGGAGGTGTTTCTGGCAGAGCCTGTGTTTTGCCATGTAGCCTTCCTCCACAATGGGAGTCACCTTAATAAAAGAAGACATTTTGCTGACATGCACAACTGAGAGGAACTTTCCCTGGCATATGTAATTGGAGCCTCAGTAACTGATTGTCCTGAAAAATGATACAAGGAAACTATTCTAGGAGGGATTATCTCTTAGTTAGGAGATAGAAACAAAGCAGAGTGTTTAAATGCCATGAGATCAAGGAGCGCTCCACAGACCACTCTGGAAGAACAGCTCTGTGTGGATCAGCTTCCTGAAAAACAGACATAGAAGAATGCAGAGACCAGGCTCTAGAAAGCTCCTGTTTGTCTGTCTGTCTCTGGGGTTGGCAGTAGCCACGCAGACAGGTTAGTGATCCCCTGACTCAGCCCCCTTGCAGTGTCACACAAAGCTTTGCCTTTTCTCGGATACAAAATCCCAAGCCCTGCTGACAAAGTCAGCAAGGGATCAACTATCCCAGTCCTTAGCTAGACACGTTTCTCTTTTCAAAGTCTGTTTGAGCCATTTAATTATCATGAATGCTGTCTTTATCAAGCCTGCTTCCAGTCAAGTGGCAGATTCAATACTACTCAATACGGTCTGGCAGAGTAATTGAAACCCATAAAGTGTGTGCAGAACAGTATTCTGCTCCCCTGAAGCTCAGATAATTCTTGAGCATTGCCTTGCCATGATTTTAGACACTGGGAAAGACTTTTGCCTTTGAGAAACATCATGGGCTCCGGAGGTCCTCCTCCATTTCCACCGCCACTTCCAAGTGAGAACAATTAATCTATTTTGCTAGCCTGACCCAACTGAACAAGCTCTCCTCTTCTTTATATACATCTATTTTTCAGTGCCTTTCCCCCATACTGACACCCACTACAAGAAAACAGTATTGGCCCATTTGTGCTTCCTGCAGCTATTCAGCCTCTTCTGGGCCGTGCTACATTTGTAGACTTCCTCTCAGGACAACTGCTCCATGTTGGGTAAAACTACAGTAAAATAAGAAATGGCTGAGAGAGGGGTCTGGCCTGAAAGTAAAAAAGGTTCACACAGCATGTTACCAACATCTGAAGTGTTGGACAAGTATTTTGATCATACAATTGCATTATTTGTCTTAATATCATGCACAAAACAAATTTGATGGTGTCTAATGAGCTTTTAAACTTCTGCAAAAGGCAAAATCACTAATGCATACTAGCACTGTGTGTGAATTTCCAATAAGGTTTCCAAGAGGCAAAAACAAAGGTGATAAAAGCCCTCTGCTTCTGTACCCTATCTCCTCCAAAGAGCTGCTGAGCAAAGTGCTAAACGAACATGGCTACAAGGTCACCTGAAAAACAGCTCTGACCAGTTATTCAGTGGTTCTTCAAGAACAAAATAAATACTGAACACTTCAAAACGCAGGTCATAGTTATTATTTACCCTAGCTTAAAAGGGGAATAGCCAATAAAATAAAAGACTACTTAGTCAAAGCTACTGCAGTAAAAAAACACAGAAAACATTAAAGAGAATTAAGAGCTGTGATAACTGGATAGTGTCTGGCATTAGTAGGCTGAAGAAAAACACACTACTGTGTAAAAGATGAATAATGTCTGAAAAGAAGTGCAATTAGGACCAGCTATCACAGGATTTAACACATTATCTCATCAGACAACACCAAACAGGTTCATGAGGATCTTTGTTAACTGAAATCAGATAGATGCTGCTGAAGGAGGAAGTTATTGGTGTTCCCAGTGGCTCACTTATAGGATAAATGCCTTTGAGATCCAGAGCACCAAACAGTGCACCAAACTACACTTTACCTTTTTTGATTGTTTGTTTTTCCACGCTGACCATAGCTTGCTCACTAAGCTTTATTCACTCCTCTTTCTGCCTTTTTATTTTGCTCTGCATTACAATGTGTGTGTGGGATAATGTTGTTAAACAATCACATTTGTGAATTTTAGAAAAAAGTATCCTTTTGAAATAATTCAGTGGAAATCAGAAGAGGAGTTGCATACAAGGACCAAAGATGATTCCATCCCCTCCAAAACTGTGGCTTGTCAGAAGAGCTTGAATTTCCCTTTAGATGCAATTATATGCCAGTCTCAATTTTAAAGACACATTTCAGTAAAGCTACTACCTCTGCATTTTTTCAAACTATTGTGAAGAAATATGAACACAAAAAGATCTATTTTTATATCAATATTCTAAAGCCACATAAAAGGGACTCAAGCTTTGTCCTCATGATTTATACTGTCAGTAGAAAGCTTTAACTAAGTTACACTAATATTATTCAGTTGGATTTGGTTTTTTTTGTATAGCAAACATATGTGAGCTATAAATCTCAAGAAACAAAAAAAATCTATTTAGCTGTAGGCGCTTTTGTATCACCAACAGGCTTAGGTATGCTTTCAACATTTTGTCTGTTCAGTGCTAGTGGCAATGGATTAGGCAGATTAGATATGCCTACCAGTGCAGTTCCCCGATAAATTACAGGCTTTCTATCCACAGCAGGCCCTCAATAATTCCATTTTCTGTAGAAATGAAAATGTGTCTTTGGAACAAAAGAAAGCACTCAGTCTTCCAGCCATTCACAGAAAATTTTGCTGGTATACAGCCATATGTCAGAGCATGCCTACTGTTCTGTAAGTCACCCTGGGAACAGCTGGAATAATGAAGCCTGGTTTCCTACAGAACCATGTCCTACATTTAGCGCCCACAGTGTAATGCAGTGCCTGAGCCCTCCAGTGCAACACAGCTGTATTGCCTATGCTCCCTCACAGCAATCTTGCACAACACCTGAACTGCTCCATCACACACAGCTCTGCCCGAGTTTCCCCCCACAGCATTTCTCCACTGCCTCCTCTCCACGCCCTTCCCCTTCCTAGAGTTACTGCACTCATCCTTCCTCCTTCCCAGCTCCTGCCAGCCTAGTGCTACATCTGCACTGATGGGTGACCAGCAGCAGCTGAACATAATGAACTAGACCTGAACTCTGTCTCCTCCAACCTGGCAGGAGCCATTACAAGTTGGGCACTGAATCCAACACCATTAGAGGGAAGATGGACAAAGGGATACATAGGGTGGTTGCACACACTGTGTTTTCTTTGAAAGCAGAAAATCTAGTCTCTTGAGAAGGCTGCTGAGATGCTTCTTGGTGCTTCTTTTCAGGAAACACATCAGCATGACAGACTTACCAGAAAATTCACCCTTCAAAATGTCCTGAGATAATTATTTTCATTGCAAAACTTCTGCTTCTGAGAGTTTATTTGCACAGTCAAGTCAAAAGAGAGAAAATAGCCAGTAAGTGTGTTATTAAGTTTTATGCATTTTATTGAAGCCAAGAAGAAGCTATCTAAGAAGATCAGTGCTGCTGCCTCAGACTGAGGTTCTCAGCCCTATCTTCCACCTACAGAAAGGCCTTGGCATGACAGAAGAGGATGCGCTATGCAATTCCTCAAAAAAGATGGACTTGTGGCAAGCGGTTCAGTTTCCTCTAGCTGTGAGATATCAGAGCTGCATCAGCAAGAGATTTAGCAAGGTTTTGGCTGGTGTGTTATAAGAGAGATCTCAAGAGCAGTCAGACAGTTCTTGTATTTGTATTTTTAAACTGTGTCGTGGACCCTAAAGCAAAATTTGCTCTATGGAGGAAATGTGCAGTTGGAAAAAGTATGAACTCTTGGCAAAACAAACGTGGATAGTTTGGGCAAGTCCACAGGATCCAGCCTGTATTTGTGAATCTTTGGACAGGCTGTCCCATGAAAACTAAATAAAAAGCAAGAGTGGAAAGATAGGGACACAGTCATGGGTACACTGAGTGTGTCTGTATGCTTTGCATTGGAAAAAGGGTTATTTTTTACCGCCACCCACATAAAATTTCCCACTTCCAGCTAACTTTTCAGCTGAAAACTGGGAAACATCAATTTTAGATAATGGGTAGAGAAAAATATATCTGCATACCTATCACAGAAAAGTATTTAGCTGTGATAACAGTCACCAACGCCCACCTTCTGAGATTATGAATAAGCTGCACTTCTACGAAAAGCTATTAATATTAATGATATTACTTATATCATAAGCACTTTCTTCCCTTCCTTTTCTTTNTGAAAAGCTATTAATATTAATTATATTGCTTATATGAGTTACTAAATATCTTTGGGTTTTACAAACTTCATCAAAACCATAGACCTCTTCAGCATTCCCACACCTACTGGTACACAAAGTACTGGGAATTGGTTTCACCCGAATATCACCATTTTCTATTGGGGTATTTCTAAGTCAGGGTCTAACATTAACATTTCACTTTCTTCCCTTCCTTTTCTTTCACTTCCTCTACAACCCAGGTAGACATTACCTTTTCCTCTAGAAAGATCCATGACTTTGAAGAACGATATTAACTTGTTATAAACTAAAAGAGGCATTGAGGCAAATAATACTATTTATGAAAGAGGATTACCCACATTTGTTAAAATTCCCAATCCCCACATTTGTTAAAATTCCCAACAGAATTTCTTTCATCAGAAAGACAGAGTTCTAAATGCGCTTTTAATTCTTGATTTTTTTGTTATGATTAGACTTGGTATAATTACTTATTTACAAAATGTCAAAATTATACAATTCATTAATTTTTAAAAATGTTTTTACCAGCAATATAGTCAAATGCTGTCTGCAGCAAGTTTTTGCTTCGGAATTTATGTAATACAGAAGAAAATTATTCTCCTTCAAAGAATCCTGTCCTCAGACAAGTTAGCATTTTAGAATTACTTGATTCTTTTAAACATAAGCCTTTATCTTCTAATAATGTGAAATACATTAATCTTTCCTGACTCTATTTGTCACAACTTAGTTTCCTCCTGATGTGCTGCAGTTCTTGGCAATTATTTGAATCTTGCCCTAAAACCTAGAATTGAAAAAGCTAAAAATATTACAATACATTATTTCAAGTAGGAATTACATATATGTATATATTAAGTCACATTAGCAAAAACTTAGTAGAGCTAGGAAATGAGCTCGAGCTTCTCAGAATCACAGTATTTCACATTCTATTTTTTATTCAAAAGCCTAGTCAAATAGAGCTAACCATGACACAGAAGACTGAAATATTTTTAAATGCATTATGTTCTTTTCACTGAGCATTCAGTCTATTAAGCTTAGTGCCAACACAGGCTCTCCTTAAATCCTAGACTGCACTCATGGGATAAACTGCTGATTATATCAAAGGCACCTTCTCATTGCCAAAGCATTTGATACCTGGCTGGCATTTTCCCTAGGCAAGTGTGTTTTGCAAGCTCTATGAACTGTGTTGTAGCTTATGCTATTTTGGTTCTATGATAGTTAGAAGAAGCAGCTGAGACAGATCCAAGCCTGTCATCTTCTAATCTAAGTCACCACACGCATCATGCTTCATCAGTGATGAAAAATAGAAATATAGCATCTGGACACATCTTTGGCCATAGAGTGCCCAGAAGACATTTTAATGAAGTCTAATGTCCATAGCTCAAATTCACTTTTTGTGCAGCAAACTGAACTACACAGACAGTGCATTCATCCTCAAAGAAAACTGAAATTACTTTGATTCTGGTAATTGTTAGGTCTAATATTAGCAGTGTTTGGGGAAAGAGAGCTATGCTATCCTCCATGGAATCACTTCAAGGCACCTCAGCAAGATGGATAAAACTAAATGCTACTGCCCCGAGGATGAGAAGAAACTAAATACTTCTGTCCTCATTCCTGTGCCAGCAATATTTGGAAACAGCAGCAGAGCAGGGGTATAGGTAGGGCAGAGGTGATAGGAGTGGGCTTATCGTAGGTGGGGAAGTTGTTGGACTGCAGTGGAGAAAGGGTGAGGACATGAAAGAGGTCTGGAGAAATTCCCAAATGTCCCTATGGAGTGGGTACCAGCAAGGAGTTAGAGGGTTCTGAGAGGGGTAGAAGGTTTAGGAGCAGTTAGGGACGATTTGTGCTTGTAGCAGGTTTTCTTTGCCTCCTTTCCCCCTAACCTTCCCCACTCCTCCTCACAGTCTGACCTCAGTACAGCAGATCCCTCAGCCTATTGCTTTTCAACACTGTATCTTCTTTCCCTCTCTTTTTCCCTGGCAGGCAAAGCACCTCAATTCCACCTCCATCACTCTTACATACCATTCTCCAAATACTCTTTCTCCCACTTCCCCCAAGAGTTTCTAGCATGTAAGAACAATTAAGTGAGCTTGATGGGACTTGGAGGAGAGAAAATTATGAAATGGTCAATGTTCTTTCCTTGCTCTCTTTGCAAGCTGTTCTGGTCAGTTAACACTTCACTCAACATCAGTAAGAATCTTTTCTGACTAGGAAAGATGCCTTCTTGTAAATTCATAGCCCCCTTTCGAACAATGGATATTTTGAGTCACCATGTCTCAGGAACCTGAAATAAAAGCCAGATGGGAATACATCACTCTGATCTTGAAACAGTTCAAATAGATCTCCTGCTCTTGGGCCCACTACATCATTACATTTCTTTACTTCCAAAAATTCCACTTGGAGGCAGAATGTTTTGCACAGAACACCACCACCAAAGGCTAAAAATAAGTTGCATATACCTGTGACTGGAAACAGTACATCAGGGCCAGGAAAATACAAGAAAGTGGAGAATGTTTGACAGACAAAGAAAGTGTCTCAAGTAAAATTACCCTACTGCTGCAAACATTATTTAAGACAGAAAAATCTCCACTGGTTTCTAGAACATTGGTCCCACAAATAAACTATCTCTCAGCCCTTATTTAAAGTCTCATTTGCTGCTTTGATGATTGACTTGCTATTGGGAAATAAAATGCCCTTCATTTTTCTAAATAAGCAGCTTACTCATTGTTCTCTACAAACTTGAAACAAGTGTACGTTTGTGTCTATGTAAAAGCTTTACATTTGAAAGCACAGTTGTACTAATTTTGGTTCATAATTTCAGGCTTCCCTCTGACAATAAAAAATTATGCTACCTAGAGTGATGTAAATTGGGTACCATAATAACTAATTCAATTTTTAATGTCTCTCTCTTTCTCTAATATCAATTACCTTCTGCAACACCACAGTGCCCTTGAAAAACACTCAAACAAATTATGCACAAGAACCACTATACAAGGAAAAATCAAGAAGATGTATGAAAAAAAATATATCTGACTACAAAGACTGTGTAAACCAAGACAATGAGACCACTGTTCCCCTACAGCTTATAGAGTGGTCCTCTTTTATGGTTTTTTTTTTTTCACATCAGCATAGAGTAGGTTTTATAGCTCCTTCTCTCCCCCCAAACGGCATCAACTAACACTGGAATAAACACACCCAGTCCACATATCAGCCAGTGTAAGATGGCAAAGCCTTTTCAGGCAGCACTAGAAATTCAGACCAGCTAAGAATCATTTTTGACATTCATGAAACATATAATGTTTACCCTTTTTTGAAAAGCAAGTTCAAAGTTTTTGAAAAACACTTCCAAAGAAGCATAGCTACATTTTACATTCACCTCTGCATACAGCAATCACATTTATTAGATTGCAAGGCAGACTTGGGCTTCATAATACAGGGGCTATTATAAACTAACCACCATGTAAGGAAAGACATTTAAAGGTGGACAGACAAGCAGAAAGAAATATAAATCATGCACATAAGATAAGTTATCTTAAAATAAACCACTTGAGAAGGAAACATGAAAAAGATCTTGATTGCTTTATTTTATCAGAATTTATCTTGATTTATCTTGATTTATCAGAATTTATCTTGATTTATCAGAATTTATCTTGATTTATCAGAAATATGTATAAAAATTTAAACCAGTAGGATGCCTACATATAAAGGCAACGCTTCTCAAAAAATTCAAACACTTGCTATGTAACAACAGACTATACTCCTCTCCTTTCAAAGATATTGATTTATTTTTTTCTTGAAAAGGGAAGTCTTACACTATTCTAATGAAAACAGTGGTTTTGATTATTTAATTCAAGATACCAAAATGCCTCAGACGTATCCTCGATGATAAACATAACATTGTATTCTTTTGCTTTAGTCTAAGGAGCCCTCTAGTGCTCACTAACAGCAACCATAATATATTATTTCAAATAAGTAAGGAACTTCCTTGCAAATCTCTGCCTATTAGCTCTACCAAACACCTCCAGCTAAGTGAAAAAAATGAATCTGAGGCACTGGGTGATACATCTGGGTGATGCATGAAGAAAGTAACTTAAATTCCATAGTTAAGACTGTTATTTGGAAAATATGTTTATGTTGCTTTCTTATAATTTGAAAGGACTCACGGGTTTAAACAACATTTCAGTCATCCTCTAATAATATTCATCGATACAAGTTTATTTATATATAGGAAAAAAAGCATTCAGTTTTCAAAATGATTCAGCTCTCTCAGTCACCACTGATGAAAGTCAGTGACTAATGAATCACGCTGCAATTATCTACAGAGAGGTATTTTCTTCCATAGAGGTTCTATTCAGGTAACTTCATGAAGGACCACCCCATTCCACTTTAAACAAAAACCTCCAGATCACGCTGTGGAGAAAAGGTGCTATTAGCTTAAGGCTTCTTATTCATTCACATGCCCCACTCCCTCATTTGGGTCAACAAAACTGCCTGTGGAGATAAGCTGTGAACCACACCACGAAATTCCTCAGCGCTACCCACAGGCTGTAGAAAAAACATAGAGAGAATATGACTTCAAGTTCCCTATCCACCATCTGAGAAAGGATTTTAAACCATTCCTCCACTGAAAAAAGCTGCAAGACAGAGATATGGCAATCCATAAAATTGCACAAAATTTTCTTACATTTTGTCTGGAGAGAATCTACTGATAGACTAATTTGATCCACTCTGTGATGTCCAATATCCTGAGTTCCTGTTCCTAAAAGAGTTTAGTTTAGCAGCACAGTACTTATTGAATCTTCCAACCCCCACCAGTAACAATCCCATAATGGATTTACCGGTGAAGGGTGACTGCCAGCTATCCTAGAATGAATACCATTCCCATTTTTAAGGGGAAACTGATTCTTATCCAAGCAGCTGTAATATTAGAATGAAGTTAGTAATTGTAACTAATTTCCTTTTCTTATCCTAATATCAGCAAGTTACTCTCACTTATACCTTAGAAACACTATTTTGTCAACTGCGGTCACAATCCCGATGTGAAAGAAAAATACATTCTCTGCACTTCAAATTTAAGAAATTACTTGTATACTTACAAACACATGCCAGAGCATTATTCTTTCACTGTGCAAACAGTATCATACTAAAGTAAGTCCATAAGTCCATACCCACTCTGTAGACAGCTTTCCAAAAAAAAAAAAAAACACCAAACAAACAAAAAAATACAGAAAGCCCCCCAAAGCACAAAACCTCCCTCTAGTTTAGCTGAGGACCTATATATCTTGTATTTACTAAGGCACAGACAGAGCCTTTGGTCTTAGCAATGGCAAAGGGTTGGATGTAACACTGCCACCCTTAGAGACAAGAAAGTTGCACAGGAGATGATGAGGTTTCTTCAGCTCTCACAATTCTCCTAGACCCCAGTATGCACCCAAAATTGTCCAAGACAAGGTACTTCTACTACCTCAGCCAGGAGTAGGGAATATATGTGTCTAGAGGACAATGAGATGGCAAAGATAAAACTACTGTGTTCTTTAAGTTATTACTTGTATGGACTAAATGGTTACACTGGTGCTTCTACAGCACTTCAACTAGCCTTGATACAGCTTTGAAAGTGAATTTTTAAAAGTTTCTCAACCTGAAGGATCCTTGTTGTCAGCAAGAGAGGCAATTCTTCATCTACACCAAAGTATTTTCTTTAGGGAGATAATGCAAGAGATGTCAAAGTATTATAATATTTTATTCCTGCTTCTTTCATTATTTGTAGTAGTTTTCTATATCCACAGCATTTGAATTGCTGACTGCAATGACTGCAATTACAAAAGGGCTAGAAATGTAATGCTGCAGTGAGATAAAAGCTAATATATTAAATACTCTTACAAAAAATATTAGATTTCTATAACTTCTTCATTTTTAGAAAGACTGTGCAAAAGTTTTGAGAATAAAGTTTGGTAGCAAAGACATGCCCTCTGACTAAACTGATATTCATCCTCGAGATGTCATTTCACAGTCCACCTTTAGATTTGCTTTAGTATAATGTTCTATTATGTGCAATCAAAATCACTGCTAAATTAACAAGATTAGGAGGCATAACATCTGCCTTTGTTTGAGCTCTGTTAGGCAAGCTGGACATATGAAAAGCCACATAGTGACTTCTTGTTCACTTCCATTAGGAAGAATATAGAATATGTAACACAGTCTTAACTCCCATATGTTTACTTGCAGGATTCTTTCTTCAGGGACTTGAAATGATACTTCTGTGTTGCAGTCACTGTAAGAAGAAGTGTAAATTATTTTAAATATGGATTGAAAATGTTAATTCACTTAACTCAGAGAACATTTGTGCAAAAGCTTTAGAAATGTTCATAACATCCTGGCATTAGCACAAACTGGTTATCTAAAAGCAAATGAAATTTATGTTTCCCATGAAATCAGTAAAATTATCTAGGGAATATAAGAAAAAGGAAAATGCATTAAATCCTGTACTGAATTTAAGTCTATGGAATTATTCTATTGAGGTCATTGATGACAAAGTCAAAGCACATACAACTTCACCAAGAACAACAGTACCAAAGAAAACCTTGTTTTCCCAAAGGAAATTTACTGCTACTTTACTATTATTATATTTTCCCATGTAAATTAGAGTTCAATTCTCAGTGTCCTGTTATGATTTCTCCCTTCCTGTAACCTCCATTAGAAAATGAAATGCAGCATGAAAGAAAGCAGACTGACACTAGAACAAATTAATTATGATGCTCTGACACGGGGGATTGGATTGTTTTATTATATTAATGATAATACAGATTAATTTTGAAGAACCCTACTGGTCCTAATTCACAGAAACTAGAGATGCCACAAGATTGTTCTGTTAAAACAAGCAATAATTTCCAAGGTCAGGGAAGAACTTTGTATGCCGTTATTTGACAGGAACATTTTCAAATACTTTCATGACTCAAAAACATGCTTGACGGCTGCTCTCAGGTCAACTGTCACAAACACAGGGTTTCATTGACACAGCCAAAACTATCAACTAATCTATCCCCTGAGAAAGACAAAATATACCAAATTCATTCTACATTTTTTCTTCTCCTCCTTGAAGAAAAGGTGAGGGTAAGGAAAAAAACATGCACTACAGATCCCTATTCAGAGATGACTCTGCAAAGGTCAACTCAAGTAAGCAAGCATATTTTCTTTATCTGAAAACTGAAAACCATAGCATGAATACACATCTTCTGTAAAAGCTTTAAAAAGAACTGTAATTCTGTAGTTACAAAGGTTACAAGTGCTTCTGTCTTCATCTTTTAATAGTACATTGAACAAAAATAATTTGCAAGCTGTAACTTCACACTTTCTGTTCCATGTTGGATTAATGACCTATTTTTCTTTTCCACTTCTCAGAGAGATTTCAGAAATGAACGCATTTTCCTTCTACAATCAAAAAAGTTTATGGATCTCCTAAGACTTTACATTGATCTCTTCAAATGCCTGTTAACATTACAGGTGAAAGATGAGGGGATTTATATATTTGCCTGAGATGCTTTCAACCCATTCAAGTGAAATAAAAGTCAGACATTAAAAGTTATACAACTGTTTCATGTAAAGTCAAGTATGAGCTGAGCTCCTAGTTGAAATTGAAGCTCCTTGAAATTCTATGGAACCCAGAAGAAAGCAGGGAGCTGCTGCACAATGGCAGTACATGCTACAGCCACTACTGCCTGGAAAAATCAGTTTGTAGTCCTGTACTCAATGCTCACTTCTAGCTATGAAAGCTTTAAAGAGAGCAGCCACTAGTCCTTCACAGGCCCCACATTGGAAACGGGTTGAATTATACAGAATTAAGAACAGTATCTGTATCAAATTTAGCACTTCAGAGCAAATCATAATAGCAAACAACCAGAAAAGCAGCCAAACTCTTGGACCTTCCAGAGGCAGGTGGAGTGCTCACCTCTCGGCAGTGGCTGGTCTCCTGGTCCAGCAGTGCAGTTCTGAGCACATGTCCAGGGGCTGCCTGCAGCTGTGCACAGACTTTAGACAAGTGTGGTTTTGATTCCCTGCATTTACAGCATTGTGCCTCATGGAAACATATCACATGATAAGCAATATTTGGCACGTAAATCTCCAATGTTTAAATAACATTATGAAACCTGATTTTAAGCAGTTATTATGTCTGTAATTGTCCTTCCTACAAAAATACACTCAAACTTTTAGGGTGCCTTCAAAGCTCAAATTTACTAACATTGGCATAATAAAAAAATAAAATAATGTATTAGAACTCAGCTCCATACATTAGAACCAGCAAGTTTTCTCTTCTAAAATAAACCTAACTGGGAAGGCAACAGGATTTGGGAGCTCTTAAAAGTGTTCTTTCTAAAAGTCTTTATATAAATTTAACTATTTATTTAATGAAGAAGTAGCAGGGGAAAAACCAACTGTTCTGGAAAGTTGTCCAGCTCCACAAAGCTTCACTGTGTACTTTAATACCTGTGGCTCACATGGCACAACTGAATCCTCTTTACGTACTGGGAGACTGCTCTAAGGTCTTCCTAGAGCCTTTTTCAGGCTGAACTCCCCCAACTCTCTCAGCCCGGCCTCATATGGAAGGTGCTCCAGGCCAGTATTCATGGCCTTCCACTGGACTTGCTCCAATAGATCCAGATCTTTCTTTTGCTGGGGGCCCCAAAGCTGGACACAGCACTCCAGGTGGGGTCTCACCAGAGCAGAGCAGAGGGGCAGAATCCCCTGCCCCGACATGCATCATACTTCTTTTGGTGCAGCCCGGAATGCAATAGGCTTTCATATTCAGTTTTTCATCCAGCAATTCCCCCTAGACCCTCTCCACAGGGCTGTTCTCAATCCACTCATTGCCCAGCCTGTATCCATGTTTGGGATTGCCCCAGCCCAGGTGCAGGACCTTGCACTTGGCCTTGATGAACTTCATGAGGTTTGCACACTCCCACCTCTCAGGCCTGTCCAGGTCCCTCTGGATGGCATCCCTTCCCTCCAGCCTGTCAACCTCACCACACAGCTTGGTGTCATCAACAAACTTGCTGAGTTGGTGTTGCTTGTACTACTCAAGTACAAGCAGTAGTCCTAAACCTAAAATAATGTTTAGTGAACAAACAACCCACTGTTTTCTCAGAACACATCCCCCCTTTCCCTTGTTAATGTCATCAGGTTTTCTGAGTTGAGCTTGAACTAACAGCTTTATATCCCAAACTCTTCTGTGGGAGGGCCAAGGGAAGAGAACAGATAATGAATACGCAAATGACAAATGAGTGCTCAGTGGCACTCATCCAGAAGATGGATGTAGAGAGGCAGGAGCTCAGTAAATCCACACACACCAATATTCTGGATGAGGGAGGTCCTCGGGGGCCTCCAGTTCCCTCCTGCCACCCCAAGGGTATCACCATATGCACGCTCTCGATCCCTCTACACATTGTGCCAGTCCGGCTTCTGCCTGTGCTTTAATTCATTCCTGCACCCTTTCATTCACTAGCTGGATCTCCTGAGCTGATGGACAACAGGACCATCACAGCTCCCTTAATTCCCAGGCAGCAACTCAGGACGAAGTAGCAAATGCATGTGTCACCTGAGAATAAAGAAAAGCACACAAGGGGTCAGCGGTAATGAGCATGTAATCAGTGCTGAAGGGCACTCTGCACACTCTAAGACTTTTCTTAATGCCTGCCTTTTACAGCTTTTGTAAAGTAACACACTTAGCAGGCTGGTGGGAATCTGAGTCATGTGTAACAAAAAATCAGTGTATTCAAATGTTAAAAACAAGCAAGTGTAAGTTTCAGGTTTTAGGAAATATTAGAATTGTAATTTATTTTGTTTTGCTAATAAAAATATGTCCATATATATTATATAAAAAACCTAATGTTTTATTCAGTAAATAAAATTATTCAATGAACTAGTATTCATATTACTTTACATTTGATTTTAAGACCCAAATCAGCTAATCTCTGTGGATACTGCAAAATCTGATGACTAACACTGACTTTATTAACACACACAAAAAAGAGAAACATTTCATAAGAGCTAAAAAACCCCAGAAGCATTCAAAATAATTAAAACAGTGGTTGGGTTTTTTAATGACAAAGTAGTTCTAATTCTTATTAAATTTTCCCTTTATGACAAAAGACCAACTTTTTTTATTTGAAAGCAAGTCATTAGAACTGTGAGGACAGAAAGAAACGTACCCCCAACCGAAATTCTACTGAAATTTGTACTTTGTTATTTTAAATATTTAGATGTAATATGTCTCCAACACCTTCCAATCTGGTGCAACTGTGGGCTTCCCCTGAAAGAAGAGCTCCTACTTGCCTCATTCCCCCTCACCTCTCTCTTCCTTAGCTTCCTCTCCACCAGACCTGGTAACTGTGCAACCACAAAGACAAACTGTGCAACCTGCTGACTGATCTGACAGAAGATTTAGTCAGTCTTCTGCCAATCTCCAAAAAAGAAAAGCCATTTTGCATCAGACCAGTTTACTGGACTTGCCCCAGGAACAGAGGAACTTTATGAATTGGCTCAGAAATGTAATAGAGATCCCCTTCTTCCTATGGGAATGGCAGTTGTACTAGACAGCATCATATCCAGCCACATGCTCAGGGCATAGTTTTAAGCTAAAACTGATCTCATTTCATCTTACCCCCCAAAAAGAAAGAGGGTCCTGCTGACTTCTATTTGTGCCAGAATAGCACTGGTGTAGGCATGTGCACATGTGGTCTGGGCACTAAGCACAGCCTTAAATGACAAAAAACCTGATCTCTTTCCAACTGGTCCATGTCTATACTTAATCTTGTGCACAATAAATCCTAGAAGTAGCACAAAAGAGAGCAGCAACACTTGATGAGTGGCCAGGAGGAGGACAGAGACAGAAGAACAGACTGAAGACTGAAGGTATTTGTATGCACTGTTGAGGACAAGGGCCCAGAGCAAGGTAAGGAAGGAGAGAAGCTCCACCTCGTGAGGCCAACAGGCACCAACAAGCACATTTGTTCTCTGTAGTCCTTGCACAGTCCCTTGTGATGGATGAATGGTCAGGCACATGAGAAACTTTCTTGTGTTTGAGTGGGTTCTACAGTTTTCACATCCTTCCACTCCCCGGTATTGTTCATTTTCTACTGACAGTTTAATGAATGACAGAGTGATCCTGCTAAAGCAGCACCACTTTTGCAATAAATAAACAGGAGTTCTCTTCCCAGTCCACTACTATTTTAATAAATAAATAAACCAAATCATTTCACTTTAGCTGGTTTTATTTTTTTTCTTCCCATCTTCATCTCATTGTACTGAAAGGATCTGGAAATCTACTGCCAAACAAACATACAATAACTGTACATGCAACATTTGTCCCTTCACCCCTCTCCTCATCAGCTATAAACATCGATTAATCCATTTTTTCAATTACCTACAGATTTGCTTTTAAAATATCCTGAAAGACAAGTTCTTTTTCAAATGTATCTTAAAAAGTCAACTGGCACAAAAAAAAAATATAGACAAATTTCCATATTATACTATATTTGCCAGAATAAAATGCAACACAGAAAGCAAAATAAGCCAGTAATCAGCTCTGCAATGACAACAGAATGCAAGTAAGCAAAAATCTGCATTCCAAAAAACAAGTTTTAAAAGTCCCAATATGCTGTAAGGATGAAACATTTAATTTACATGAGCAAAAAATACAGAATAGAAATAGTTGCAGATCTATGAAGACGACTTATACCAGCCTTTCCAGAAGAACCCCAAGCACAAAATTAGGTATCCTCAGAAGAATGCAGAAACTAACACCTAGTAGTAATTACAAAGAAGCTGCTGCTGCTTCCAAGTGCTCTGATACGTTTCAATTCATTTTCATGACTGTTTCTCTGAGGTCAGCAGCAGAGCCCATGCCAAAGAACATGATCTGTTTCACTAGTCAAAAGGGAGTATTTGGTTTGGGAAGCTTCAGGAATGTTTAAGGGGGCATATTTTGGAGTTTTTTGCAGGTTACTACCAGGAAAATTCCAGATTACTGGAGAAGAAAGTGATGTGTAACTACTTATAGCTTATAAAGAAGCTCAATTTGCATTACTACACACTAAGTTTGAAAAGCAGTCAGTGTTCCCAGCCAGAACCATATAAATGAGAAAGATTCCACATGTTCATCCAAATCAATCTGTACAGAATATAATCCTAACTCCAGAGAAGGAAGCTTGCCTTATCCCACCACTAAAATTTCAACTTGCACAGTTTCTCCAGGATGGCCTCACTGTGTGAGGACCTTTGGAATCAGGAATGTCCACATGAGAAGCAGACTTTTGTACTGCTTGAAAAGTGTGGAAAGATATTCAAGAATACATTCAAGAATTGCATGAATAAAGAAAAGGACTCTTACAGCTTATATACACGAAGAAATTACTCAGTACTAACTGAGGGTATGAATATATATAGTACAAATTCAAACACTCAACAACTACTTCCACATGCAATGAGCTGAACACGCCAGTATAATGAGCATTATAATTCAGTATAATTTACACTGAACAAGAATATTCAGTAACACCCAAAACTGGAGTCAGTGTGGAGCAACATGTGTTTTGTACATTCTGCCTTTTTCCCCAGCAAATTCCCTTGGAAGAAGCATTTTCAGTATCAGTAAAATATAAACTTAACAAAAAACCAAAAAACAACAAACAAACAAAATCACCAAAACCACCTCACAGTACAGTTTAACTTAACACAGATTTCCAGGAGAGAGCACATTCCTATTTCACTGTTTGTAGACAGATCATTTACAGATATGTTCTTGCTACTGACGCAAGTCCCGCCAAAACCTGAAGATGTCAGGGAACACTGAAGATGTTACCCCTTTTTGCTGCCTGGCCCACTTTCTGCAAAAGATGGCCCTTGCTGCAGCACAATAAGCAATCTGTCCGTGCCTCGTGCCTCCCCAGTTCACCGTCCCCTGTATTTCCTTTCTCTGAAATAAGTTTGTGCTGTGTACCACCTGTGAACCACCCTGGCTGCTCAACAAGTATCCACGTTGTTCTGCTGCTCTTTGTCCAGCAGACTGAGGAGAGGAGAAGAACAGAGAACTAGACATAGTAACCTCTGCAGTCACCATACCACAACTTAAAAGGGTTTATTAGCTAGAACTTTCAGGAAGATTAATTTGAAAAAGCTTTTAAAATGTATTAGTTAAACCATAACTAAAGTTTAAAAGTGACTGTAAAATGCTCTTGTTTAATTTACTTAAGAAGTAAATTTAACTTAATTTACTTTAGAATTCACAAACAAAAGTCACTTCCAAATAAGAGAACCCATATCAGATTTGAATGTGATTTAATTGATAAACTTTTGAAGTTAGCTCAAATTAAAATAAAGAAATGCTCATGAAGTAATTTAGAATATTTTCTCCTTAATGTTCCTATGTATGCAAGCTGAGAGACTGCTATTCATTTTTTCTGAGACAGAAAATGCAGTGAAGACAGAGGGCTGTGTTTAGAACTGGGCAGGAAGGTAGCTATGAAGAAGTGTGAAGTGAAAGCATTTCAAGTAAGTATTTTTGTAAGGCACTTGCAAAAATGACAAAAATTGCTCTGTTGCCTAGATCATTTTTCAACTGAATTACTTAACCAGATGGTATGCCAAGATATGTGACCTTCTGTGCCAAGTAAGGTCACATATCTGGGGTTTGGGTGTTTTTTCCAATAAAGTTTAAAAGTAAAAAATACACTGAAAAGACAAGCAAAACTTTTTTTGGAAAACTAAAGGTGAATGCATTTTCTAAAGGATAATTAGTCAATTAGCATCTAAAGGATGCTTAGTCAATGAAACACACAAAAGAGATATAATCTAACAAAACTCAGACTTCTAAGAAAATACATATACTATACCACCCCTGTATTATTGACCATTCTGATGCATACTGCAGGCCAATTTCTACCTTGCCAAGTCACCTCTTAAACACACCAGAAAAAAAAAAACCCAGAAAATTATATATATATGCACATTTAAAATAAGAAATAGCCACAACAAAATTCTTACTCTGATGAGAGCCATGGCATTCGTTTTTTATTAAGCCTTAAGTTGTGTAGTTAATGCTAGATCCTGCTTCACTTTTCAGCATTTGCATTCCCTCACAGCAAAGCCTGCTGCAGATTAGATGGAGGCTTAAACTTACAAATCGAACTGACATTTACAAGTCAGAAGTGACACACAGAAACTCTGCAATTGAATCACTCAGTCTGTTTACACTCCCAGCTGGCTTCAGTAACAGGATACATCAGATTGCAATTTACCATGGACAAAAAGACTTCTCACAGTTGCTACATCCAGGACTTTGCTAAAACATAGGAAAGATTTTCACGAGGCTTTAGGACCTGACAGATCTTATAGCCAATTTTAAGGAAAATTAAGCAAATTGTTAGTGTTTTGGACATGTTTACTTTTAAAGTCCAAAATGGGAAGTGTTATAGAACAACCAGACCTAATAATATTAGGTAGTACGATCTAACATAAAGCTTTAAAACCTGTTACAGAGATGTCAGCTATGTTACATTATTAAGGTCTACAATCCTGCACACAACTGTAGAAACCTTGAGTATGTGACTAATCCATCTTTATTAGGTGAGCAAATCAGGAAGCCACTCTCATAGGTACTTAACAGCATTGGGGTTTCAGGACCTGTTTCTGAGAGGCAGACTTCTTCCAACACATCAGAGTGTTTGGGTTACAAAGCTCACGTGGGACGAAGGATCTTGTAATCAATGCTGCAATCCACCACCAAGAAGTCTAATTCTTGTGAGTAATAAAAGCTGCTTTACATAGCAGGTGTTAAGTATTTCCCTTAAGGCCTAACTAAGCATCCAAGGAAGCCTCATCCCACCAAAGCAGCAGCAAGTGTAGTAGGTATTTATTAATTTGTACTAATTTACAGCAGTTTAAGAGCGCAGCAGTACAAGCTTCACCAAACCGTAGCAACCAGCATGCAAGTCTTTCAAAACAGCATAAAGCAGCTAAGAGTAAACTAGAAACAGATACCAAAGTGTTAAAATACTTTTTCAATTTTTTATTTCCAAAATAATTAAACCCTCAATGAGAAATGGCCAGGCTAAAACTGTCAGATTATACAGTTGTGTTTATGTAATACCAGTCTCTTTCTCCAGCTACATTTCAAATGGGAAAAGCATTCAATTTTTTTTATTTTAATCAAAACCAGCCAAAGTATTTTCCCATAAGCTTTCCAGGAAACTCAACCTCTGGACTAAAACCAAACATAAAACTTTCATCGGGAAAGGAGAATATTTCATTAAATTGTGAATACGCAAAGACAACATTCAGACATAAAACGATGGAGAAAATTCTTACTAACTTTCCACTTAGCAGCTACTACAGACTACTACCTATTATAAAAGAACATAACATAATAATTTATTTCAAAAAACTCAACTGAAGTCAAGGCACAGGCGTTACATCGTGTGCTCTCTACTTCTGTCTCAGTTTTGTACATTAATCTGCAGCATCAGGAACGAATAATCAAAAAGTATGAGAATATGTTCTACTCCACAAAGCTACTTTTGTCCACATAACTATGCATGTTTTGTTCCAAAAAGCAGTATATAATTTCATAGAATCACAGGATTTTGATAAGTTTGATGGTTTTCATTTTTCCAGTATTAACAACTTTTAGATTATTTATAAAATAATTACTTGGAGAAGCTGGGATATTTATTTTTAAATATGTATCACCTTCCTCTAAACAGAAGAAATAATAAAAATAACTGCAACAACAAAGGTTTTGTAAGAAGAAAAAGTCTGAAGTGTCTTGCAAAATTATTTATTTAAAAACTATAGGGTAAAATTTGAAACACTCCAGAAACTTTTGCAGAAAATTAACAAACCCAAGGCCTATTTTACCAATTCTTCAATCTTTTAAAATTATTGTAATGCACCTATCTGTGGATATTGGATCATTAATAAGATTTAAGTGAAACAGTTGTTCTACACAATGTTTTAAATAATGTGCCATCTTAACTAACATCAAAAAAAAATACCAGTTTTGAAGTTAATTTTGTGTTTCAAGATCTACCTTAAAACCTGCTCACAATGTACGTAAAAACGTGGGAGTGAGAACACAGGAGACACCAGTCCTGTGTATACTTTACTCTCACTAACACCTCTTTGCCCTAAAATAGGGCACCTACAGTAACAGATGTTTCGTTGCTTTGAGATGGAATCCTGAAAAGCACAAACAGCCAAAGTGCTAAAGTCACGCTCAAAAACTGAAGAAAATAATTGTGTTACAGTTTTCACGCCAGCAAAACATGCATCATAAAACACATACACATTCACAAACACAGAAAAGAATATTTGGAAGTGAAAAGTCATCAGCTTATATCCAGTATATGTTCGGGTTTCTGTCCCAAATCCCAGGTGCCTTTCATGGATGGCAACCCAGTACTTCATCCTAACACACCAAGTTACAACCATGGTGAGGCTGCTGCTTCATAGGCAGCAAAAGCACCAATAGAGACAGAATGGGCATCAGAACCACTTCCAGATAAACTGTTCCTGTCAACAATTAAAAGTCTTCTGGGACTGTACAGTTTGATTGGCCTACTGTTCTACTGACTTTCAAGAAAGATGTAAATTTCCATTTTCTTTTTCCACTGCCCACACAGTATGGATGGAAATCAGCAGACTTGAAGTCTATTTCCAGTTCTGCTATTAAATAATATTCATACTATGTTAATCCTCATTTTACTAAGACATAAAAAGAAAAAACCCCAACCAACCAAAAAAACAAGGAAAAAAACCCACTGACTTTACCTGAGCAGCTAGTGCAAATTTGGTGTTTTGGAGGTGGTTTCACTTAGAGACACTAACTGGCAAACTCCAACTAGTTTAAGAATTTTACCTAGCTAGTCTGTGCATTTTCTGGAAAAGCTTAACCACTTACCCGTGGATGCCTGTGGGTAGCAATGTGATGTTATTCCTGGAAAGTGTATTTGTAGTGTCCACATTTCAGAAGTGGCATCTTCGGGCAATTCACTACTCAAATTCTGCCTTCTGTGACATCCTTGCAATAATTTTGACTTGTACAGGGATTGTTGTAATTGAAGTATTTTACAGAGCAATCTAATTTTTAGAATTTCATCAAGTAAAATAGTGTATTGATATAATCTGCAAAATAAATAGGGTACTAAAGTACTGATTTCCATGTAAGTGGGTACTCTTGTGTTTGGGTATTTTGACTAGAAAGGCTTAGCCCAACTTTACAGGCATGACTTAAAATACAGTGTATAATTCCATTGTCCATTTTGAGAACTTACACAGCTACCATTCACTGGGCACCACACAATGTTTCATTTTTTGACTGAGCTTCAGAATATCCCTGTTAGAGCATGGTGCTAACAGCACCAAGGTTGTGGACTTAATCCCCATATGAGCCATTCACTTAACAGCTGGACTTGATGTGTGGGAGGATGGATTGTAGGAAAATAGAGATAGTGCTGAAGTCAATCTTACCCCTGAGGAGTTGCAGCTGTACTAATTACCAAAGAGTAGGAACAGCTTTGCCTTTAATAGGTCACAGCTATGTCCAATAAGGCCTGGCTGTAATAGGGTGCAGCTGTGTCCAATAAGGATGGGTGTTATAAAAGGGTGGGTCAGCTAGTCGAGAGTCAGAATTGGTTGGCTGTGCTGCTGTGAAGACCTAGGGTCAGGTGGTTGTGTTAGGGACAGTAAGGGTTAGTATATGCTATTAGGGACAGATAGGGTTAAGTGTTTGTGTTAGGGACAGGTAGAAGTCAGCCAGCCGTGTGGAAGAGAGAGAAAAGGAGTCAGTGTAGTGAGGAGCTGCCCATGAGAACTCACAGAGAGAAGGCATGAAAATCTTAGAGTAAGATAATAAACTAATGGTGACAGTCAGTTCCCATCCACTGTTGACTGGTGTCAAGCACCGATGCTGACAACTGGTGACCTGTATGGGGATGATTCTGACATTGATGATCCTTGTGGGCCCCTTCCAACAAAGAATATTCTGTGAATCTGTAATTATTTACTCCATATTATACCTACAAAGCCCAGGTACAGAAAACTTCATAATTTGTCTTTGATGACATAGGAGGTGACTATCAGATTCATATGCATAGGACTTGCAACTTGTCTTCTAGTTCCATACTGAAAAAGCCTTTCCACTTTTTCAAAGATGAAGAATTAAGCAATATTTGGTAAAACATATTTAAATTTTGAGCAAATGTTTTCAAAAATCCATCAACACATGTAAATACACTACTTTATACTAGAAAGAATTCAGAATGTATCCGTTATCATCATGCAAAAAGGACTGAAATACCAAAAGTCTGTTTAAAGGAACAATAAAATTTACAACTACATGCTTCTCTTCTGTACAGAAAAAAAAAAAGCTCAGCAGCCATTCAAGATCAGTGACTTAAAGTCAGTGTCTTCCTCCACAAAGAATGGCTGAAGTCCTAGTGGTAAAATTTGGGAGAAGTGAAATTCTGCAGAACTGGCTCCAGCTTTTGCATAGCAGCATCTCCAATCACGCCTACTCCAGCATCTTAATTTCTTTATACCACCAAAAGTAATGAGTGTCCTTTAATTTCACTCCTACTTGTTACAAGCAAAATTATCCACCTCACGTTTTAACATGGGGAATTTTCTCTTACCTATTATAATTCCTGCAAGCCAGATTGCTTTATTGGGTAATTACCAAGGCACAGTCTTTATTTTAAGCTTTGGTAAGAAAGAAATTTTTATCACCATGTCCACAGCTGCTAGTCAGGAATTATTATTTTCACAGCTTTCAGACCTTGCCACATCATTTGAATGCACTATACAATGGCACATTTCAGAATGATGAGCTTCTTCAGCCAGTACATCCACTGGAAAGAATGGTGATTGATTCAGTCCTCTCAGCCTAAATGCACTCTCCCTTCTTATGGTTTTTCATAATCATGACTGCATGTGGATACCTCTTGGAATTACGTAATGTATGCATGTCAGTACAAATCTATCATGCTCCAAACTCTAAATAAAACATATCAATTAAAGTTTACTTGGAAAAATGATAAATGAAAAGGCAACAGGGTAGAGGAATATAGTGACAGAAACTAGAATTAAAAACTTCTAACCTTTCTATAATGTTTAGATTAGGCTGCAGCTCTGCAAAAACTTCAGAATGTTTCTTTTAATTTTCCCCTTCATGTAACAAGCAGTTGAGTCTCACATACAAAATTAGGTATTAAACCATGTTTTCTCCAAAATAAGGATACTGCTATCAAAAGTGATACTTCAGGTAAGCGTTACAAAATTTGTTTCCACTTAAAAGTATTGTGACAACATTTAAGTAAGACTTTGACAATCCATTTCCACTCATTCATGCTTGAGTATCAAATTTCTGTATAATAAATAAAATGAGGCATTTCCCCTTTACATACTTTAATAATTTAAAGTATTTCTTTCTAGGTTCTTATATTGAAAACAAACTTTACCCAAATGCTCCCTTAAATATGCATTAACACAGAACAAGAACAAACCAAGACCTGACTTACAAAACAGTAAATTTTCTGTCCTGTGTTAAACCCCTGCAGCTCTCTACAGGCTTCATGCAACTTTCCTTGGTGTCCTAGGCTATAGTGGAGCCCACCTCACACTAAGAGGAAGCCAGATGCAGAAACCAGTGAAGCCTCTGAAGTCCAGCCACCAGAAAGGAAAATATGAGCTTCCCATATTTAAACTGCCTCTCTTTCAGAATGTCATTGCTGGAATTCTTTTAGCACTTTAAAAGCCTTTCTCATCTCAACTTTGCAAGTTTATTTATGTGTGTACACATAAAATAGTTTCCCTAAAGCCTTTAGTTCTGTCATATCAGAATTTCCACAAAAAAGTCACCACGACTGAAAGCTTATAGCTTTTAACCATACAAAACAGCACTGCAGTTTCTTGTCTCTACTAAAAGCATATTTCCATTTCTGCAAGTCCTAGTAAAGAGGGGAATCAATTAAACTGTGCATTATCCAACGTACATACAAATCCTGTATTAAAAACTTCAACTTGAGCTGGCAAAGTAAAAAAATGTAACAGAAGCTATTGAACAAATTCAGGCTCCAGTTACAGTCAGATAAATCTGCAGTGACAGCTCTGAAACAAATAAAGTTACCATGGTGTAAAGTCTGAAGTAGCTGGGAACAGAACTTGGCCACCTGGCATTTACTTACTTCACTAAACCTAAAGACCTGCAAGGGTCAATGAATAACTACATAGTTTGTGAGGAGAAATGCCTAGAAACCCAGGATACGGAGGTCAAATGAGGATAAATGCTTTTCTTCCACACTGAACTTTATGGCTTTTGTTAGTCGAAGCCAGGTAATGGATATTGCTTTAATATGCTATGAATATTTTCAGTGTAAAATTACATTCATTTAAAAATAAGGCATGATTCATACAGAATTCACATGGAATTTTAAAGTAGATTGAATATTACAGCCAGATGTATAAACCTTTAAACCAGTTGGGATTTCTTTTTCCATATAATAAATGTAATTGTTTCAACTATGGACTAGGAACACTTGCATACTTTAATATTTGTTTCTGCATCTAGTTTATGTATTTCATAGTAAACACCAAGAGCCTGAACCTGAAAAGTGTGAAGATTAATCACAGCAGCAGTCTCTTCAAGGCTAAGAAGCTTTTGTATAGTTGCACTTGCACCTTGCATGTAGCAAAGCACACCTAAAGAAAAGGTATGTGAAAAACAACTTAAAACAACTGTCAAAATTACAGAGAGAACAGGCTTTAAATGAATGTTATTTAAAATAAAAATGAAACCTCAATTAGGCTTCAAAAGATTACTGGTAAGGATGTAAAATGAAACCCCCACTAAATGCCATTATCCCATTACGTTAGCCCCGGAGCATACTTGCATTCCGAAGCTTCCAGTCGAGAGGAACCCCACGCAAATCCCAAAGCAAACTTCAGTTAAACTTTAAAAGTTCACTTCTTTTGCATAAGGTAACGCAATTAACACACATGCCTCGAGCCAGCAATCACCTCCTCTTCACCTGAAAGGCGGGGTGGAGAAGCTTCGGGAGCAGGAGGGAAGGGGCTCAGCTCCCTTCCCCGCGCTCGCAGGTGCCGGTCGGCGCCTACCCGGGCCCCTCCCGGGAAGAGCGAAGCGCCGGCGCTGGGAGCGCAGCGCCTCCCGCTGCCGGGGCGCGGCAGCCGCTCGGGACGGGCGGTGCGGAGCGGCCGAGTCCCGGCGCCCGCTGCCGCTCCCTACTTTTGCCTGGCCGCGGGTTTCTTCTGGGTGCGGGGCGGGCGGCACTCCGGGGATGGTATCCCGCGGGAAGACGGCTGGGGAGCTGCTGCGAGCCCCCGGGCGGCGCTCGGGTCCTGACGCCCTCGCAGCTCCTCTCCCGCGTCGCGCATCTGCCTCCCGGCCCGGGGGCTGGCGGCGAGGGCAGGGATCAAGGGTGCTCCGGCCGCCGAGGCCGCTGCCGGTGGCGGCCCCGGGCGTGCAGCTGCAGGCGGTGCTGCCGCCGCCGCCTCCCACAAAGGACAAATTCATTTTCCACGTCCCGAGCGCGGCGGCGGAAAGGCTCGGTGCCGGGTGCGTCCCACCGCTACCGGGCGGCTGTGGGGGGAGGACCTCGCTCGAGAAAGAAAAGCCTCTTGTCTTCTGGACAGCGTCGAATTATATCATGTCAGGAAGACAAGTTATTACCAAGATCACCTTAAATTATTAGAAAGCCACAGTGTTTTCCTTTTTCTCATCTTTGGTTCTTCGGTGTTTTTTTTAAAATAGAGGTTGCCAATACCTACATACAATGTGTGTGGAAAACCACTAGTTTCACTTTGTAGCACAACTTGACAGTCTAAGTGTAAACTCCTAGTGCAAAGTAGTAATAGCCCCAGCAATGTCTTCCATTTACGGTAAGTTCAAAAATGTGTAATTGTAAATGAATTGTACAAATACTTAGGGATTTGTCAAATAGAAATTTACAGACTCAAACCTTTAAGGCGTAAATGAATGGACAGTGTTTCTTTTTCCAAAGTGTGAGTTACATAACATTTCCATAGATCACTGGCACATCCATGCACTATTCATTGCAACGCCCTCCCCAAGGTAGCAGGAGGCCGGTAACTGAGTGAGCATTCACTGCGGGTCAGATTCTGTCCTTGCCATGCTTTGCTCTGGAAACCATCCTGTGAACATAGCTCGACAGTGAGAAGCGGGTGGGACATTAAGGCAAGGGCCCTTTTACACCCCTCTCATTGGTGTCAGAGTTCTTTAGGGCTGTCGCCTTTAGAACAGCAGAGTTCTTTAGGGCTGTCGACTGCGGGAGCTACAGGTCATCTGTGCACGGTTCCTAGGCTCTTCCTTCTAAATACTGCATCTAGCAGTAGATCTAAGTACTGCATAGAACACATTAAAGACTTGCATGCTTTGACTGAACACAGAGTTGTAGGTCTTCCCAAACACACACAAAGTGGTAATTTTCAAATCCTGCAAAGTAAGATTTGACTTCGTGGTAAATGGAAGGTAAACAGAAATCCCCACACAGAGCTCAATCTGACAACACATCAATGTTGTCATTCAGACACAGATGAAAAACGTGCCTTTATATCCTGCTTTGATTCATTGTCTATCTCTGATGTTTCTTTGTACTTTACAATTTTGTTGAATCTTGCACATACTTACCCTGAATCATGCTAAAGTATAGTGAATCTGTTTAGATTGATTTCATATTGATTACACATTTCATATTTGCGAGTATTTGTATTTACAGGAACAACTCTTTAAGCTTCTTAAGGGTCAGGCATGACAAGCCTGGTGATGGATGCAATAGCCTGCTAATCCTGAAACATTTAGGTGGGGTATAAAAAAGGAAATGAATGTAGGATGCAGGACCCCCTTAGGAAACACTGCAAATTGAGTGTTCTTATCAGTCAATAAATGTAAAATACTTTGCACAAATGTGCAGTGAACACCTGAAGATTCTCAGCTTACGTTATTGATCACATCACAACTGCATACTACCCAAATAGTTTTCAAGTTCTTGTCTTTTAAGATGTACTAATTAGAACAATTATTGGTTCATATTTAGATGCCTGCATTCAGCAGTAATTAAATAACCCTTAGATTCAAAAGCCACACACTGCTCCTAATGGTAATAAAGATGTACTTGACATTTGCACAGAGTTTTCTCAGAATTTCACAGGCCAGGCATTTTGACATTTCTAGGAAACCTTGTCACATGACTGTTAAAAAACTCTGGAAGTGTGGACACACACATGGATATATATATTTAAATGACTCATACAAGAACACAAAGCAACAAGTACCTACATTACTAAAAAAGTAGCATCATATCATTTGTTGTTGTGGTATTTTACTCTATGGATAAAATTCCAAATGAGAGGCACTTAGTGTCTACTTTGATGCAGAGCACTTTCTCTGCAATCCACAGATGACCTTTTCTGTAGTTTTGCCCACAGCAGACTTGCCAGTTTCTGTGCCGTGGCAGGACACTGCAGTAAACAGGTCACTTTGGAAACAAAATAAAGGCAGCTCGGGGGGACTTTGTAAAGGGAAGCCTACATTTCTGCTCCCAAAAGCTTCTCATACGTTGTCTTGTGCTCTATACTGAGAACCAATAAACATTGCTTGCTAATACAAGCTGCTCTGAACTAACTGAAAAGTGCTGGTTTTATTTATTAACAGCAGCTGGTGACCATGTTTTAAACTGCACTGCCTGGTGCACTTCAGCATAAAATACAAGCTTGTAATGTATGCTGAAACATGAAGCTGCCCCTTTTTACAGCCCACTCAAACCAGTTTTCACGATTTAATGCTACTGAGCTATGATGTCTAAGAAACGTACCCTTTGATATGTAAAAGTGAGCCCCAGGTACCTCCAGGAGAACTGTGTTTCATAGAACTGGCATCTGCAGATGGAGATAGCTGTCAAAACTCAGTGTGTCCTTAACATTAGGACTCTGACAGTAGAGAAGCACACTCTCTGTGATGGAATAAGGAGAACAGGCTATAGGAAGCAGCTCTTAGGAGCCACTTAAAATTACTTATCCCTTTCCAATTTGTCCTTCTTCCAGGACCAAGGCATTTAGATTGCATTTAGAACCTTTCATTACACTGCCTAAACACCTTAGATAATGCTAATATTTTATACCAATATCATTATCTCATCCAGGTCTTTCAATTCTCACCTGAAATAATATAATTAAGTGAACTTCCTCAGACTGGGAGAAGACAGCAATATAGAAGTGTTGATACAGCATATCATCCCAAAGCTGTATATTGAGAATCAGCATTCTTACTCATAGTCAAAATGAGAAGACAAACCAGTTTCAAACTATTTTCTTGAATTTAGAAATTTCCCTTTAAAACATATCTGATTTTTTTTCCAAATTGGTTCCCTCTTTCTCCCAAATTATAGCTTTGCAGACTTTTTCTGAAGTCTTCCTAACCCATATTGTCTCAGGCTTATCTGGGAGATGCAACAACCAATTATTAAACTGTTGACAGCACACTGAAACTACTCCATAAAGCTGTAAATCAAAAAGATACTATGAAGGGCAGAGAAGGTTTCAAAAAACACAGTCAAGAGAAGTTATCATAGCTGTTGAAGTTCTGTCAGAGGAACCTATGGCAAAATGAAATTTACCTGCACTGAGTATATAAATTCCTAAACTGCTGGATTTGGTTTATGTTTAAGGGTCTGTCAGCTACTGAAGTGGTATGAGTTCACTAAAAGGATTCATGAAACCATTATCTTCTATTTCTCCTCAAGATGAAGGTGCATCTAATGTAGTACGTGTAGAATATCAACAAATGTAATTCAGTTAGGCAAATCATCTCCACTGGGTAAATACATCCCTCTTTACAAAATGACGATCTAATTTATCATCACAACCTGAAGCACAGCCTTTGGATGTCTTCTGTCACAATTCTGAATTAATCCAAACCTATTCATCTTACAGGAAGTAGTTTGTTGTCTTCAAACATCTGTCTCGTGCCATTTGTGTAGCCCATGGCTCAATGATATTTTTGTCTCCTTATTGTGTGTTAACAATAAGCTTGTCTAATTACATATTGTTGGTAAACAATTTACATTTTCCCTTTTAAAATGACCACCATCTGTGATTGCACCAGCTTTTAAAAAAAGCTTTAAAATAAGGAATCGGCATCTCTTTTGCCTAAATTGGGTGGTGCCTCATCCCTGGCAGTGTTCAAGGCCAGGTTGGATGGGGCTCTCAGCAACCTGGGCTAGTGGAAGGCGTCTTTGCCCACAGCAGGGGGATTGGCACCTGCTGACCTTTAAGTTCCTTTCCAACGCAATCTATTCTTTGATTCTAAATATTTTGTAATATTTGTGTTAGATGTATTTCCTAGGTTTACTACCAATTCTACCGGACTCTGTTTTACATGCATCTAAGATGAACAATTCNGAGGCGCGGCCGTTGCAGCGGCGCGGGCCCGCCCAGCGCCGCATCCCGCCCGCGCCGCCGCCGCAGGGATCCCCCTGCACGGAATCGCGGCAAGGAAGGAACGGGCGCTTTGCACCAGCCCCCGCGGGGAGGAGCCGCGCTGGAGTAACACAGAGGAAGTGGGAAGAATGCCACACTCCTGGGAATTGTTCATCGTAGGCGCGCGTGAAGCATAGTCACGTAGAACTGGTAGTAAAAGTAGAATATATGTGTAACACAAACACTACTAAATACTTAAGAACCTAGAACGGATTGGGTTGGAAGTGACCTTAGAGATCATCTCGTCCTAACC
>VXBC01006749.1:1335900-1384045 GCA_013399945.1 Ploceus nigricollis
AGGGAGAAGGAGAGGGAAAGGGCAAGAGTGACTGCTGGCTGTAGGGCTGCGCCGCGGCGGGGCGCGTGTGTGTCGCTGCGCCCAGACCCGCCTCGTCCAGCAGTAACTGCCGCCTTCATCTGCTGCCGCCGCGCCTGAGGAGGGAGCCGGGGCTCGTGCTGAGGTGGGTCCTGCCGCCATGGCCGTAACGGCGCCCGAGAGCGGTCCCGCCGCGCCGCGCCNACTCTTTTCACTCTTTTACTGTCCCTTTACCTCCCAAAGTAAGAGCCATACACTTACAGCTCCTCACAGTAGCCAAGAAACTGCTCTTGGGATAACACGGCTTTCAGACTAGTCACCTGCACTGCTAGTTCGGGCTGCTTTCCTGCAACATACCGTCTGTGTACTCCCGACTCCTGTTGAAGGCAACGTGAAGACCAGCCTGGCCTCCTCTCAGGCTCCAAGATAAGTCTTAAACTTAAGAATTGAACTCGGGCCACAGCGCGGGGAGCGGCCCTCAGCTCTTTCGGGGGCCGCCTGTG
The DNA here is from genome assembly GCA_013399945.1 of Ploceus nigricollis. NCBI lineage: Eukaryota > Metazoa > Chordata > Aves > Passeriformes > Ploceidae > Ploceus > Ploceus nigricollis. The sequence continues at coordinate 1,336,422 of VXBC01006749.1, forward strand.
ACCCTACATTTTGCAAGAGCAAGGAGGCGACCTCGCTCCTCAGCCTTCCCCTCCCGTTGGCCGCAACCCCCCGTCNCGTAACGGCGCCCGAGAGCGGTCCCGCCGCGCCGCGCCCGGGCCGAGCGGGGACGGACTGTGACGAGGAGAAATGAAACGCGGCCGCCGTGCCGCCGAGCTCCCGTCCCGCCCCGCCCCCGGGGACGCGCCGTATGCGGGGCGCTTGTCACCGTAGCTGCCTCCTTCCCGGCCCCTGCCCGCCGTGTTTCCTGGGTGCTGCCGTGTCCTGTGGCGGGAGCGGAGGGAGCGATCCTGCGCCCGGCTGGAGCAGGGAGGCGATGGCGCCTTAGCCGCCGGCGCCACCGGGCGCTGCGCATCGCCGTCGGTTTGCCCCGACCCCGTTTATAAATCGGGAAGGGGGGATAGGTGGAAAGTCCCCGTGTGAAAAGCCCAAGCCAAGGGCGGGAGACCCTCTCTCGGTAAAGGTGGATCCCAGAACCCTTTTTCCCTAAGCAAAACGTCGTCCCGAACCCAGGTGATGGAAAGCTAAGAAGTCTCTAACTTTCCTTTCCTCCTCCTGTTCCCATTGAAAGAGGAAGGAAAGACAGCTTGTAGTAAAAGCTTCTCTTGCTTTTACTCATGCCTTCAAGTAAAATGAAAATGCCAGATGACTTACTACAAATGAAATACTGGTAGTAATACCCTGAAGGATGTATTTTTCCCTGATGATTTAGCCAGGAAACTTTACTTTTCCCCGTGCTATTGATAATAAATATTAACTCGTGTTTTCTGTCATTTGGAGTAAGACTAATCTCTGGCACCTACTAATGTTGCACATAAGCAGCAGATTTAAATGTTACTTATTGCACCTGATCTCTTGCAGATAATACTGGCTTTAGTATTGCAAAAAGAAAATGGTTAATTGTGTGAAATTCTCTTCCAGATCTAAACGGTGAAAATTTTTGAAAGCTAGAATTTTAAAAAATGAAACATATGGTTATCTTGCTCTATTAGATAGATGTTTTCTGTTAGTAGGGAAATGGTACATGTATAACTAAGATATTTTTGTTTTAAAGTTTACATATAAGCCACTTCAGATGTTAAGAAAATACTCTTAAATATGCTAAATATAAAGCATTTATTCTTTTTTGTTGTAGGTCTACAAATTAAAACCAGGAAGTATTTTCATGCCTAAAGATGCAGCAGCTGTCTGGGTTATGAAAGCAGTGTTAATTCTTTCCTGAATTGCTTGCAACATTTTTTTTTAATGTTTCTATTCCCATTTCCCATCTAAATAAGTAACATGTTTAAGTTACTAGGAAACTTGTATGCATAGTTAACCATGATCAAGAATAAGTATTAAGTTTGTAGTAGGGTGCAGTAAAATAGTGATATCTTAAAACACTGCAGTTTTTATAGATAACAGTATCAGCTGCGTTGAGTGGATGTTTCCGAATGCTTCACAAAAGCAGCTTGAAGACCTGTGTGAATAGAATTTATAACCTTTTAGAGTGTTCTTAACCAGACTAATTGTAAAATGGATGGCAACTTGTTCTGAAAAGTTGTGTGTATTGTGTGTATGCCAAACACCTTAGTGATTAGAGAATGTGAACAATCACAGTACCAGCACACTGCTTCTGCTGCACAAGGAGATAATTTTTGAAAGCAAGATTCCTGTGGTTTTTATGGATGTTGTTCTGTTAATGATGGTTTCCCCTGACTCTTTCTACAGAAGCCTACACCATGTCTTCTGTTGATTCATCAAAAGAAGATACAATGTCGTCAGAAAAAACAGATGAGAAACAACCTGAAACTGAAAACAAAGCTGAGGAGAGTGATGAAGATGAAGAAGAAGAAGAGGAGGAAGAGGAAGAAGAAAAGGGTACTTTTTTTTCCATTGAATAAGGTGTTCTTTAATGGATGCCAAGCTATTAAATTCAGTCTCCTGTGATTTTGATTAATTGTACAATTACTCAAGAGATTCCATGGTGCATCTATCTCATGGGTCATAATATCTTCCCAGTAGCCTATAACAGGCAAAGCTAAAAACAGTGGTGCTGATTTATCTCAGAAAAGATTAAGGAATTGCCAGCATCCTGGACCTCTATACTAGGCTTTTTTTTTTTTGTTGATGTATAAGTTTTTCGATTATTATAGGAGGTAGTGTCCCTTATCAAATTTTTTTTTTGCCAGTAACAAGTGAAGTGATCTGTGTTTGCAAAAGAGAAACTTTTAAGTGTGCAGTAGTTTTGGAAGCAATACGGATGTCTTTGCTTAACTACAGTGAATTAATATTCTGGGTATCCAAATGTAATTATATTGAGTCAGCGGAAATTCCTTTAGAATAATTTTGGGAATAAAAAATTGTGGCAATATGATAGGATGAGCAAGCAAGGTAAGTTTTTTGTTGTGGCATGCAATTGAAGGTAGTCAAGGAGAACAAAACAAGATGAAGGAACTACTAAGCAAAAATGTTAATTTCTATTGTAAAGTCTCAAGGCATGGGTTTTCAAAAGCAAAGCATTCATGGAAATAGAGCTGTAATGTGGCACAGTGAAAACCAAGTCACTGATGCTCTTGGATCTTTGAAAGAGATGAAGTTTGTCTTTAGGAAAGGAAGTAGAAAGAAGATGGATTGTGCTATTTGGAAAACAGTGGAGTAATTAGCATTAGATTTTCAGAAAAGAAATTCTTTTTGCTCTGGTTTTGATTATGTTCATACAGGTTTTGAAGCTGCTTTCAGATGTTAAAGCCAGGACAGCCCATCTGTTTAGCTCTAAGGATAGTGTTACTTGAGGTCAAGTATTTTAGTATGAAATGTTTAGGTGAAGCTTTAGCTTTTTCTTTGGAGTGGTATCATTAAATGAGTGATGTGCAGGGTGTACATAAAACAATCTGAATGTATTCATTAGTAAGCAGTACCAGAATTACTGGGAATAATATTTTTATTGTATTCGTGACACTTGTTATTGTGCCCTGCAGAGTGCTTCTCTGTGAACCCTGGGATGTGTAGCACAGTCCCACTGCACTTGTGCTTCTGCCTCTCCTGCTGAAATGTGTGGTTTCTCCAGTCCAGTAGTGGGAAACAATCTGTGTGCAGGCATCCTGGACCCTGCTTTTGCCCATCTGATGGTAGTATTCTTCTTCAGAGTACTGTGTGTGGAGCTGTGTGCATACGGACTGCAGCATCCAAGGAGAATGTGTAAACAGGGTCAGTTTCGTACCTGAAAAAGGCAGTGAAAGGAGAAGAAGGATGGGTTTCTGAAAACATATAGTCCTGCAGTCTCCATCATGGTGGTAACTTCCTAAAGTTACTGTTAGGAAATGCCCAGTCTTGTCTTCAAGGTTACCTTGGATACAGGATTGTGGTGAAGAACTAGAGAGAATTCTAGTTATGTATGTGCAGCTCCATAGAATCACGTTGGCTGATTAGCCAAAGGTCTGAAAGTGTCATAGTACCTGGTTATATCATTATCCATTTTTGATTTGCTGTTTCAAAGAGTCAGTGTTGTGTTGCCTGTCACTTCAGTCAGATCTGCAATGAAGAATATTGTGTTTAAGGAAGCTGTCTTTTGCAGAGAAGAGTCTCATCGTTGAAGGAAAAAGGGAGAAGAAGAAGGTTGACCGACTGACCATGCAAGTGTCCTCACTGCAGAAGGAACCTTTTACAATTACACCAGGTGAGCTTGACTTCTCACATATGAATTGTGAGTGTTAGGAATGGTAATGCAAACTCTAAAAAGATAAAATTACTAATTTGTTTTAGGTGAGACCTAGTTTGAGTCATGATCCTTTTTAAAATAATAAGGCTATTATATGAAAACCCTCTTTTATTCTGTAGCATCAGTTTAAACTGTAAAAGTTACTTGGAATAGGATCTTCAGTACCTCAGCTCTACTAACAAAGGCAGGAGCAGCCAGAATAGAAAGAAATGCCATATCCTAGTACCCTGATCTAGGTAGTATCAAGTAAGGCAGGTAAAGAGCCTGTCAGGATACCTAACTGATAGGAAAAGGTCTGCTTAATGTTAGACCTACTGTAATGTCTAATGCTGTTTTTAAGTAACTTCTTTGCTTTTTAAAAAAAAAAAAAAAAAGTAGAAACTTTAAGTTATAAACATGTAGGTAAATACTAATGTGATGAATAACAATAAATTATTTTAATTGTTTCAGGAAAAGGACAAAAACTCTGTGAAATTGAGAGGATACAGTTCTTTCTGAGTAAAAAGAAGACAGATGAACTTAGGAATCTGCACAAACTCCTCTACAACAGGCCAGGCACTGTAAGAATTTCAATCTTGTATATCCATTAGTTCTCATATATAGTGAAAATGTTCGTAGTGCAGTTTTTTACACTTGCACATATTGATCTATTTCTTAAGTGTTATGTATTACAAGTTACTCTAGAAAATGAGTATTTGCAGGACCAGTTAAGTAAGTCTCCTCCTTTTAGCTCCTATAAACTCTCTTCCTATAAAAATCCTGTGGCAGGGTGTACTAAATCAAAAGTCTCCTGAATGTAGATTTTTTTTTTTTTATTGGGGAATGGTGGATTACCTTACAAGGATGAGTTGGAAATAATTTATGGTTCACATGCTAAAAGCTGCTGACATGCAGATGACACTCAAAATACTCCATGTATTAATACATTGCTGTTTGTCTACTATTTTTCTCTTTGTTTGCACTAAGCAGTAGAAAGATAGAAGTGATAAAAATCACTATTAAGATTTTATATATAACAATTTTCCTAAGATAATTAAAATACTATATTGTCCATTTTGTATTTAAGGATGACACTTAAAATATAATGGCAAATCTTTCTTGGAGTGGTTTATATATTACTGGTCGTGCCTAAAATTTCAGAGTGAATATGACCCATTTTCCTTGCTAATGGAGGCAAAATGTGAAATTGAGGCAGATTAACATGTACTATTTCTATGCATTTACTATAATTATTGGTACTTTTTAAAATATCTTGGTGTATTTTGGAGATTTGAACAGCTAACACAGAAACCAGAAATTGAATATTACTAGTACAGAGGTGTGCTAGCCCTAATTCTCAGACCATTGCTTCCAATGCAGTGTTTGCTTAAATGGCAAAGGATGATCTGTTGCCACAAGTATTCAGTAAAAGAATGTATCAGTATGGTTTCAGTCAAAACTATATTTAATCAGTTTTTGGGAACTCAGAATGCCATTTAGCATAGTGGAGGTCAGGTCTTGTCCTGTATGCATGTACTTGTATGTGCTTTTAATTGTAATTAACACTTTTAATAAAACATACCAGTATCACCTGCAAATTTTCTTAAGGTGCTGGACAAAGCTCTTAGGAAAAGGAGCTCAGCTTCAGTAAAATTATAAACTAGTGGAGAAACAGCAGAAACAAAATTTGTAGATGTACTGAAAGCTAGTTCAAATTATTCTTGATAGTTACAAAGATCTCAGAAGATAGAGGAATCTGGGGTTGCTTTTTAACTTTTTTTTTTTTTTTTTTTTTTTTTTTTTTTTTTTTTGGTAAAAGGAGATGAAGTGAAAACAAAACTTAAATACGCTTGTGATCTTGATGGGAGCAATTTTCCCATTATAAGAGCTGTTGCAATGGAAGTTGGACAGATCACACATCAGGTGTAATGGTAGAAGTTGTAGATTTGGCAATACGTAAATGCAAAAATTGGTCCTACTAATATGAGGCTTAAAAATACAGTCATGGTTCTATGTAAGACTTCAGAATAGCTAGTAAAGCAAATCTACTTCAGCAGATTACAGAATAAAAAATAAAATGCCCTGTTTTGTAACAAATTACATGATACAAAGCATGCAACAAACTTCATAATGTTGTAGTTTTGCAAACCTGTAAATCATCATGCAGTACATTCTAAATGAGCTTGAAATGGTAGATTACTTTGTCTAGTAAGTTATTAAAAGTACCACAGTCACAAGAAGTTGAGCTTAATTGTTGTAGTTTGTCTGTCATGAGATAAGTAAAGAGATCCATGTAGGTTGTAACTTAAAAGGTGTAGCTGTCAACAGAAAGCTAAATGCTAAAACAGATTTTTCTTGTATGAAAGGTTAACAAATGTCATTTGATGAAATCTTTTAACTGCTTGCAGTGAAAAGTAATCTGTGTGCTCTGTTCTAGGTTGCATCCCTAAAGAAGAATGTGGGTCAGTTCAGTGGGTTTCCATTTGAAAAAGGAAGTGACCAATATAAAAAGAAGGAAGAAATGTTAAAAAAGTAATGATCTCTTGATAGTTAACATAGCTTGACTCATGCCATGCACTCTATTTTTTTTTTTCCTTCCACAATTTTACTTGAGATTAAATTTAAACTATAAGCCAGGTGGCTGTTTAGTAGAGCTCTACAATTTTTTTCTGAGTTCATTTTAATCACACAAACTGGTCTCTTTAGACAGCTTAAAATGTATTAAGAGTTATATTGTGAACATTTTACTCACAATTCCTGCATTCCTGACTTTAACTATTGCATACTAACTAGTAGATTCTTCTGCCAAGTGAGAGGAAAGCATTATTTCCCTGGGGCAAGCATAGTGTTGTGAACACGTTGTACTTTATTTGTGGTGCAAGCCTGCATCCTTCTGTGCCTCAAAACCTTCCTCCTTCAGAATCAAAGCCATTTCTGCTTATTATATATTAAACATACTAGAATTGCTGTAGCAACTAGTCTCAGAATTTTTTTCTTTTTTACTGGCTCCCTTCATAAATTGCTTTTGCATCAACAGGAGAAGCTGCTGCAACTTAGTTTAGGCTGCACTGAAGGGGTTTAAAATGCCCTTGCATATTTGTGTAGCTAATTGTAACAAATGAAAGAATTAGTAACATCTACACAATATATTCTAAAACTTGGGCGTTTTTATAGTGCCTGTTTGCTGATAGTGGAAAGGATTCCAGAATTTGGAATTTCCAAATTTTTCTTCTTCAGATATGCAGTTTTCCAGGAGTATGGTTTATCAAATACATGGGAATCTACAAGACAAACTATATCTCCCGATGGAAGTTTTGACTGTTTCCCAAAGGTTTAATTGGCTAATTCCCCTTATCAAAAACAGACTGCAAAATAAAGTAATTTTGCACAATTTTTTTCATATTTTCCATATGAAACAGCTACTAGCAGCAAATATTCTAAAAACTCATTGCCTTAGGTTGCATATGAAAGTGGAGAGCCCTATGTGCTTGCCTTACTGTGGTAGCTTCTGCTGCTGTTTGTAGCTGTGTGGAACACAAACTGTTGATCAGTTTGTTAATTTGTTGCGCCTCTGTGTTGGTTTCTGCCCAGTCTTTACACTTGCATGTCATATTTTAACAGCATTGAACAAGATGAACAAAGGTCAAGAACTATTTTGCAGAACCTTACTATTCAGGCTATAGATCGTAAAGAATGTAATACTTTTTTTAGTATGATTCCTTAACTTTTTAAAAATACCCTCTTATACAGACCTACAGATTTGGGAATTCTGTTTTATTTTGCTTTATGTAATATAGTGGTGATTCTTTGCTTAACCATAGATAAGAGTGGAAGTGTAGTTGACTGTGTATATATATTGTCAGGTGGCAGACACAAACCAGACAGCAGCTTTTAGCAGTCAGATGTTGACTGTTTAGTATGTGATACTGAATCTCTTTTTTTCCTTTTCTTTTTTTTTCCCCTACAGATTTAGAAATGCAATGTTGAAAAGTATCTGTGAAGTTCTTGACTTGGAAAGATCAGGAGTTAATAGTGAGCTCGTAACCAGAATATTAAACTTCCTTATGCATCCAAAATCTTCGGGCAAGGTGAGATACAGGGTGTTATGCTTGCTTTTATAGCTCTGTTCTGATGGAAAATGCGACTGTTCTCTATTGCTCATTGTTTGCTTGTTTCCAGTGATAATACAATTTCTGTTCTAACTTAATGAAGTAGGAATGACTTCTTGAAAGAGAGTAGTTCTACTACTGCAGGCATCCATAATGGGGTGAGAGCTTAAATAGAAATTCTGTTTCTATTAGTCTTTAAACTAAAAAAAAACTGAAAGTCCAAGAAGATTAACAATAGAGGTTAGCAGTCTTGGTAGTGGCACTCTGAATCTAGTGCACCGGTTTTGTACCCTGCAACAAATTCCATTTGGTGATGTCCAAATGTGATAACATACATTTGCCAAATACAGCAAACACAGGTAACATCTGACACTTGATTTTCCCGTCCTTTCATGTATCTATTCTCCTACACCTACAAAGCAGAGGCTAACTGGAATTTGGGAATGGATATCCTATTTAGCTCTGTGTGTTGAACTCACACTTCTGTGCACTAACAGTGTGTAATGGGTACACAGACATGTAAACAGATTCAGAGTGCCACTACCAAGACTGCTAAACTCTATTGTTAATCTTCTTGGACTTTCAGTCTTTAATCTAAAAAAAACTGAAAGTCTTTTCAGTTTTTAACCTAAAAGTAATCAGTTTTTAATCTAAAAGTAATACTAAAATAGTTGCACTGTTGCTCAGGAAACTAAATCTATTCCCAGCAAACACTAGGAAGTGATGTGAATAAGGGGTTGGCATGTGGCTTTAGGGACACAGGTATTGAGTTACAGCGAAGTGCAGGTTTGCATAAGATGTGACAAAATTCTTGCCTTTAAGTCTTCTGAGTTGTCAGCTGACTTGTTACCAAAAGAAAAGGCTTGTTTTATGGATTGGTAGGTAAAAGAAAAAAAGAGCAACCTAGAAGTAACTTTTCTTGCTTCCTTTCCCTAATGCCCAGTCTTTGAAGATTTATTTGCTCAGGGAAGGGGTGCACTTTGCTTAGAACTGAAATTTCATTTTGCTCTACTCTCTCTCAATAGTGAATATTTGTTTGCTGCAAAATATTATGACTTAAGTGTACATAAAATAGTCCTGGGTTGTGTTAAACACCTCTATATTTGTTTACTATTCTTTCACGTGATTGGAAAGAATTTATCTTTTTACAATTCAATTTTGTATTCCTACTTGGATTACACACATCTCTTGTCTCTCAGCCGTTGCCAAAGTCCAAAAAACCACAAAGCAAAGGTGGCAAAAAAGAGCGCACTAGCTCTGGAACAACAAGAAAAGCCAAGCGTACCAAGTACCCAGAGATCTTGTCAGATGAATCCAGTAGTGAAGAAGATGAAAAAAAGGAAAAGGATGAGTCTTCAGAAGAAAAAGAAAGTGAAGATGAGGTAATGAGTTGTGTTGTTTTGCTTATTTTTCAACATTATGCCATTGCTATCAATTGGTAACTCTTGGAACACAGAGTTGGGGAGTAAGGGATGTTTAACTGAAAGAAAAGGGAGCACATCTGCAATTTATAAGAGGTTTTCTTAAATTCTTAGTGTGTTGAATTTAGAGAATCGTTTAGATAAAAGGCAAAAGTTCTTGTTCTTGGGTGTATGTATGGACCTTACAAAACCATTTGCTATGTGTCATTCTGGGGCAGCCAGGATTGCTAATGTAATTGATTGTATTTCTTATATCATTTTGTAATTAGTTTATTGTAATTTCATAATGCAGTGTTTGATTTGATACCTAGGGCTTAACTTTGAATTCAGTAGGAGTCACTGACCTACCTGACTGCATTGGTTTGGGATCTTGTTTCTATATTCCTCCTGGATTTTATATCTTAAACTCTCTCTTCAGGTTTTATGTCTTAAAGTAAGCAACATAGTAGGCAGCCTTAGAAAGATCCCTGCAATCTCTGAAGTGTCTTCATCTCATTGTATTTTGTGTTTTCTTTAAAACTTTTTGCGTACTAGGCAAGAAGCATCAAATAATGGAATAGTTTGAAATGGAAGAAACCTTTTAAAGGTCATCTAGTCCAATTCTCTTGCAATGAGCAGAGACATCAGCTGGATCAGGTTGCCTCATTCAACCTGGCCTGGAATGTTTCGGAGGTGCCCAGCACCTCTCTGGGCAACCTGTTTCAGTGTTTCACTGCTCTCATTGTAGAAGAAATTCTTCCTTATTTCTCCTCTAAATCAACCCTCCTTCGGTTTAAAATCATTATGCCTCATCAGACCCCTGCAACAAAGTGCAATTAGTCAAACTGCTGGTGTCCAAGTTCTTTGTGGAAGTTATGGAACCTTTGGCTGTAATACAAGGGCACTGTTTACTTGGGTTACATTCTGTCTGTTGAAATGGAAGTGTGACAGGCTGTTAGGTTAATAGCCTGAGCTATAGGAAATAGTAGCAATCTTTTGTTGAAAGGCAATTAATGTAACTTAATAGTTTGTTTTGTTGGGGTCATTTTGATAGGTGTTGGGTTTAATGTAAAAAGATGGTTCAAGGAAATTCCTATGCCTCTTATGAAACAACCTTAGTGCTTACTGTGCCTTTTTCTTTACTTAGAAATGGCAAATTGAAAGAGAGCTGAAATAAAAGTTAACATATGTGTTAATTTCTTCAGGAAAATAGGCTTTCTACTGTGAGGAGAGGAATATCTGTTTCAGAGGCAGTTATTGTCATATTTCCAAGAACTCAGTTATTTTTAAAAAAAACCAAAAATCTAAAACCCTCCAAACAAACAAAATTCTAGCAAACAAAAAGGCCTAACATGTCTTAAACTCCATTGATCTAACTGGGTTTTTGTCTTCTTTCAAAACGTAGGAGTTAGGTATGTCTGCAATGGCTGAGTAGACTGAAGTCTTCAGAAACTGAAGTTTAGGTGCATGGAATAAAAGCATAATTATTACAAAAGCACTGGTTTGTCAAATAGGACCTGATGAAATGGAAAATGTCTGTTTGTACAGCGTTAAGATTGCAGCATTTTTTAAAAGAGTTAGGTTTCTGACAGCTTTTGATATGCTAGAGTTAGAAGGATGTAGACAGTGTATCTGTTTTGCTGCACCAGCTCTGTTGGAAACCTAGGCATGGAGTGGCTGGAGTAAATTGTCCTCAGAGTTGAAAATTTTCCTTTATAGAAAAGAGGTATGGATTGTTGAAGTAATACCCATTACTTTAATTTTCTGATTTTCTTTTTGTAGCCCCCAAGAAAAGCATCTAAAAGAGAAAAATCTAAAAAGACGACTTCTAAAAACAAGAAAGCTGTGAAGGGTGCAAATGTCAAGAAGGCAGACAGCAGCACTACTAAGAAAAACCAGAACAGTTCTAGAAAAGGTAAATGCTTTAAATCTTTCATCATACATTGCCCTGTAGCTTAACTGGCATGCTTATTAGAAAGCAAGCTTTTGCACCTTACTGTGAAAGAAAATGGAATTTGGTAAATTGTTGGTTTGTTACTTGATGTTTCTTTCCTTGAAACAGTATTTAATAAGAAAAGCTGTTGGTTTGATATATTTCATGTATTTACTGCTGTGTGCATGTATAGTTTTTATTTGCCTCAAAACTAAAAGTATTAGCCAAGTTTTCCATTTTGCTGGAAGAACCATTGGTAAAGTTCTGTTTGGGCCTCTACAGTGGCTTTATGCAAATCTTGTAATTGATCCAGTGGTGTGTATCCCATGTGTGTGTCTTTGGTTCAGCAGCTTGATACGAGTATTTTGTTAACACAGGTATGATTTTCTCCATGCATCCTTTTGCAGCTGGTTTTCTCATATCTCACGATATGCATAAAGGGTATACAGACACTGAGTTTCTTAATAACTCTGTAAAGCTTGCACTATTGAGGGTAGGGACAGGGTTGTCTTCCCAAGCATGTTTGCCAAAAAGGGCCTGGGCAGGGGCAGATGGTTCTTGCAGACAGCTCACGGGGGCCATTCAGCAATGGGCACTCCTGATAAGGAGCACTGACAGCACTTGGGGCTCTTGCAGCAAGTGTGGGGCCAGTGGCCCAGGGAAGTGACTGACACTGTGTTCAGCACCTGTGAGCTGGCCTTGGCAGCAGCGTCCAGCTGTGGGCTCCCTGGAGCAAGGCAAGCATGGACGTTATGGAGTGAGTCCAGTGGAGAGGCACCAAGATGGTGAGGGGGCTGGAGCACAGGGTGGAGGAGGGAAGGCACAGAGAGCTGGGCCCGTTCAACCTGCAGAAGAGATGGATGAAGGGGGATCATCCTGCAGTCTGCAACTCCCAAATGGGAGAGTATGGCTTGGAAGGCAGGGTCAGGCTCTGCTTGGAGGTGCATAGGGAGAGGATGAGAGGCAACAGGCACACTGCAGTTATTTGTTTGGGGAAGAAACTTCACCATGTGGGTGGCCACAGAAATGGGGTCTGGAGGAGCAGTGGAATCCCCATTGGTGGAGATGTTTGGTCATCAGCCTGGCAGGGGCCCAAGTAACCAGCTCCATGTTGGCCCTGTTCCAAGTAGCAGCTTTGGTACCAGATGATCTCCCGAGTTTCTGGGTGTAAGAGGATGGCAGTATGATGTAACTTGCCCTGCCTTTTCACCTGACCTCATTCACTGACTGCACTATTTCACTTATTTCTGATCTAAGTGTTANCCCTATTTGTTCTCCTCTCATGGTGCTTTCTGATAGTAAGTTTGCAAAATTACAAGAGCCTAGTGTGCGACACTGTTAGGGGAAAAAAATAAATATAAACTCCTTTTTAAAGGAAATAATTACTTTCTATTTTCTTAGGGCCATAATACCTGAATTAGAATTGTTGTAATAAGTATTTTTCATTCGTTTGATAGATGAAATTAGTCCCATACTTTTTAGAGTTCTTGTTGATTTGTAAACTGATGGTTCATCAATAATTACACAGATCCATAAATAAATGTAGTACTGATGGCATTAGCTTTGTTTTTAAATGGATAGTCTAGCAAGATGTCTGTTTTAAAGGAAAACGTCTGGATTGAATGTTTGTTGAAAGTTCTGATGGCTTCTGTTTTTAAGGAAGAAACAGATAAACTGAAAACCTATTACAATCCAATTTGTTCTTCATATTTAGAAAGCGAGTCTGAGGATAGTTCAGATGATGAACCGTTAATTAAAAAACTGAAGAAACCCCCCACTGATGAAGAACTGAAGGAAACTGTCAAGAATTTGTTGGCCAATGCAAATTTGGAGGAGGTTACAATGAAACAAATCTGCAAAGAGGTAAGTACAATTTTGCACTCTTTTTATAGGTAGTGGATTGTTTGTGAACTGACTTTAATCATCACTTCAGAAATAGAGGCTTGTACTCTGTTGTTCAGAAACTAAATAGTTTTGCATTGGTTTATTTATTTGCTGATAGCTATAACAATGAGAGCTTTAGTCTTAAGATATGCAACACTGATATCAGCATTAAAAAGGAAATATTAAAGTCAGCTACCTGGGAAGTAGCAGTATTACCTCCAAACCAAGTGCCACATGTGACAGTGCAAATATCTGATGTGTTTAGACAGCGCAGCGGCTTTGCTGCTGTCCATAGGGGAGGGCTGTGTCCTGTGCTCTGTACATTTCTGCTGCTCAGCTTGCACACTCAGTCTTCATATGTTCTCTTTATAAGTCCATTCAGCTGTCTCCTATCAGAACAGTTCTCAGCTGAGTTAGTGAGTTGAATCAATTCAGCAAGAACCAGTAATTGTCAGAACGGGTGGGAACCATGTGGACGGAAAAGGGAAAGGTGGGGAAAAGTGACCAAAACACAAATAGTACAGTTACCTTTCTATTTTCTGGTTAACTCACATGTTTGGTTTTCCTGGTAATTTCAAGAAGTTGTCTTGAGAAAACTAAACCAGAAGTTATGAGAAAACTGTATGTAACTTCTTTTCATAATTACAGTCATTCTAGAAGTCTGAAATTTGGTATGCTGAAATAAAATACTCTGAATTGGTTGTCAGTGTTAGCATCTGTTTTTTGTTTGGTCCTCTCCCGAAGAGTAGATGTACCTGTTAACCAAAGAGTAGTTGTACAACAGCACTCAAATATGTTGACTCTTCTGTTAGTCTCTTGAAAGGATCACAGTTTTACTTGTTATCAAATACCAAGGCTTATTTATTTTTCATTAATTGTTTGGCTTCCTACACTAATGCAGGGCTATCTGACTACTGGGAAAGCATTTAAAACAAAAATTGGAGAATTCTTACTTATGTGACATGGCAAGCTAAGCATTTCAGTTTGTTGATGTGAAAAATTATAGTACCAGTTTAGTCAGTGACCAAACGTAAAAGAGTACATGCATTTACATATTTATATGGTCAAAATAGGGACAGGAAAATAAGCTTGTTTCTCTCCCCAGTTAACAGAGGGCATTTTGGCAGTTGTAGTACTAGAAGCACCAACATCAGTTTTTGCCGTAATTTCATTTAAGCTTCTTCTACTCATACCATCTATTGAATGAAAGTAATTTGAGGTTTGTTTTATAGGTTTTTTTTGTTCTTACTTTTCCTTAGGTGTATGAAAAATATCCTAGTTATGATTTATCTGACAGAAAAGACTTCATTAAAAAAACAGTCAAAGAGGTAAAGACTTTATCTTTTAGAAAATACTTTGGGTTGGGGTGGGATTTTTTTCCTTCAGCTTGGCACGGCATCCTCTTACACCAATTTTAATGACTTTTTGTCTAATATTGAAAGTTTAGTGCTCACCTAAACATAAACCTTTGCTGTTTGGTTAGGGTTTTTTTTTCCCTTGTGTTTCCCTCTTTAAAACAATAATTGCTTCTTAGCATGCCACTACTACTCTTATGCATTTCTTTGGTAAGCATAACTAGCATTAAGGTTGTCATAGTTTTTAATGACTTGTACTCTGAAAGCTGTGAATTTGCTTTCACTTGCAACCTTGGCTACAAGATGCACTTTAATTCAGGCACTGGCCACATACATTGATAGATAACAACACATGAGGTTGTACAAGCTCAGCAGACCTGTCAGATAAGGCAAAGGATAATAAAGATGGATAGCTTTTCTCTATCCTGGTGGTGCAGTTATGGTAACTGGTGGTACAGTTATGATGATGTTGCCTTTGAGTTTGCTGTGCTGAAGATCAGGCCTTACCTGCTGTACTTAAGGTAGAGGGTTTATTGTCCAATCTGAGCTTTGTAATTTGTAAAAAAAAAATCAGGTTTCATTGCTTTTTCTTGCCCTGAAACTAAAAATGGAACAATAGAAGTGAGGTTCACTTAGTGCAGTTAATAAAGTTACTTCATTTTCTTGTGGCTTCACTCGGAGATGTTGATACATGGCTATCTAGAATTGCTGTGTCTATGTCTTGTGCATAGACAAGCAAGATAGTGTCCTGTGTCACTATCAGCAAAGGCATGAAAGAGCAATTTGTCTGCTCTAGGGATGTTTCCGTGATAGCAAAAGGAGAGTGTATTTTCATGATAATTTGATAGAAAAGGAGAGGTTATATGTGATGGCATTGAGAAAAAGGAGAAAACTAATAGACTTCTCTTTTCAGTTGATTTCATGATCTGATTTGACTGTGGGAAATGAAGATTCCCGGGTTTATGTTTCCATGGATTTGAAGATCTGATAGGCACCAGCAAAAGGAATGTGTCTTACCCTTGTGGTATTTAGTCAGAGCTAATTCTGCTGATCTAATGTTAAGAGTGTTAATGTAAATTGCTTTGTGTGGTTTTTTTTTTGTTGTTAAACAGAACTGCATTTGATGCAATTTTTAGTTGAACATACTTAAGTTTCATGCATGGCAATAAATGTTCCCTTTTTATAGTTTTGTACATTTTGAATTGCATTGTATAACTAGATTCATTAGAGCCATTGTAGCTTTTTAGCGTGGATTACCAGCGTACAGGAGATTTTAAAATTGACTGAGATGAAAGCTGCTTATCTACACGTATACATGCAGAGACTGGAATATTGCAGTATTGGTTGCAAAGATATTTTGAATACATATTAATTCTGAAAATGAGAAGAGTTACGTATTAATCTCTTTTATATTCTGATACATTCTACAGACACAGAATTATTCTGAATCTAGATTACAGTCTTGCATGTGTAGGCACTGAAAGAACTCTCACAGCATGGTAACTAATTGGCATATAGATGTTATTTTTGTACTTTCAGAAGGCTTTTTGTTGTGTATATAAAGTTATTTCAAATTTCTTTTGTGGAAATCAGTTTTTTAATCTTGGTATCTTTTGAATTTATGACATAAAATGTCAGTCTGAGGCAGTGATAACAAGTGGTGTGCAGAAGTTTCATGAAAATGAGATGAGGTTTCATGATGTTTGTCTCACCTTACCTTGTACAAAAACTGAACTGTAGGTTTATACCTGTAATTTAACTTTATACAAAGTTAAACAGTTAAACATCCAAGACATTGAAACAGACATTGTTTCAATGTCTTGGATGTAGTACATAAAATCCCTCCAAAGGCAATAGGAAAAATTCTAGCATCTCACAAGTGGGTATCCAAGATATACAGCTGGAGGCTTGATAGCTTTGGAAATCCACAGTAGGGCTTCCAAATCGGACAGCACCGATGTGAACGTGCGTTTAACCTCTCTTCTGTGTGGGAAGGCTTTTCTGAACCTGATCTTCATTGTCTCAGCATGAACAATGGTACTTGTAAGCCTGCAGTCTTGAACTTTGGCTGGCAGCTTTTAGGATCAAAGTGAACTCTTTGCATAAGTTTTTATTTAGTTTTTCCCCATACACCTTGTTTCTAATATAGGAATTCCTACACTTAAAATCATGAAACTAAGAGCTGCAAAGTGTGGGCTGCCATTCACACCATGAGCACAGAATCCCTCTGACTAGTACTGCTGGAAAGACAAAGTGTATTTTTTTGAATTTTATTATTGTACAGTTGAGAAGTAAGGGTTCATAAATTATCTAAATTCCGAAAATGTTCAGCCAGTTAGACTGTTGATCTTACACACACTTTTGAATTTCTTTGCGTGTAATCATTTATAATAAGGCTGAATATAATGGGGATTTTTTGTATTCAATAAATGTCTTTCACAAAAATGTAAATCAGTTTTAATCTAACATTTGCTTACATGTATAGTAAAAAAAAAACCTATACAGGAACATTGTTGTTTGTCTTTGTCTCATCTGCTAGAAAATATTGGCTTCTCTACTTTAGAAGACACTATTGCTGAAATGTATGTCCTTGCACCAGGATTTTATATCTTCTGTGAGGTTGATTTGTGTTTTGTTTTGATTTTTTTGTGGGTTTTTGTCTCTGAACTGTCTTAGCAGAAATAACACTTTCTAATTTGAAATTTAAAACATCAAAAATTTCCAAGTCAGTCTTAAGAGCAGAAAGTTACTTGTATTAAGTTTTCGTGTTTTACAAATACTTGGACTGCCTTTTGATTTTTATGTAAATGTACTAGCCAGTTTTAATTCTATGGGTCAGGAAGTGTTTTTAAGATCCACAACTCCAAAGTATAAATATTTTTAAGTAGTTTAAATTCTAATGAAAATATAGAAAATGATAGCATACTTTTATTTATTGTATATTTACATTAGTTGCCACTTTGGAATTGCACAGATGGAATGGAAATGAACTTGACATTCTTCAAATGCTTTGTTTAAATCTCTTAACAACTCAGTGTTAGTCCTTAATGGAGAAGAGGACTGCCTGTTTCCTTGCTAATCCATACCAGTCTGACTGCAGCTGATACAGGATTCCAGTCTTTTCTGCAACTGGGAGAAAGGCTGCAAAATAGTACTAAAAGGTAAATAAAATCTCCTGATGCTGTTGGATTGGAAGCCCATCTGATCAAGGATCTGTTCACAGAGTCTCATAAAAGTAGAAATGGGTTAACTGGATAAAAGGTAACTGAATCAATTTATTCAGGCATGTGCCTTCCAGATGCTTAAGGTAATGCCCTGACCATTGTACTCTAGAGCAAAATAGTCCTAACATCTTGACTGGATTACTTCCAGCATAATTCCTACAGTCCAGTGTGTTGTTTCCTCTTTTTTGTTAGGCTTTTGGTATTCAGTATTTTGATTGGTGACTTGCAAAACCACAAATTAATCTGAATGATTTGCAGGTGTAAACAGCTGTTCTTATGAGCACTTGTGGCAACAGTGTATGGGGCCTTTAGGAGAAGGAAGATGGAGAGGGCTAGGTGGGAAGGAGAGCAGCAATTTGGAGTGAAAAGAGGTTATATGCATTTAGAGTTATGTAGTAACCCATGGTATAGTGGTCAGGCTTGTCTAACCAAGATGAAATTACAAAGACACAACTGTAAATTCAATCCCACTTTTTTCCAGAAGCTCTAGACTAACAGCCTTCTTGGACCTGAGCAGGCTGTTTTTAGGGTCTATGGTCTTTCTGTGTTATCCTGTTACAAGGCACATGACAAAGCAAGATCTAAGAATTGTCTGAGTTTATATTAGCCACTGATAAGCTGTACTTGAAAGTAACCCTTTTGGAGGCTAGTACTTAATCTGGAGAAATAAAGCCCCTGGCTGTCAGCATATTGATTCAAGTAAAGTTTATTATTAGCGCTTCTGTTTCAGAGAGAGGGTGGCTCATGACCACTTGGGCAGATCTAATCTTCCTTGTTTCCAAATCAGAAAGTTGACTATTATACAGTAGCTTAAACTGGACTAGATGAAAACATCCCTGAAATTACTTTTGGTGGTTTTTATTTAGGGAGGAGAATGGAAAAACCTGTTAGACACCAGAATACTGTCTAAAAACTTGCAGTAAGAAATTTAGTAAAATCAATATTCTAGTTGCTGAGAAAAGAAACATCTTGAATGCTGATGAGTGTGTTGTTTTCATTCTGCAAAGAAATGTTTCTCCTGCCTTTGGATTCAGAAGTATTTATTAAAGCAAGATGCTGGAAATTACAGGTCTGAAGGTTTACTCTTGACTTGCAGAAGAAAGGGGCTGACAGGAATCTCATACAGGTTAACAAAAGCGGAAGCAGCAACCTTCTTTCTGGGACAGAGTATCTCCACAGAACAGTGAGGGTTAGGTCAGTGGTGTCTTCCCAAGCATGTTTGCCAAAAAGGGCCTGGGCAGGGGCAAATGGTTCTTGCAGACAGCTCACGGGGGCCATTCAGCAATGGGCACTCCTGATAAGGAACACTGACAGCACTTGGGGCTCTTGCAGCAAGTGTGGGGCCAGTGGCTCAGGGAAGTGACTGACACTGTGTTCAGCACCTGTGAGCTGGCCTTGGCAGCAGCGTCCAGCTGTGGGCTCCCTGGAGCAAGGCAAGCATGGATGTCATGGAGCGAGTCCAGTGGAGAGGCACCAAGATGGTGAGGGGGCTGGAGCACAGGGTGGAGGAGGGAAGGCACAGAGAGCTGGGCCCGTTCAACCTGCAGAAGAGATGGATGAAGGGGGATCATCCTGCAGTCTGCAACTCCCAAATGGGAGAGTATGGCTTGGAAGGCAGGGTCAGGCTCTGCTTGGAGGTGCACAGGGAGAGGATGAGAGGCAACAGGCACACTGCAGTTATTTGTTAGGGGAAGAAACTTCACCATGTGGGTGGCCACAGAAATGGGGTCTGGAGGAGCAGTGGAATCCCCATTGGTGGAGATGTTTGGTCATCAGCCTGGCAGGGGCCCAAGTAACCAGCTCCATGTTGGCCCTGTTCCAAGTAGCAGCTTTGGTACCAGACGATCTCCCGAGTTTCTGGGTGTAAGAGGATGGCAGTATGATGTAACTTGCCCTGCCTTTTCACCTGACCTCATTCACTGACTGCACTATTTCACTTATTTCTGATCTAAGTGTTAGACAGCTGGGCCAAAAGGAAAAACATACCCTCTGTTTTTTTGAAGGATTGTAATTGTTATGGGGAGTATGATGTAATCTGCTCATTTGTACATTATGTTAAAAAGCAGTGTTTCATTTCTATTCTAAAGCTTGTTTTTCTTAAAATGAAGCTATCATTTTTCAAAAGCAGCATCAGGTGTAATGAGTTGGCATTTGGAGAACAAAACACTGCTTCAGCATACAAACTTCGAACTGCTAACCAAGTATGACAGGGTTAGGGGAAAGCAGTGAATCTTGCCCCCAGTAATGCTTTCACTGGTTCAGACCTACATGTGGGTGAAATAAACTTTCAACGTAGTAAGAGTATTTTTCTCTTAAGGCATCTGCAGTCAGACTAAATGAACACCTAACATCCCTTTCACGAAAAACAATGTAGATAAGTGTTACTAGAATTTGTCATAGTTTGTATTTTAAACATTTTGAGTATGTAGTCAGGCTTGCACATGCTTATAGTGGTCTGTGCTAGTGTAGGAACCCTTCAGGACCATGATCCTACAAAGCGTTCACACTACACTTACTCCATGAAAAGCATGAAATGGTTATTTGGTAATATTTGAAAATTATGGGACATGCTTCTCAACAATTATTACTAGCTTAAATTTCCTCTGGCCTAAGGAAAATAATCTAACACAAGCTTATGAGTTGCTTTGTAAAACTTGGAGGCAAAAGACAGTGACTACAGTATTGTCCAAAGAAGAGCAGTTAGGACTTAGAGTTCAGAGAAGGCTGTAAAGCAGCACTTCTGAGGAACTGTCTAACTGAAAGAATATACCAAAATGAAATCTTAATATAAAATGTAGTAAAAAAGTAGGCTTAACCGTTAGTTTAAATTTAAGGGAAAAAAAAAAAAAACAACAACCACAACAGGGGCATCCCGTGGATACTTTCCAGTTTTATTCTGCTGCCACAACATAGTCACACAGAAGAACTGAAGTGTAACAGATCATGCTCTGCATTCAAATCTTTTTAATAACATTTAAACAAACCAACTCAAAGAAAACATTCCCCAGTTCTTTATTTGAGGGAATAAATTAAACACAAAAGAAAAAATACATACATGCTTGAAATAAATTTTAACATAGATAATAAAAATTTTTGGGCAACATTAAAGAATGAAGTCTCAGAACCAGCCTGATGTTCTTACATATTTCAAATGAACGTAAATTAAAATGGAACATACTTATTTACTCCTCAAACTTCAGTGCAGCACAAAACAGTTTTAAGTGCCCTGGCACCAAAACAATATACAAATAATTAGTAGACTAGGCCATTGGTAAATTAATCATTTGTTATCAGTTTTTCTAATCTTGAAAGCGTGCATCATCTAAAGCCGAATATGATAGTATTTCTTCATGTCCATCTCTCTTCTCTAGAATACAGCGTTTATCTAGCTGCAAAGTTGTAGGTAAATTGAAAACCCCAAGTACAAATTAACAGAATGACATCAAGCATGTTCATACAAACTTTGGACTGGAGAAATGGATGCTGAGCTAAACTTTCCAGACCATTCCTACCTGAAATGTGACATGTTTGTATCTGTTACTAAGCTGACTGAAGTTTTTAAGCAAGGTTAGCTGAAGCAGCCATTGAATATAAGGTTTTAGGCTTGTAGTAATAAGCTTTTTTTCCCACCACCAGAAGCTCCTCTCCTAGTAATTTGTCATACATGATAAAGTGGGAAAGAAACTTGGAACTCAAACAAACATACATAGCTCTCAATCTTTGCTAGTTATGCCAAAAGTTGGCCTGTAATATATGAAATTAACAAAGTGCAAATGACTGCTAAAAGCAAAATTTTATGTCCTGATTGTTTTTTATCAGAAGGCTTTGTCTTGCTTCTTGCAGCCTTCAAATTGCAATTTAATAATTGGAAATACTTTAAAACTGTACATACCAGTATTTATGTAGCGGAAAATTATGAACAGTTACACTCTTCCTATTAGTCCATATAACTCAGCTTTAAGAAGCAGAACAGAATATATATCTGAAAAACATCTAGTTATATAAACATCTTCACCTTGTAAATTAGAGATTGAAAAAGGGTTTTAACAATATCACACCTATTATAAAAACAAAATACTATATATTTGAAAAGAAGAATTGCATTTATTCATTAGATTCCTGTTGGTGTTCCAAGCCAGGTTGGATAAGGCCTTGGCCAACCTAGGGTCTAGTGTGAGGTGTCCCTGCCCATGGCAGGGGGAACTGGGACTAGATGATTATTAAGGTCCATTCCAACCCCTTAACATCCTATGATTTTTTTTAAGGTTGCCTGTTGTTTATTTCCAAGGATGCAGCTTTAAGGAAATAAGCACTGTATCATTCTTAGATGAAGGGAATAATAAAGGAGAAAAGCCTATGCATGAGAATGGGACAGGATAGAGTAAGCAGTTATGTTCATTTCAGAAATCATGACATCTATACAGCCAAGTTACAGAGAAGGTGTGGGGGAAGAGATCTAAAAGTGGATTTTAATTTTTTTTTTATTAATACCAATATAGTGGAACAGTGTTACAATAAGTATCCCAGTTACAGCTCTCTTATTTCTGTTGAAAAATATTTTCCACTCTGTCCCATGGAAAAGTTACTAGATAGATGTCTAGCCATTACTGAATTACTCTCTCAAGTTGTTTTTAATAATACTTTCATAATAAAAGAAAAAAAAAACTTCAAGTCAAAGTGCAAGCTACCTTGTTTCAGCCCTTCATAAGAATGTTAGTATTTTTCCTCATTCATCTTCACTTATTTTTTAATATAAAACTTCAATGAGCTATTAGGAACTTACAGTCCTGCACCCCCCACTGTACAGTCAAATCAGCAGATACTTCCTCTATTCAGTCCAAATGAATCTGGAAGTTTCTTTTCAAAATAATCATAGCAGTATGGTATTTTTAAGCTGTCCTGTTTCTACAGAAGCAATGAGCAAATCTAAACTCTTAGCCTATTATTGTAACAAGAATTTCTCTGAATAAGTAGCAGAGATATTTCAAAGTTTTTTAAAGTAAGCTAGAAATTAATTTTTCAAGTTTTGATCAGCTACAATAACCTTTCTATGATTGCACTGTAAACTGTTCCGGCTCTCTTATTTGAAGGAACAAACTTCATATCCCAAAGCCCACTTAGTGGATGGTAAGAATATGAAAAAATATTATAGAAAAGGTTACTGATCGCAAGTGGGAAAAGTGATAGTTGAGTTCCTTCCTACATTAACCCTAGATTTTTTTCTAGGCTATTCAGGCTCTTGGAAGCCAGTTTGAACTCCTATGAGCATAATCAACCTGAGAAGCACAGTTAGTGGAAAATTCCCATATCATTACTAACTGCCAGCATTTTTAATGCTGTATGTTAACTTAGTCTTGTTTTAACCTGACCTTCTGAAATGAAGGTTCACAATAGCATGACTTGAGCCATACAGAAGAGCACTCTTGACAAAAGTTCTCTTAGTTAAGCTGTGGCCAACGATTCCAATGTCACTCCTGCTAGTAATACCTTAGCTGGAAAAAAGCCCCCAACAATATGTATCATCAGGGCCTAAAAATGGGGTGGGGGAACAAGAGGAAAAGGAAGATGAAGACTTTATCTTCAGGTACCATATACTATTCAAGTACCACGTAGGAAAAAGGCAGCAATAGGAAACTTGAAGATAGTTTTACCCACAGAAAACAATTAAAAATATATCTATAAACACAACATTTCAGTACTTAAAATGCTGCTATTTTGCTGGCTTCTCGAACCCCACTCAAATAAGCTCCTGTAACGGTCTGAGGAAAGTGCCTATTTGTGGCCTGTATCAAAAAAAACCCAGAAAAAAAAAAAAAAAAACCAAAAAAAAAAAAAAAAAAAAAAAAAANAAAAAAAGAAGAAAGAAAAAAGTCAATTGTTTCTAAAAGTAATAGTATAAAATTTAAGCATATACCTACATTTTTAAAAGCCATGGGAAACTCCTTAGAAAGAACATTAAAGGAAACACTCAAGATTTTTAGCAACTTCAAAACTTGCAAGCAAGTCAGCTACAAAACCAGCAGTCTGTTCTGCTATCTGCACTTTAGTGGGGCAGGTTAAGTTCTGCCCCAGTAGAGAATGCACCCTACACCATCATGGTGCATTTGTTATGTTACCCACAAATGGAGTAACAGAAAGACAATTTTAATAAAAATTCATTTTACTCCTGACCTGAAATATGTGGCAGACTTCCCATGCCCAGTAATAATATGAATAGAGAGCGTTCTGTGTCAAGAATCATTAGCATATTTATATAACAATATTTATATACTACCTCTACATTAATGGTGTTGGGTAGCAAGAGATGATCTTCCATAAGAAACTGCTCCCAGTAACAAAGATACTTACCTCACCAGCAAAAAAAACTTTTCCTTGTATGTCTTCAGCTATCATGTCGTAAGCTTCACCGCTGCCCCCTGTTTTCACAAAGCTGTACGCCATCTGCAGCCAAGGGTCATTGCTCCATCGAGTAACAAAAAACTTCACTGGGTCAGGAACCTCCTGCATACCCAAAATAGAAGTTAAACACTGCAAAGAAAAGTTCAGAATTGCACAGCTTTTTCTCAAACAGTTTCTAGTAATCTTTGGAGTATTTAGTATTATTAAGATACAGATTAGACCACATTCCAGAATTAAATTCCTTTTTTTTATTACAGTAGTAGCCACAAAAAAAAATCTTGCTTGCTAGATTCACCTGATGCCTGAAACATCACAGCTGCACTATTCTGAATGCAACAGATCTGCATATTGTAATAGACCTAGAAATCCACAAGAAAAAAAAATCCACTTAAAATACATATACACATACTCTTGCAAACAAATACAATACTGATACTGTTCTACATGTACGTATGTATAATGTAAGCAATTTTTGGTTACATAATGTCTTGGTTAGGCATAATGCTTGTTACATCTAGCTTGTTAAATCTCAAAATTCAGTTTTCATTTTGGAGATAATTTTATTCCAATGGATAAATAAGATGATTTATCTAAGATCAGAAAATAAGCTGTCTTGAAAACTAGGTTCAGGGAGAAAACAAAAACCAGGAAGTCAGGGTCTGGCTGAGCCACGACAAGTAATACTGTGTATTCTTTGTCACATTGCAGCATGCAAATTCCACAGATTTCTACCAAAAAGAGCCTGAGTAACACTTGTATGAAGGCTTAGTCAACTACAGCTGTGTCTTACTCTGGAGGAGTTCATGACAAGTAAACAGAAGCAGCTCTGCTTTCCTCTTGCACAAGGTCTGGTATCAACAGATAAAATCCATTCAGGCAGCACAGGAGAAACTCAAGCTCAAGTGATCAAAACAAGGACCAGGCAAATATGACAAGCTGTATGGATGTCCCAGAAGTAGCTCTGGTACACCCCTGAAGCTATTTTGTTTTTGAAAATCCTACTGCATCGTCCTCAGCTGACTGAAATTCACAACTGCTGTAAACCATGGAAACAGCCATGAAAATCACTCTTCTGGACCAGAGTGGCACTGAAACCAAAGACCCATTTGCTGCATTTTCATGAGATCAAGATACACGTATGTGAACTTCCACTGCATGTGGTTCTAGTAACAATAAAGCCATTACCAAACATATGTTTCTAGGAATAGTTGAGTTTTCAGATACTGAAATTCTTCCAAGATCATTAATCCTAACATTTGAACCATCAGTAAAACTTGAGAGTCCACCCCTGAACACAATCATCCCTGGGGATCTAAGTGTTCTAAGTAAATTAATTGAGGCATTATTGTCTCTAGAGTGGAATGCAAATAACATTGCTAAGTGATAGTGTTTTGCTTTCCCTGATTTTCCTATTAGATTTTATCCTAATGATGATCTGGGGGAAGGAAAAAAGGTAGAAATTTTTATCTAGTGTTTTTTTTTTACATTCAGGATGTAGGGCCCTTGCTGAATCGTCTTGCCCGTACCTCCATCCCAAGACAGCTGAGAAAGGGTTGTTAATTAGTAGAAGAGAAATGGATTGGATTGGTTTGGGGATGTTATAATTTCAGTTGCCTTGGCATGGCAGAAGGCAGAAATCAATCAAATTCATCTAGCTTAAAGATTTTATCACATATTAGAAGTGGCAATGACCAGAAAAAAAGTGACAACTAAGTAAGATGTATGTTTTGTGTTACCTGCCTAAAGTACTGCTTTTAATTAATTTTGCTTTTTAAAAGCATTTTAAAGGATGATAGTTCATTTTTATTTTTCATTTATGTACTACTGTCCTTCAGAGAGATCTAAGATGTTTCAATATACATTTTTCACACAAGAGACCAAAAATTGTGGTTTTTAGTATGTCTCAAGGAAAACCTGTTCCCTGAAACTGAGAAGAAAAATAGTTTTAAATGTCAAAGGTCTGCCTATACATCTGGAAGTACTACACTTGAAGCTTTGAAGTACTACATTTGAAAGCTTGTCACCGGAAAGCTTCTGGTGACAAGTTAATTCATCTCTTAATAAAAGAGGCTTCTCTTACCTGCTCCTTAAACAGGTCTCGGAGTACAGTCATACACTGTTGCAGTACTTGCTGATCATCTAAATTCTTAATGGTTGTCACAGCATCTCCGGTGACCACTGACATTAAAATGCTTTCTTTGCCCTAAAAACAAGACCTTATTAAGTATTTCATAAACAGTCTCTTTTAATTGGTATTGCAAAGATATTTTCAGCTGCAAAGCAACTGTTGTTCTAGAGAAAAGTGGGTTTGATTCCTTGGAACAAAAGATACATAATCTACAGTATTTGTGCTCAAATTACTACATCTTCTGATGCCTTGTTTACAGATCTGTTACGGTCAGCCCCTTGTACAACTTGCTGAATTCACTGAACACTTCCCATCTACCTAAAGACTACACCCCAAAAAAATTACATTGATAGTGTTATTCTTTGTGCACCCTCCTAAGTTTCAGTTTCATGCCAAACTTTCACCTCAGCTGTACTCCATTTTCAAAATGTGGTGACAGAGAGAGTCTATTTAAATACTAGTCAGATATGTTTTTGATTAGACCAATACTACGTTCTTACCAGCAGATTTTGGACCAAAAAATGAAAGGTCACGTCTACTGGTATTTTTTTCCACTTCATGACATCTGCTACCATGCAGAAGTTTCAGAGGTGAAGTGATGAGTAGGGAAGAGCACACAGGTTCTCAGTGCCTTTAAAGAACTCTGCCTCTCTTGTTTATGTAAGGAAATAATTCTTCTGTTACTAACTTTAATAACTAGTACAGAACAGCTATCAAGCAAATTAAGCATTATATGTACGGTTTCTGGACACCACACTGAACCTCTTGTAGCACAAGTTAAAGAGTACTGGAGAGAACTCATTTAACCAAAGTTGTATACAGGCACAAATCAGGCAGTAACAGAGCACAAACGTCACAGGATGGTTTCCTTTTGGAGTAAGACATCAGGTTACAAAATGGCC
The DNA here is from genome assembly GCA_013399945.1 of Ploceus nigricollis. Taxonomy (NCBI): domain Eukaryota; kingdom Metazoa; phylum Chordata; class Aves; order Passeriformes; family Ploceidae; genus Ploceus; species Ploceus nigricollis. The sequence continues at coordinate 1,363,454 of VXBC01006749.1, forward strand.
TTTTAATTGCTGCCAAGTAGTAAGCAGCAGTTGTTGTAGAAGTATGAAGAGGTACAACATAAATGTGTAATGTATCTGCTTGGAACTGGCAGGGAAGAGAAACGTGATGTCAATCCACTGGTTTGAATTTGCTTTGAAATTCATGAGTCTGAAACTGACCCTACAGATCTCAGTTTCATGCAGAACTTCGTGTTTGTCTTTTCTTCTGCTATTCTAAATAGTTATTTGGACTACTGCAAGCCAGTAAGCATTAGTAAGTCAGCATGATCTTTTTAACTGGATTTTTAGCTGATTTAATAAGGGAACAGAGTACTAAACTGGAAGTGACTAATAGCTTTTTTCCCACATTAGCAGATTTATAGTAAAGTATTACAGCCTTGTCTTCAGTAGAGATTGAAAATGTACTTGCTTGTATATTAGTCTGTATCCAAACTATGGAAAACATTCCCATTTATTACAACAAAATATTGATGAGCTTTATCTAGATAAATAACACTACTTCCACTGCTTTTAATAGTTGNATTGCACCTAGATTTCAAACTCAGCTTAAGAAGGGCCAAGAGAAAACACAGTTGGCATATATCATACCTCTGGATCCATGTCATAGAAGACACTAAAGAGCCCACGTTGGGTGGAATTGGGTGGAACATGACCAAAAAAATCAGCTCCTTGAATTTTACTGTCCCAAAATCTATATGGAAACTGCAAGGCAATCTAGAAAGATACAGAAAAATGGTATTTAAGCATTTCACACCACACAACTCATAGCAGGATATGGTATATGTTCTTCTAATCCATTTTCCTGTTTCATTTAGACACAGCTCTTCCTATGAGTGGGTCTCAATAGAGAATATATGAACCTGTCCTCCAAGGGGGACAGGCAAAGAAAAAAAAATGCTGATGTCATAAATTGCAAATGCACAGAATATTAAATCCACAATGGAAGTAATTGTGTAAAATGCTTAAGAAATTCAGCAGATTTTTTTTAAACCTAATGAATAACTTAAATGAGCAGTATCCTGTACTTGGAATTTCTTAATCTTGTCTTTAAATTTCAACATTGTCATAATCCTGTTTCTGGCATTACTTTGTTACAGTTTTGTTCTAAGCACACATCTTACTGGGGAGCTTTTCAGGAGAGGATGTGTTTTTGTATTGGGAAAGGTAGGAGATTTTACACTGGTCCAACACACAATTTTCAGTATTCTTTGCAAATACTTTATGAATTTACTAGGTTAAAATGACCTGAAATAAACACATTATTGGAATTCTGAAAGATCCAAGACCATCTGGAATCAAAATTAATAACAAAATATTTATGCCATGAAATTCTTCTGTGAACAGTTTCTTTAAAAATGCCATTAAGTTGTGAAATCTAAGAAACAGAAAAACATGCAATCCCCAATAATATTTTGCTCTCCTGGGCTATTGTATACACGTAAAATATAAACATATGTTTCTGCATCATAAACCCTGATAAATACACTGCAAAAGCAACAGGGACAAAACAGCCAATGTTTCTATGAAAAGAAAATTAAGATAATACAAAATCACTTACTTTCTCAATGACTCCTGCTCCCAAACTATTAATGGCTTTAATTTTTTTTTCTGATAGTGGAGGATTAAACTGAATGGCATTTTTCTGAAGAAGGGCCAGTGGTACAGTCACTAATACCTGAAAGAAATAGCTACAATCACAACAGTACCAAGACCTGAATACAGCACTTAAGCCTTACAGCATCCTCCTAACTATGGATTATGCTAGTAAGACTTGGATTATGCTAGTAGGATGCAGCATAATAACGCACCAGATATTTCTAGATTAGTGTCTGGTTTTAATTCCCGTTAATGGGAAACACACACCTTCCGTTTAGGTGAGAACAGATCTCACAGTTCACTGATCTTAAGTCATAGTCTGATGAACTGCTTGTATCACAGTGGCTAACCATGCTACCAATACTTCAGTAAATGATAGTCAATGGCTCTCAGATTAACAAAACTGTTTGAAAATGAGAGATATATAGTGAGTGATTTGGTTTGGTTTGAATTCCTTCAGAGATTCCTTCTCTTTAAAACACAGTAACACTGTTGATGTCAATCCAATCTTTATCAAGTTTATGTATCATTTTAAAAATAACTGAAAGCTAAATTACTCAGCATGAAGAAGGTGGGGATACAAGGAATAAGAGAGACTGAGAAATAGGGGTTGTCAAATCCTGGAAATTTTAACACGATACACATGCTAAGGGGGGTAAAGCTGAGGAGGGAATGGAACTAGATAACATAAATGTCACTTTAAAGATCAGATAAAAATCTATTTGCTTCACATTTTTAGTACTACCCTTTATAGTCCTTTGTTTTTCAAATCAACTCATACTCAAATCTCAAGCATGATCACCAAAAATTAGGCTCTAGGACACCCAAATAAAGGCCACTAAAATACATGAGTATTCATCTTTGAAAGAGGAGAAAATGGATTAAATAGTATTCTGAGAGAAAGAAAAGAAAAAAAAGGACATGTACTGTGTGTTCTCTAAAATTCTTAGTCTTGAAGTATACTTGATACCTTTTGTGTTGTCCACACTGTTCCATCTGCAGTAGTAATCTGCACTTCTTCACCAGAATAGTCAATACTCTGAACCTATTGAAAGACACATTGAGAGACTGTACTACAAAATGTACATATGCAATGCAAATTCCAGCAAGAATAGCAAAATAGCACTGGTCAGCAATCTAGAAAGTGACTAACACAAATTTCCAGAGAAATCCTGCAAGACAAAAAATAGCTTTCATAAAGCTAGAAAAGAAAAATCATCATGATTTTAACATGTAAGATCATCATATCATAATATTTAAGTACTGATATTCCTCATAGAGAATTTCAGAAATGTTGAAATTGTCCTCTTGGTTCTTTTTCAAGATAAATTGAAACAGTCACAGGCACAGATTCGCCTGGTCCCAAAGAATACAAATGTATGACTGGGTGTTTCAAAGCAATCCAAGACAGGCACTGCATCAACATTTTCCAGACTCACTGGCAAATTCAGCCGGATGTCCAACCCTTCTGCCAACTTATCAATCACAGTTGAATATCCCACAGTTAGAAGAGTGTGATCTCCAGCAAACTGGGCAAAAAATTCATTGTGGTCCCATGAGCGTGCAGATACCTGTGGACAGAACATAACTGGCTGTTTCTACTGGCAAGGGGACATGGGTACTATGAAAAGTTCCACAGTTTAGAAGAAGCCACCCTAGCCCCTTTGCAACTGGGAAAAAAAAAAGTGTATCACGAGAATTTATGGCAATGCTAACAAAATCAAAATGCTTATTTACCTAATGCTAGTATATAACATATGAATTGCTGGATTAAGAAAAGTCACTAGCAGGGACTTTATGGTTCTGCTTAGTAGAGAAAACAAGGAAAATAGTACAAAAATCCAGGTGAATTGCAGTGTATTTATTTCAGATGACTGTATCCAGCAAAGTAATGAGATTTTACAGCCTTAGGACTTCATATAAAAATGGAAATAGCTTATTTCCGAACATGAAAAGGAAAATAAGACACAAAAAAACCCCAACTCAATGGAATTTTTCTGTCACTTTGGAGGTTGTTCCATGATACCTTTCACTGATCTTGTCCTCCAGCCCCTGCAACCTTATGGTTAATAAAACAGTGGTATGTGCACTAAGCAATTGCCACTTAGCAGTGAAAAATCTGAAACAATTCTCAAACTACTATTCAGATGCCAATTCCTGTTGTTGCAGATGCATAAAATCAATCATATTTTGGTTTTAAAATTGAAGGTAAGGTAGATTTTTCCATCTTTCTTAATTCCCCTGGGCACTCATGGAATATGAAAATTTGACCTATCAAAATATTTTCCAGTGACTGCTCTAGTATAGCATTGTCTTGCAGATTTTTGTTATGTTTTTCTGTGCTTCTCAGTTCAGATTTGTGCATATGTACATATCAGTCAGCTGTCCCAGTGCTCTAGTACGATTGACACTAAATGTTTTTAAATGTAGCAACAGGACTAAGTAAACAATGCACTGCCAACAACACGATACTTTTGTATTTCCTGAAGCTGCTTGGCTAAAACTGAAGTCAGGAGGGCAGCCAAGTATCAGGTAGCCAAGAGAGTACCTAGGAGTGGTGAACTGGGGCTCACCACCAGCAGGTTGGAACACTTCAGGAGTCAAATGCCTTTATTCTCAAGATACGTAGCAGGGTAGAGAAATACCTCAGTTTCTAAACAGAAGTGAGAAGCAGAAGTCACACCCAACATCTGAGGGGAAGTAACTCTTCTGTGAATCATATCACCCAGCATCTCAGCAAAATGACCAGCTCCAGCCATGTACTCTCAACTTCTACTTAAAGAGCATCTCACTGGAAGCACATCAGGAACTTCCATCAGATTAAATAAGGCAGTGTTGGAGTCAGTGTCTCAGTGCTTTCAAACAACAGGTTATGGGTGTAGGAATAGTCAGGATAGCTGATTCTTCCTCTGGGGCCATAGAGTGGATCAGATGATTTCTCAGTGTTACTTCCAACTCTGTCTTCTGTGAAGCTGCATCACTTCAGAACACAGCTGTCAAAACTCACCTGAGAGAGATTGCTGCCGCAGGCATATTCCAAATTACTGAGATGGAACTGTAGTACTTTTTCTTCCAGCTCACTGAACTGGATACCAGACTCCTGAATAAAGGCCTTATAGATCTCTTGTATTTTTTCTGTGAAAGAACACATTTAAAATAAGAATATATGAAAATTTGTCAGAAGTGCTACTGCATTTCAACATGCTGTTCCCTGGACCACAAGATTTTCATGCTTATTGCTAATTTCTACTAAGATGTTTTTCTTCTCATAGAAAAAAAAAAGAAAAAAAACAAAAGATCTTTCCAGTGATTGAGCACAACTTTGTTGTTTACTCATAGGTTTCTGACTGAGACAGGAGAGAAATTAATTGTTTAGCTATCATCAATATACAGTAGAAGATTTCAGGTAAAACACACTTTAAGATAATGGAGGATCCTTGCAAATAAATCCTGATTAATTTTTACAAAATCAAAGAACTGAGAAATTTGATCAAGGGTTCACTGAAGAGCATAGGAGTTACTAATTCTGTCTTACAGAATCCATGCTGAAGAGATTTGGGAGGCAGACACTTCTGAGCAAGTTTATTTTTTGCTGTTGAGTTTGCAAGCTGTAAGTGTGGTGGGAGGCGTTACCAATGGAGATGGGACTATTCTTGCCAGCAGAAGGTTTTGATCAGGCTCTTTTTTAGGCAGATTAGTCAACAAGTATAAAAGCTAAGTCTAGCTATGGCCTGCTTCAGCCAGAAGCTAGTCTTCTGAACTGCTAGTGACACTAGTTATACTGAAAAAAATACCTCATGAAAACAAGGTACAATTTTAGAAGTATCTATTGGATTTAAGGTCAGATGGACAACCATACACTTCTAAAAACATCTGATGTAAGAGCCAATTTAATATAGAACTTTATGAACACAGCCAACATCTTCACTTTGCAATACACGTCTCACTTACCACCAAGAGGAACATCTTGATGTTGGGTTTTATCTTTTCTCCACTCAGAGACGACATCTAGGATGGCATTGAAATGAAAGTCCATACGTTTATCAATAGTGGGATCTGTTATCCTTCCACCTTCCTGGATCAAGTCACATTTCTCCCCTAGTTTGTGCATTTTAATGCCAAGCTTAAGAAAAAGACATTTTATTGCTTTTTTAAGTATGGAAAAACTACAGCACCCAGCCTGCTCAAAGTTACTTAACCTAAGGTGAGTGCCTCACATTTAAGTGATGCCATTTAAAAAACATCAACAACTTTAGTCAGAGTAACTCTTGCACTCTTCAAACTGGAATACCAGCAATCCTTCTACCTGTTAATTGTCCACAAATTGGGTTTTTCACACTTTTCCATCCCTTCCTTATTAGGGATTCACAGAAACTTCCTCTGGAACTTTCCTGTCAGGCAAGGGCTAGTACAGAAATTTAGTCTGGTAATCAAACATGATGAACCAGTCTCCTTTATTCCTACCTCTATTTTCTAAGTCACAATTAAAATCAGTTACTGTCTACAATTTTCTGGTGTCTGAGGCCCAAACAGTTCCCTGAATTCAGGAATTAATAGGATATTGCTTGCCAGTTAACCACCAATGTTATTAACAACCAATCAAAGAATGAAATTATTTAGAATTAAACCTTGCTTTGCTTGTCCAACCTGCATCGAAAACACAACAGAGCTAAATTCAAATAAAGATGGTTTTGCATTCTACAGAGTCAATCCAGAAAAAATAGCACAAATATAGTGCTAATTTCTTCCTAGTGCCTTGTTACTTAGGGCATGCTCCAGTGGTTTTCACATTTCTCTGATCTTAAGATACAGCTGTATTTTTAATGAAAAATTACATTAAATGACCACAAAGGGATGAGTATCTGAAGTGTATCCAGAAATCACTGTTCCCCATTTCATAAATAAAACATGATTTTTTAAAATAACTAGAATTTCTTCATGGCACTATAGGGCACTAAACAATTAAAACGGCATGGGCTGGATTTGCATGTGTCTCTGAGCAAAACCCATACTCAGATTCCACATGGAGAAGTTCAGATTCCTACCTCCAAAAAATCAAAACCAACCAGCAAGTAATAAGAATTTTTAAAGAAATTGAACCACAGCATGTTTGCATCAGTAGCAATTTAGTTGTTAGACATGTTAATCTTAACTTGTGCAGAATTTAACTAGAAATATCCAGAGGCAGCAAAGGCAAATCCATCACAAAAGCAGTAGCCTCTCACAGTAAAGCCTTTCTCAGCCCTAAGGAAAGCTGCAGGGGACCTTTTATGTTACTATCTCTAGAAAAGAGGAAAAAATGTTTTCTTCTGGTTCTGAAGCTGGAGCCACCTTGTTTTTCTTTACATAATGTACCTGAAACCATTCTAGAGCCCTTCTCTGTTCCCAACTGTTATCAAAGATATATTAGCAACATGGGGTTTACTTACAATGCAGAACAGGATTTTAATCATGTCACAAGAAAAGGACTCCCACCCTTACCCAGCCATCTGAGCCTGGCTTTAACAAGTTTTTCACTAGTGATAAGCATGACCACTGCAGGAACCCACTTGCTCACACATTAGTGCCATTGGGTTGTTGACACATCCATTGACGATTTGTGCACCTCTTCCAACAGTGACTCCTGTGAACGTCTTATCGTCCCACACTCGGCCACCAATTCTGTCTTTAGCTTCTAAGACGATGACCTGTGGCAAAGTGCAGTTTAGTAAATTGCAAGATTTGATTCTATTAAACATATCTGTTCAACTCCAGAGCAAAGGAGAAAAGAAAACACAAAAAAAACTCCAGAGCAATCTGGCTCCAGCAATGTTAGCAATCTTAACACTGTTTTTCATTCCTGGATTATATGTAGTTAATTTATGCATTTAAATAATCTTAAAAAGGTTACACTTCGGGATATACACATATAAATAGTAACTGTTACTTTAGAAACAACCCTAACAAAAATAAGCCTTCCTTTTTAAAAAGCTGAAGATTTATTCTGGAAATCTCAAAATTGCAGTTTAAGGCATGCTACAGGCTATTAAACACAATGATCTGGGTGCAGTGTCTATACAAAATATATGCTGCATGCTGTTTAATTTCAGATACAAATAAATGCTGGCTTTTAAACAGCAGGTTTACTCAGTAAAACCCCAGATTTCACAGATTTATTAGGATGCCCTATACATACATGTTTGTAACAAGAATGTAGGCTTTTTCTTTTTGATGAACGCTTTTCAAAGAGGAGAAGTCTGATTTTTTTAAGTAATGTACTCTAAAAGCTTCTTACCTTAATTCCAAAGTTGTGCAGTTGTCGGGCTGCTGCTAATCCTGCTGCACCAGCCCCAACAATAATGACAGATTTCTAAAAAATATTAAAGTATTTAAATAAAAATGGTTAGAAATAAAATAGAAATTGTAATTTCACTCTCATTTGCTAAAGTTAAAAATGTTTGTAGAAGTCTAGGCTCTCTTGTCATCTAAAGTAATCTGTGATAACTTTTAAAGATGGCAGTGCCTTTAATATAGAAAAAAGATCAGTGGTAGCTTTGAAAATAGTTAAAGTTTTTAGGGACTTGAAAAGAAGATGCCTCAGTAACAAAAGTAGGAATCTAATTGAATTTATCAGACAATAAATATACTTACCTTGTAAAGATTTCAATCATAGATTGGGTTGACCAGTAAAAACTATTTTATAAACAAAAAACATCTACAAATACACTTTCCAAACATGACTTACAATTTCTAGGTGATAGCCTGTTATAGAATACAGTAATTTACTAAGTTTTGGGTGCTATCTAACAACTTGCTAGTCATAAACATGTTCCCTCTTAATCACAGTTCTTGCAAACCAACCTGGAATAGCAGTTTCCTCACCTATGGAAGCAGAGGTGTATTATAGGAGCCACAGAACCCGTATATTTTTCACACAGTTCCCATCCATTTGAACAGCACATTGGAAGCACAAATCCATGGAAATAAATTCCATAGATTTTAGTGGGAAAAAAATCTTTTTTGGAAGGAATCTAATTGATGTAGTTTCCATATCCACTGAAGGCATAAGAGAACAATATTAAAAATTTTCCATATTAGGTTTTAGATGTAATTTTACCTATCATTCCATCCATTTATGTAAATGAGGCAAAAATCCAGAACAAAAAAAATTATTGCATGCACCATGTAGTTTTATAGCACTAAAAATGTAGGGATTATTACAGCAACTTACATTGTGGTATTCCTTAGGAAGAAGGTACTGGTCAGGACTGACTGACAAAATCCCTGTATTAATTAGCCCTTTCCTTGTCATAAAATACAGGATCCTCTCCATTTCCTGTACACAGCGGATCCGCACAAGCCCCCGAACAATTATATGATGGATACATTTTTGAGGGGTGAGAGCCTCCTGCAAAGGAGAAAGGAAGAATAGAAATTGTTGATTTTCTAATATTCCATTCATTCATATGTTTACATCATATTTAAACTGTAAACCAAATGGTAAAAAATCACGCCTCAGGCTTCTGAGAGCATTTTAAAAGAATTTTTGTGGAAATTTCTTGTTAGCGAGATTTACACAGTAAGGTAACAATTTATTAAGTAAGATTAGCATGGAATAAAACCAAATGAGTCTACAAGAGACTTCTGATAACTCCATGGTGTGTTCCATTAGTACAGGAATGGTATTGAAACAGATTCCGGTTTACAAAATGAATCTACATGGTGGCAATGTTCACAATGGCATTCCAGTAAAATCCATCCCAAAATGGCATTCTGAAGGAAAAGGAGATTAATATACAAAACCTTTCACATAAATGCAGACATCCATATCAGAAAGCATTGGTATGTGAAACTTCAACAGTTCTATCAAAGGCAGTGCCATAGGCTTAACCTAAATAAAAAGACAATCACTTCCCTGTCCAACAATCAGGTTAAAAAAAATCAAATCATACAGCACCACAAAACACTGTTTAGACATGTTCAAGCATCCCTTTAAAAAGTTAATAGCTGGGCAAGCACTGTAGAGTGATAATAATTTAAAAACTTTTGATTTTTACTGCAGAAAAAGCTCCTGTGCAGGGGAGGGATAGGGAAAGGGGGAAAAGGGGGGAAAAAGGGGGAAAGAGGGGGGAAAGAGGAAGAAAAAGGGGGAAAAACTCTCAACGCCAAAAAGCCCCCAAAACCCAGCCAATCTTAGAATGGATTTTCAAAAACAATGGGAGCAATTTTTCTGGTGCATAAGGAGACATCCAAGAAGTAAGTCTCCATACCAGAAAAGCTGCTATTATTTTTAAACAAACAAATTAACTATCAGCATCTCTTACCTTGCAGTTTGTGTACCACAAAGCCAAAATCAAGTTTCTTAACGCCAGGTACATGGTAGGGTCTCGTGAATATTCTGGGAACTCATAGAGCTCATCCAGTTCCATGACATCTGGCCTCACACAAAGTGCTTTCCCACATTCATTGGGCTGGTAAAAAGGCTGGAAATACTTGTTCATGCCTGCAACTGCATAAAGAACGCACCAGGAATTAGTCATACTCCATTCATATCTATCATGTCCTTCTCCCTCTAAAACAATCTGCTGACCTCACACAGATAAGAAGTAAGAAAGCTTTCCAGCCTCTAGGAACCTCCAAAATGATTTCATCTGCATGGCTCTCCTCCCTCTTGCCTTCTAGGCTGTGCATTAATTATTGTCGTGCTGCCTAATGGGTACGCCTGGGACCTATCAGAGCTGAAGTTTTGTTAAAGAAACAGTAACATTTCATGGCACTCCAATGCCACGAGGAGTCCAACAAGGAGTAGGATCTAAATTCAAGTGTGAGGACGAGCATCACTGTACAGACTCAGGCAGTACTCTGAACTCCTTTCTTCTTCAACGCCCAATACTGCCCAGAGGGGGTAATAATTAATCATCTTCCATGTTCGGTATTGGTAGCTCTATGTAATGAAGTTTTCTGTTAAGCAGATATAACATCTGTTGAACATATGAACAAATTTATTTTCAGCACCCAAGGAGAACAAAGCCTGCTAAGACAACACAGAAGCTGAAATTTCCTCAAAGCACTCTCTCTGAGTATGACAATCCTGAATTACCTTTCTCTATATCTGACCTATTCTGCCGATCTGCACTCCCAGGCTGTCACTAGCAAAAAAAAGAAACCTAAACAGAAACGGAATGCCTTAAGAAATCAATTTCTTTCCTCAAAGCCCCAAAGATCCATTATATAAAAGCTAGCAGAATCCTAGGGTTTTTTGATAAATCTTCATTTCCTTAAGAATGCAAACAGTTCTTTAAGTACCCGCATGGTAATTTCTTGTTTCTGTACACAAATGACAATGGCACACAGAAAGCCTCTGCAGTCTGTGCTTACTCCCTAAAGAAAAGCTGTAAGTACCTTTATCTTACACACAAGCAAATGGCATCAAGTGACAGAGGCGGTCACACAGAGACTGTGTATTAGTGCTGAGAACATAACCAGTGCTCTGAATCAGGGGAATTAACGTGCCTTATAAACTCAGTTATAAGACAAAATTTATCACACCTATTTAAGCAACAGAGCCCTACATATGGCCCTTACCAGTCACATTAGGCACGCTCTTTAGGTGCTCTAACTTCACAAGGTTGGATTCACCAGGTAACCGATTAGTGCTGGTACAGGATGGACTCATGCCCACGCAGTCTGGATAATATGCAGCTAGAAAGGGAGCTGCCACACTGTCTTTCAGCAAAGGAGGGAGTATGAGCATGGAGTACCACCAATGGTCTGAAACTTCAGCCACTCTCTGGCCAAGCGGAGAAGTGAAGGAAAGAGGGGAGAAGAGAACATGTCAGTACTTTAAAAACGTTCGAAAATGAACCAATTTCCCCCCTCCCTCCAAAACTGAGACCAAAAGCACTAGAAGTACCAATCTCAAAATTGCAAGTCATAAAGACATTTTCTCTCCCTCTTTCCCCTTCCTCAGCCTGACACAGAAAACCTGTAGTATTGATCTCTTCTCAGACATGGAGCTGAAACTTCATAAACTCCACACCACGTGGGAAGCAAACAAATGAGACATGCCATAACAACACATCTATGCCTTATCAGGCCCTTTATAAAACATTTACAGTCACTTATACATCCAGAAATCTGAACTTAGAACTAAGTCCACACTAACTGATTAATTTAATTTAGATTCTGCTATCCCCATCAAAGACCTAAGAAGCGCTAATGATTCACCCTTAATTTAGAAGTCAGACATGCATTAGGGAAACAAAGCCACAAAGCTTCTACAAGAGTCAACAACAAGCTTGAATGTGTTCCCTGTAGAAGTACCCTGTAGAACACATAGAAGTATCTCAGGTACACTTGTGAGCATGGCTTATTGAACGTAAGTTTATATGAAATCAGAAAAGCAGGGTGACATGATCACAAACCCCTTGAAACACCAACATACATCTTGTATGTACATTCTGTATCACAAGGGAGAGGAGAGAAAACATGCTTAGGTGTTCTCTTGCAGTCTTCAAAAAAGTGAGACTAGCTTGACTAAAGATAAAAACCATCGGAAGGATAAGGAAATTTTAGGATGGGGAATTTTACTTGAAAGCTGGCAATGGAATACTATTTTGCCTGATCAAAAATGAGAGTTAGGAGTAAACTTTGAGTCACAGGCCATGACTAAAGGACACCACAAACCACCTGAAAGCTACTTAGTATGGTAATGGAAAAGAGGAAAAAGATGAGAAAATAAAAGGCCGTAGGCTCTGTTGCAAATAGTGTCTCTCAGTTTCCTGAGCAAAATGCATAAATACTAGCATAATTGGCCAAAGAAGCAAAATAAAAAAGGAAATAAATATGGCATGCTTCAAGATTGCTTTCATATTCTAGGACAAATGAGGAGGAACAGCCACTACTCACCAAGTCCTCAGGCATGGAACACTGGTCTGAGCCCTCAGTCTGAAAGAAAAGGGAATGGTATGAGAGCTATTCTTAAGCTGTATGGAAAAAATTAAGTATAAAGCAAGACAAATTTCTCTAAATTAAACCAAAAATGTGCTTAGTGTTAGCCTTCTGTAGTAGACACGATCGTTAAAAAAAAAAAAGGTAGAGAAATCTGTAGGTTAAAAACACAACACACCATAAAGCAAAAGCACTCTAAAAAATGTTTCTCATTTGTTAAGTTAGTTTCTACTGATCAGACAGTAAAATATACTTTCTAGTCAATAAAATGGGGTGGAACGCTGAAACAAATTCAGAAAAAACCCACAGAATTTTATAGAAAAATTGTGGAAATATCCCACATTTTTCCAGAGCAACTCTTCTACTTTAGACTATAAAAGAGAGTTTCTTATTTATTTTAAGAGTATCTTTATCACAGAGTTTCAAAATTAAATGCTGACCCTTCTGGTTTTCATATGGTCACTATTTCCATGTTACGTTTTTTCATGTTATAAGTGCCATACAGATTCTATGGCACTTTAAGGACTCATTCAAATTTCAGAAGTTACCTTCATGCCAAAGCTGAAACTTTTTATGTAAAGCTCCATGACAGACTTGATAGCAATTAGGAAAAGCTCATTGAGCTTTTCAAATGCTTTCCTCAATAATGAAAAAAGGCCACACAAAACTGAAATTATTTTGGTGTATTTCTATTTTGTACATGCTGATAATAATCCCCTAGCTGAATGATTTTACAACTGACTGTGCAGACAAAGATATTTCAGATACTTCTTTCTTGACATTTCTTGACAGAAAATAAAAAGTCCAAGCAGCATGTAGGCCTGTCACTGTGCAGCTCTCCAGACCATCTCCAGACTTTCATTTTGACATTAGAGACACTGAGCAGCAAGCAAGAAGAAATTAATTTCTGCAAACGAGAAATCCCAACTTGTTAAGTTTCAATATGAGCAAAACTGTTGTGTGGTACCTTGGTGGAATTGTTCAGTTTCATACCACATCTGTAGGTTTTTGCTATTTGTGGTGTCAGCTGGATTTCCTTTGTCAGCTGACGCCATTTACCACATTCTGGCTTTGTGCACTGCACCTACAAGTCAAAAAACAAGCATGTTTTTACTTGTTGCTTGTGATTACAGATAAGATTAATGCAACTTAAATAACCAATTAGAAAGAAGCCAGACGTGAGAAAGTTGTAAAATATAATTGTTAGAAATGTTCTTGTGTAATCATCAGGTCGTAAGTAGTGTTTGATCTACAGAAATCTTGTACCCATTTCTGCACAGAACCTAAGGCCAAAATTAATTCAATTCCCCATTACTATGGTCTTAGTAGACTTTGCAAGCATTACTTCAAAAATATATTCTTCGTCATTTAAAGAAAAAACAAAAAAACTCAAACAAAACACCACTACCACCAAACTTCCTTCCATTCCCATCTTTCTTCTGCTCTTTTTACCAGGGAAATACAAAATCTGATTTCAAAGTCTTTCACACTCACACTTTTCCTGCCAAATCTTATTCTACCTGAAAATCACAGCTGCTGCTTCACTGAAAAGTAACAGAAGATTGGTCTTTGTGGGATGTGGAGAAAGTCTCCAACAGTGGAGGAGCTGATTAGAATTTTTATCTTGACCTTTTTCACAATCCTCTTAATACTAGGAAAAAAAACCCACAAAAACTCAGCTGACCTGCTGCTTGAACAGCAGAATATCAGAAACACATCAGAACATCACATTCTTATTAAATAAATCACCTTTCACCTTACCCAGTAAGGCAGCTGTTGATCAGCCATAAAGGCTTTTGGACTGGGCTCACTTTTACCATTGCTTGTCCAAATCCTTTTCCAGGCAGTGTATTTCTCATAACCATCTTTATGGCTAAGAAGAAAGAGAAAACAGCAAGCAGTCAGAAAACTGAATATCTAGTTCGCTTCAAGCAATAGCAGCTACTCTAAAATTAAACATTTTACATAAGGCCAGAGAAATAAGTCTGTAGAGAGCACTGTATTTCTGCTGTTAAAAGGAGAGAATCATGGTTCTTACGACAGCAATAAATTGCATCCTGACCATTATGTCCAGTTGCTTATGAGCACAATTCCTGGTATCTCAGGCCTGGACTGAGTGATGGGTACTGCTGAGCACATAAGCACACAAAAGTCTTGGTAGAGCTGGATGTAACTCCTACTCAAATGGGAAGGAGCTTGGAGCTGAAAGCACTCTGTCAGCCTGACAAGAGTCTTCATGGTCACTGAACTGCAATAGTTAAACTGATTTCTAATTGCTTTTTATTGTACTGCTTTAGAGAGGCAATGTCTCCCCAATGCACATTGTAAAGTGAACTTATAAAGGAAAACACATTTACTCATAATTGTTCTCATAATTTAAAATTCTCTGACATTGTTTTTAAGAAAGACAAAAGCTTCAGAATAATTGCACACGCAAACCAGCCTGCCTAAACTAACCAGTTTTGGTCACGCTGCCCTGTTGAAGTTGATTAGTCCATACAACACCTGCAGCTTTATCATCAATGTCTAAGCCTCACTCTGACCAAAGCAAGCACAGAGGACCAATCTTTGTATTATGTTTATGTACACGATGTTTCAACAGCTGTAACAGCTGCCAAACTTTAATAAGCTCTGAAAGGACACAACCTTAATTGGTAAATCTACCTTCGGTAATAGTGGTCAAAACATTCATTGCAGAAGTGTTCCCCACAGGACAGATGATACCATCTAGACGTATATCCATTTTTTGCACATCTGTAATGCAGGAGACATAGAAATAGTTTTAGAGTACATTTAGGGGGGAAAAAAAAACCTTTCTATTGACAGTAGCACGTTCTAGAATGTGAACAAAATATTCAGAACAAGCCAGGGCTTTATTGTTACATTCATGAAGGCTGACTTACACATGGCACTACAGCCATACAAATAACAATAAGGTTATTCCAATTGTCTCAAACATTTCCAGTTTCCAAACTAAGCAACACCAGATGCAAGGGAGGTAAAGTGTACACAATGTGCAGTTTTATAGTTGGTCTTGCTTTCAGCGGCCTCCCTGTAACAATGGTCAACTGAGCCTGTCTTTAGTACCCTGTAAGCAGGCATTTCCTGAACATGAAACAGTGAATATGTGCTGTGACACACTAAGCGTTTTGGAAATGTGTAAGATCACAAAGCTCCTCTCCACAAGAACTTAGAGTTCCTTTACTTTGTTGTATTTTCTTCCAATATTAGTGCAGAGTTGGGAGGGATCATTTAAATTAGCATTTTTCTTGTACATGTGATCAATTGATTCAGAAGTCATTACAGTGTTCTGTCCCCAGAACAACTGGCAAAACTATAAAGGCAAATCTGAACACAAAACAGATGTTCCATATTTTTTTTCTCATGAACAACTTGTGATTTTAATCCAGTGAGACAAAACCCTAAGGAAGCAGTTACACATTCTGGGCATTTGTTCTTTACTAGTCTCAAAAAGAAATATCCATTACAAAGATTACATTCATCAGATAAAGCAATTGTTCTTCTCTTAGAATACTCTAATTAAACTCAATGAAATTATTCAAGATAAATACATGAAGTAAAAAGCAGTGACCTAAACTACTAACTCAAATAGCCATGAAATGAGCTCATCTCAAATAGATAAAGTTGAAAGTATGTACTTGAGGGGGGTGGGAAAGGTGAAAATCAAAATATTAAAAAAACAATTCAAGAAGATGAGTAAGCAGTATGCATTGTTTCCTAAATCAAAACTGTAATATCACCAATGCTGATCTCACAGGTGCTCACTTCCCAGACAAGTCTCTCAGGCAACTGCCAAAACACTTGGCTTCTCTATGACAACATCCAGAATACATTGACTTCCTGCCACCAAAGAGCAATCCATGGATATAACTAAATGAAACACGTAATTAGTTTTATTTATTTTTCAGTGCTATAAAGAAGGAAAGTTTGTCTCAATTATCAGGGAGGGAGGAGTGCTACATAACTACAGTGTGCCTGTTTCATAATGAGGTCTAACTTCTTGCCTATTATAGGTATACCTTGCCAGTATCAGGCATTCAAAACCACCAAGTCAGAATGCAAAAGGACTTGTAAAAGTGCAGAGGAAGTGTACAAGAACAAAGAGTTCAGATAAGTATGACTATCTCTCCTATGACCTAAAATTTCAAGGCTAGAATCTCACCTCAGACTGCAAAGCATTCCAGTGAAGGAGTGGTAAAGACTTTCTACAGTAAATGATGGTTTCATTTTCCATCTTGAAAGCAAGTTTAGCTTTCTCAGATTACACTAATATGCTCTCACTTTCACAGAAGCAAGGCATGTTCCAGAGGACACCATTAATAACATAAATAATCATATCCCAAAGATACTCTGTATCTGAATTAGCAACTTGCACAGGAGAAAGTTATCGACAACAGGAATAACTTGTGACATTTTCCTGGTACCTTAAGACTCCTATTAGCAGTATCTTTCAATTCTCCCTCTACATTTAGATATGAAGGAATTTTTCAGAATACAGTTAGAATCCTAAACCTCAGATGCAGATTTAGAAAGTCCATGAAAAATGCAAATAAAAAGTAACAAACCTTTCTGCTGCACTGGCAAAGCAAACGGGACATGTTGCGGTGCATCCAGCTTTTTCACATTTTCTGTATTTCTTCTCTGATGCTTCATCATCATCATCTGCTGCTTCAGCTGCTTTCTTCTTCACCTAACAAAGAATAGTTGGAATCTGACCATAAATGACACAAATGCATCTTCTACAAAGCAGCATTCAGACAGTTTTGCAGCTTGTGAGTGGCATCCCGTAGTTAAAACAATCCTAATGAAAACCTTTGTAGCCATTGTGAACTAGCTGCAGCATGAAATAGCTGTCAAATTAGGTCAGATATTTCCACTAAAAAAAAAAAACCAAACAAAAACCCACCAAAAAACCTCCAAGCCCACAGTAAGACTGGAAATATAATTTATAGCTAAAAATTTCTTGCCTTGGTCTAATTGATGGCACTGAAGAAATTATAAGCAAAGCTTCCAGTTTAAATAGTATTTTAAGCTACATCATGTGTTAATGAGTCAAGCCTCATGCATTCATTTTATTTGTCCTTCAGAAAATCTTCTCTTTTATAATACTTATGGATATTAATTACAAGTGGCAATCCTATCTGTGCCTCAAATAAAATATTAGGGTAGGTATAGTAAGGGTGTCTGCATTTTTTGGATACAAAACTGTATACCAAATGTCTCTTCTGGGCCTCAAAAGTACTGTGGACTATGTTGTTTTAGGCCTCTGTCTGGATGGGCAGACAGCGTTGTCTGACTGTACAGAAATCTGTGACTGTATTTTTAACAAATTAAGTACATACAGGTTATATAGAGTATTTATCTTTTCTGAATGTTGTTTGCAAAATGAGACACTTGACCTGCTTATTCACTGAATTAACTCATTCTTCTTCTCTGTGGATAAGTACTCTAAGGCATAACTTACCAACAAGGAAGCCCACTTCCTTTACAAATGTCAACAGAAAATAAAAAATAGCAAGTACCAACCCACGTGTTTTTAAATTATTATAAATACCTGTCTTCCAGAACTCCTCACAGGAAGGTTGTCTGGAGACTGATCTGAAGAACATGCCTTTTTCTTCGTTCGTACCCTTCCCGTTGACATTGTATATTAGATCTGAAATAGGCAGGCGATAGTTAGTTAATTTAAATTGCTTGACTTTGCAGAGCTATCACAGCCACTCACAAGACTACTTTTCACAGAGTTACCTAGGTAAGAATCTGTTCAGCTTGACTGTTAATCCGAGAGGAAAATGGGAATGAAGCATTACGGGAAAGGAACTACTATTTTAAACTAAATTCCTAGTTAAGATTAGATCCCTGAGTTCATCTTGACAGGCTGTTCCACATCAGCATATCCTGGATTTCAATAATCTGATTTGCATTACGTGAAGACCTGGACTGGAATTTGGGTTGGCAAAGTGAACAGACATCAGCTCAATGCTGATGAAAGCATTCAAATACCACTCGGAGTAACACTCATCCTGCTAACTACTGATTTATTGGCAGCAAGAGATTTGCACTGTAAAGCACTTTTCCAAACAGTGTACTGAAGAGATATTTAATACCAGATGAACAACCAGTTCCAAGACTTGCACAGCCTCCTATGGAAAGATACCAGAATTTGAATAATATTGCAGCTGTAAGTGATTGGAATATCACAAAGTTTGTTGTTAAGTATTCTATTGGACAAAATAAAATATTTACAGCAGGAGAGCGCTCTGTAGCTGTCTTTGACTGCATTGGTAGGAGCACAGAATGGACCACAGTTAACCATGCAAACTGGAAACCATAGAGTGTGAGAAAGTTTGATGCAGAAATATGAAAGCATATTTAAAATCAAAGGCATTCTTTTCACAGGGAGTAAAGCACAAAGACAGCCTAGAGGAAGAAGTAAATCTAAAGAGTGCCCTACAACATACAGAAAAGAAGTGGAAATTAACCCCTTGTACTACAGCACTGCATCATGAATGTTATTTTGTTGTAATAGGGATCAGTTTGTAATTATGTTTTTGGGAGGGTTTTTTTAATATATATATATATGAGACTTCTCAATTCTCCCTGTTTCAGGATGCAACGTCCTTATTCGAGCAAGCTGTCAGTGATAGACAAGGCAGCAGTATTTTCGTTCAGAAATTCTGTTAAAAGTCAAGGTAACAGGAGGAGAGTGGGAATTTTTACAGAATTTTATATTAAGCTGATTCAAGTCAAGTAAACTGGTGCTTCATTCTCCTCTCAAGATAGGAGAAATTATTTGTGAAAGGAAGAGGAACCACATGGGGATATCCACACATGAGAAAAATTAGTTCAAACAACCCAATACAAAATTGAACGCTGTTTCTTGCATCTATCGCCTCCATTACAACTAGCCAGAGGTAGGAAAAAAGATATTAAGTCAATCTCTACTAATCTCTGAAAAAAAAAAGGAAAAAAAAATTAGCATCACTTCACTCTAACTTACCACTGTATGGGGGTGGATGAGGTTGGAGAGTAAAGAAAACGAGCCAGTTTCATTTACATGAGATTTCCCTAAACTGCTGCATAGCGCCCCAGAAAATGGTGGCTTTTTCCCCCTAGAGCTTTCTTTATATATCAGTGCACAACAGTATCTCTCTGTGTCACCTAAGCTTCTGATGGTAAATAATCGTTCTGACATACCATGGTCCTTACAGTCGGAGGCTTCCAACTGAGCAAGAAGTGCCGAGCAAGGCACCAGGTGACTCATTTTGGTGACCATCAGGTGATCACAGTCTGGTGCTGCTGTGGGGCTCTTATCCAAGAAGGTAAAAGAACACGCGAATTTTGCATTATGTATGTGCGGAGTAGAAAAAGTGTCAATCACTAGGAAGTTTGGTAAAAATATTTCAGATTCAGAGAGGCTGCCCATTTTGAAAGGCAGAGGTCAGTTGTACAGAATTGCAGACATATTTTTGCTCTTACCCTTTCAATAAGGGTAAGAGGGAGGTGGGGAGAAAGGGAGAAAAAGATCAGGTGTATGATACTTTGTGCCCACTTCCCCTGACAAACTAAAAAACACCCTCCCAAAAAACCACAAATTTTTATAGAACAAACAAATATGGCTTACTCTACGAAGCTTTACATGACTTTGCATCCTATCCTGTAGACATCTTATTGGCTGAGAAAATAAGCCCTTTAAAAGGAGAGGGATGCATAATGCGCGAATGTCACATTCAATAACGTTTCATCCGTCTGTAATGCGTGGCCTATATCGGAAAGCTTTGGGGGGTTTACCTGCACAGTTGGCAGCAAGTTTGCCTTTGGGGAAGAGAAAAAAAATTAAGAAAAGAAANTCCTGCCGCTGCTTCCGCTCTCCGCGGTGCGTAGCGAGGGGGAGGGCGGGGAGGCACCGCCCCGGCCCCGCCGCCCTCGCGGGACCCGCGGCCGTGCAGGTAGCGCGGCTCCGCTGCCCGGGCGGGGGGCGCCGAGCGGGGCGGCGAGGGGGTCGGTGCTGAGCTGCCACGGGTCACCCCGCGGGTCCCCCGGCCC